>JAKKZJ010000005.1:3153371-3170107 GCA_033441845.1 Pangasius mekongensis
AAAATATAATTTTTTTTCTTTTATTTTTTAATTTTTTTATTTTTTTTTTTTGTTATTTTTTTTATTAAAAAATTTTTTAAAATTTCCATTTTTTTTTTTTTTTTTTTTTTTTTTTTTTTTTTTTTAAGTCCAGTGGAAATAACCTCCAGACATTCTTTATGTGGACTATCAACAAGATAACATGCATGACATAATTGTTATGAAAGCCGCGGTCTCCTCCCTCCCTTGAGTTCTTCAGGTTCTGCTCTCTCATTACTTATCAGTTGTTGCATTTAGTGCTGTGAACTCGACTTGAAATTGGGGCAACTTCAAGAGAGCAGTGCTGCTTGAGATTCATGTACTGAATCTGCATTTTATGTCTCTTGACACGTAGGTTATACCACTTGTACTGCTTTGGCTCATTCTCGATATTCCTTTTGGCATGGAGGCTGAGGCATGATGTGCGGATCCTCAGCCTGCCTACACCTATTCACGGTTATTTGAAAGCCGGGCTCATTTTGAGCGAAAGTATGGATCAAATTTCCAACGATGGAGATGATTTGAGATACGATCTCTGTCACACACTCGCAGGTCTGAACAAACATCCCTTCTTCATTAGGTCATGGTATTATTGATGTCAGCTTTTATTTCTGGGCATGGTGGTTTATTTTGAGTTAAAGATATGACAAGACTGATGTGCAGACAGTGATGCAATGTGATAAAGAAATCCGAAATGGTTATCTTCTGTTATACAGTATGCATATGAGATGAAATCTTACACAATGTATGTATTTCCACATTGGTCTTATAAACTACAAAAGGGAAAGAGTAAGACTTTTAGTAACTATTCTACCAGTTTACCAAACCAAAACACTTGATGCAGCTGGTGCAGTGTTGGTCAACTCTGGAATTATTGGCACCCTTTAAGGGAATGGGCAAAAAACATCATATAAAATAAAACTTACAATTCAAAACTTCCATTAAAACAATTGAATTTGAAAAATAATGCAATGCAAAAACATATGTAACAGATGTATTGCCTGAAAAAGATTTAAGATAACTGCCAACATCATTGGCATTCATCAACATCAGCATCCAACCATCCAAACAGTAAAAAGGGTGATGAGGGAGGTAAAGAAATTTTGTTAAAGTGTCACATTTCAGTTGATTCTAAGCATGCCACCAACATAATATGCTGTTTGAAAGTGTTGGATACTTGCTGAGGGCAACCCAGAAAGCCTGAACTTCACTGGTCATCAGTAGAACTACGTACAACTGGAGTCAAATGGTGTGGTCAAAGATAAGACCTAAAACTTTTTGTCTGTGCACACCGTCAACATGTCGGGCAAAACAAGGGCCACATACAAGGAATTGTTTACTCTATGAGGCTGTTTTGCTCTTGTCAAGATAAACGTCTTCATGAATCACGCTCAGTGTAAGGATATTTTAGCCCAAGACTTTACTGCCTCTGCCAAGACGTTAAGACTTGGCCATAGATGGATCTTTAGAAGGATAATGTCCCCAAACATGCATCCACATCAACACTGCAGGGTTGTAACAGAAACCGAATTAATTATTTGGAATGATCAGAAAATGTGTTTAAAAATAGATACAAATACATACACAAATAGGAAATGCACAAAGACCACATTCATGATCATACAGTACAGTGTTCAGTCATCCTTAGTAACTGCCTGGTCAGTCATTGGGGTTTAAATCAGGTTACTAGTTTGTTTATATTTTGGGAAATAAATAGATTCATAAGAAGATATCATGGGCAGGTAGAAACAAAAGTAATACCTGCATGAATGGGATTAAAAAACATTCCTGGACATATTACTATTTGACTAATTATGAACTCGAGTGATGGAGCTAAGGCTGAGGAACTGTTAGAGCCAAAATTCACAAGCTTTGCTGACACTGCTGTCATTTCTAGCCCTGCATATTTCCCTGTGTTTTGCACTGTTTCTAGGGGTATAGTGGAAGGTTCGTTCATCCAAAAAAAAAACAAAAAAAACACACAATTCCAGTTTAGGCCACACTGACATCAGATTTAAATTGAAATACAAGCATGAATATTTGGAGTACTATGCAGATAAAGATAGTGGCATTGCATTGCACCCCTAAAACAATTATACAGTATATCTCTGGGAACCATTTTGCAATGGTCATTTCCTCTGTCTCTGGATTTGAACCCTGTTGAATCAAATATAGTAGTCCACATATTCAAATCTCAGAATATAAAGGATCTTGAAACATTCTGTATGAAGATCCTCTATAATCCCCTAGACAAGTGAACCTTTGCTTTTAATTCCTGCAATGCACAGGAGTATAACCAAGCCAGCTAAAAACAAGCTGAGAATGCTGTTTGTGGACTACAGCTCAGTGTTCAATACCATCGTGCCCTCCAAGCTTGACTTGAAACTCTGGGCTCTGGGCCTGCACAGCTCCCTGTGCAGCTGGCTCCTGGACTTTCTGTCAGGCAGACACCAGGTGGTCAGAATTGGCAGCAACATCTCCTCCCCGCTGACCCTCAACACTGGAGCCCTGCAGGACGAGTGGTTCTCAGTTTGAGTCGACCTCGCATATTCCACTCAGACTAAGGCAGTCATGAAGGAAAGCTCACCAGCCGCCTCTTCTTCCTCAGATGGCTGAGGAAGTTTGGTATGGAGCCCCAACATCCTCAAATCATTCTACACCTGCACCACGGAGAGCATCCTGACCGGTTGCATCACTGCCTGGTATGGGAAAAGCTCTGCAGAGGGTGGTGCAGACAGCCCAGCACATCGCCAGAGAAGAGCTTCCTTCCCTTCAAGACATCTACACCAGGCAGTGTGTGAGGAAAGCATGGAGGATCATCAGGGACTCCAGTCACCCGGGCCATGGACTGCGCTCGCTGCTACCATCAGTCCCCCATCAGATCCCACACCAGCAGGCTGCGTGACAGCTTCTTCTTGCAGGCCATCAGACTGTTGAACTCTAACCAATGACACCGCCACAAGCACAACCCACTCTACCGTCCATGTACTGCATTTTATCATTCACGTTAACACTGGACTCTGACAGACAGACAGACTGATATCAGACTCTAACTGACGGTGCTGCAATGTGTCTCATGCGCTGCTCAGCACAGCATACATTCCAGCAATGTTAATTTCACTATCCTCATTATTCTGTACTCCTTGACATTCAGTGTGCGCTACTGCATGCTGCGCTGCGCACTTGCACACTACTGCGTATGTGTATACGTGTACTGTGTATTAAGGTCTATGGGTATACTGCGTATATCGTTTTATTTGAATACTGGACAGGTGTTTATTATGTACATTGTGGTCTTTATACTTGTATTTTATACAGTGGAGAATGCACCTAAGATCTTCACCACCCGTACACTTGTGTTTATGATGAAGTGATTGATTCGATCTGATTCGATTATAAGTGTCTCCCACCTTCTCAAGACAATTTTGAGACCAGGAAAGAAAAAATTGTAGAAAAAAAAACTTTTCTGTTTAAAAAAAAAAAAAAAAGGCCTAAAATAAAACTAGAGTTCCTCCATATTTTCAGTCTCAAAATATCATTGTATGTCAAGCTTTTTTTTCCATGAAGGGGGCCAATAATTCTGGAGTTGATAGAATAGTATAGAATAGTCTATTGGATGTCATCTAATGTCATTTCTGAAAATGAGAATTTGTAAGCAGATATTATACCACAATAGTAAGTTTGATGGTTATCATACAATGGAATTTTCACCTTTCTGCTCATTTCAAAGACGGCTGTGAGGAAAAAGGAGCACGATGTCACCTCGTATTTCTGGGACACGGCTGAGAAGAGAAGCATGTTACCTTCTCACAGATGTCGTTCAAGGCAGCGGCGAGGACTCGATAGGCGCATGTCTTCCCTCCGAACGGCTCTCCCACCAGCATGAAGCCGTGACGCACGATCATCATCTCAAAAACCTGCAGGATCTTCTCTGCAAAGAAATCTGTCACCTGCAGGTTCATCTTATCACTGTTCTCTTTAATGGCCTCCAGCAGGACAGTATAGTCTGGTTTGGGGAGTTTTATACCAGGAAAAAGATCTGAAGTGATTCCCTAGAGGGGATTGGCCCAGTAAAGGGGGAAAAGTAATAATTAAAAACGAGACAGAGGAGTCAAATGGTCAGAAAATTTAAATCTAAATTCTAGTGTTCATTGAAAAAACGTGGACTGAAAAGCAGTAATAATGATTAAGCATCTCATTTTAATGTACGCAGTAAAAGTTTTCATCAGCACACCAAATTATTCCAAAAATAAAAAAAAAAAGACGTACACTATCTTTACCTCATAATAAAGATTATGAGTACACTGAACATCTGAACAAGTGTACATATTTTGAATATGGGCGAATTTATCTACTCTTTCTAATTATGAGAATATTGTAAATTAAATATAATATTATTCAGCTTGTTTTAAAATGTCTTATTTTATTGGCAGATATTTCTTCTTTCTAGAAACAAATGCTTAAAATTAGAAAAAAAATTACCTGCCAGTAGGACAATACTTAAAATTGGACTTGAAAAAAGTCTAAAAATAGGTTTAATAATCACGTATTTGGTTTATAGTTCTCTATAGTGTGTGCATATATATTCTATATATTCATTTTTAGATCCTGTTCACATTCTTATCATATTCTTAACATGTCTTCATCACTGTACACTGATTGTACATACATATAAATAGGGATAAATATGATCTATATAATACCCACTGCACCTCCTGTACATAACACCCTCATAGCTGTAGGTCCTTATTTGTAATTTATTGTAAATATGCCACTTGTGCACTTCTGGTTAGATGCTAACTGCATTTCATTGGCTTAGTACATGTACTTTGAACAATGACAAAGTTGAATCTAATCTAATCTAATAATAGGAAATACCCGATAAATCTGACTACATTCGATATATTTTCACTTGCTAAGCTGGGTAAAGAAGGGTGTAATGTCATCTTTCACAGTTATTAGTTCAGCAGTGAATGTCAGGTTGGCGTTGGTAGCTTTCGTATTGGTAAAGCTATCAAATGTACTGTCAGATGTGCCAACAAAAGAAAGCAGGCAGAGAGAGAGAGAGGAAAAAAAAATCACATTAGCAGCTCCTCTAAGCCCCGCCCATTCGCTTTCTATTGGCTTACAAGCCAGAGATTCACAGGTAAGAGTCCGTCGGCTCGGCTAAATTAAACTTTAAACTTTAGCTGAAGCTACTTTTTCTGAGTGTAGCAGAGGGTCAGAAAAGCAGAAACACTGTGTGTCAAAAGCATACATGTTGGCAGCTCTGTACAGCTGATGGATGTTGAGCTGTGAGATTATAAACAGTCTGATGCAGGTTTTACCTCAAACAGTGGCAGATCATGGGCCAAAAATTTGGGAAGGTTAACATCAGTGATGGACCTCAGCAGAAGAATGTCCTCGTTCTCCTCCGGAAACTTCAGCTGTGACATTTCAAACACGCAGTGAGGATATGCGAGAGGACGAAATTAGAGAAAGGACCGAACGGAAAGAGAAGGGCAACCCTTGAGGTTAGCCTCGAAGTGAAAGACTCATCACACATACAACGCTTTGAGGTCTTTTGGGGAAAGTCTCATTCACACACTCCTCTTGTGTATTTGGGTTTTTTTTTTTTGCTCATTCTTTACCATCGCTGCCATTTCCAAGTTGAGCCCAGGAGGCTAAGAGCGCGTACTTCTTTACTCCACAAGTCATTCCGAGTGTGACGGTGCAGGAAACAAATTGGCATCGGAATGACGTGCGTACATTCGTTTTTCAGAAAGCCGCAAAAAAAAAAAGGTACTGTGCTTTAAATGGGAAAATAGTGGAGGGTTTTGAGGTCAGTAACTTTTCCTATGTCCTAAAATCATCCTGATTTTTGCTGGACTCCATTTTGGTGGCTTGAGTGCTTTCTTTACAATAAGGGACAAGACACGAGTGATATGAGGATTATTTTTCTAATAAAAAGCACTGAGTACTGCAATAAGGTTAAAGGTCATCTGGCCTGGGACTTTATCAGGATAGACGGGTTTGTAGTGGTGCTTTCTCGCTCTACATGTCCATGGAGACCCAAAAGCGAAAGATGCTTCTACTTTGTTTCACTCAGTTGGTTTCGAGCCAGAAAGAGAAAGAACATGCGAGGGAGTCGGGTAGTGGGGATTTTAGATGAAGCAGAAATCCTTCTGCTCCTTTGGCCCTCTCTAATATCATATTAAAAGATGACTTTAAGAAATGGAAGGGGAACTGAGCTAACGACATCCAAACGACAATAAGAATAAGTGTTTAATTTGTGTAATGTCTTTCTGGAGCCCAAAAACACTTGGCAAAGATAAACACACACACACACACACACACACACACACACAAAAATATACAAACCCCAAAATAGTGATTCTTCAAAGGCAGCTAGAAAATGAAGCCAAGAGGCATAAATGAAAACACTCACTGAATTTTCAGATTTAATAAATCTCTGAACATAATGGGATCCAAGCGTCACTAGGTCACTAAAAGGAAATAATTTTTCAAACAAGATCCCATAACTGTGAACTAATATAATTCAAACAAGACTAGAATTTGTTACAAAAATGCACCTAAAACACAAAGCAAGTGTTTTTAACTGAAAAAGTCAACATTCTTTTAGAGTTATATATATATATATATATTTTTTTTTTTACCAAATTTTAACCAAATTAGTTTGGTTGCTCTGTTCAGTAACTTTGCAAAGTAGTCTCAAAAAAATCAACATGAAAAATAATCTCGATAAAAATCACTGATCGTGATGCAGTCTGAAAAAACCAAAATATCATAGAAGCGAAGACTCTTTGCTAGTTCTGTGAGTTTATCACCAACTTGTTAGTTCACGTTTTAAGTATAAACTGCCACGTAGTGTCTGGATGTCCTGAGCGTCCAGAATCGCTTTAAAGCCAGAATTCTGAGACGAAAGCGAATGGTGTAAGAACAGATTATGTGGATAATTTCAGTAATTCAATTTCACATGAAGATTTCTCCTACTGAGGCAAAAAAAAAAAAAGCAAGTACTGACCCAAACGATCTTCTGAACATCCTGAATGTCGGGTGAAGTTTTCTTACCTTTAAGTTCCCAGCGGCGGTCAGGACAGACTTGACGGCCCTCATGCCGTAATCGTAGTGGCTCTGAGAGGACAGCTGCTCGGAGCAGAGGCGATACGTGGCCACGATCTTCACTGAGAGCGGGCGGGCCGTTACGAAACCACAAGAGTAGAGCACGATCTCGGCAATCAGGGCATAATCGGGAACCATCATGGCCACGGTGCGGAACAGGGCCTGAGGCAAAGATTTGAAAGATGTGTGCGTCAAGAGTTCTACGCTGACTGACGTTACGTCCATACAGGCATCTGCATTATGGATAAACATACTTCCAGTGGTAAATTATTAATAATCCAAGCAAAACTATCAATATAACACGTGACGTCACAAAATCTGCAGAAGGATGAAGCAAATGTGTGAAGAGGATTTTCAGATACACTTTAGCTACGATATTTAGCCGACAGCTAAAACTGCATTTTATCCAGTTATAATATCCTGAATATTTTTAAACAATCAAATTAGTAAAATCCTTTTAATTTTCTTTTCATAAGCTGGTCTCAATCTCGTACCTCATTCTTTAAATGAGTTTTATAAACCATGTACCAATGTTCAATATAAAGTGATGTGTTTTACATTACGGTGCCAAATATCATGTTTTAAATATATTTCTCATTATATTTTAATACATTGGCATTCACTTTTTTCCCCCCCAAACATCATCCAAAATACCAACTATACGCCTTTTTGTGCCAAGAGAATGCAAGACAGCTCAACAGTATTTAAAAAAAAAAAAAAAACAGTTGATCTTATGAAATTAAAAAACACTCAACAACGGAATTGCGATTTAAAGCTTCGGTGGTTATGTGCCTCAAAGATTAAACCTTGTTAATCCAGTAAATGTTAAACCTTGTTAATCCGGTAAGATTTTAATTGAGCTGAGGACATGCACTACTCCAGAACGACTAAAGGAACATTGGCAGGAAAATGATTTGAGCGAGCGCCAACTGTGCAGCGGGCCACATGCGTCAGGTTTTGTCTGGATACCCAGGATATTAGCATGAGAGCCATTTAGCTCCACTTTGTGTGAAAATCTTCGGCCTTGAGAATGTTAATGATGGAGGTAACAGCCAGGTCCGTGACGTGTTTCATATCTAAAAACAGTTATTAATGGACGTGATTTGGCTTGTGCGACGCCCTTGTATTTAAGATACTCCCCGGATGGAGTTTTCTCAGTGTCCTTGATTTTACACGTGGTACCTTCAGGTTATCAGGCAGCTCGGAGCGACCAGCGTATCCCGGGTTCATAGTGATGAAGACAGCACAGGATGGGTTGAGCCTTAACTCCGTCCCCTCAAACATCAGCATCTCGGCATGAGCCGCGATCCCTGCGTGGCAACATGGATTTCTTAGAGCTTCTGTAGAACTTTAACAGACAGAACGCTAATGGGGCTGAATGACTGATTCGAATGAGGGCATAATTAGCATAACAGGTTTCTAAATGCAGCCTTCATTTCGTCCAGCTGTCCATTTAATTATCAGTGAAGCGATTTCAGATCTTTTAAAACCCGGATTTCCCCTTTGTGATATCTATTATTCCTGACTCTAGTGCCTGGCAAGAGAGGTAATGTACAATTCAGAACTCATATAAATGTCATGATTTTAAAGTATCCTTATGGATAATTAATGACCATTTCATTTTGACAAAAAAAAAAAAAAAAAAAGCCCCAAATGTATGATGTGGGCTAAGTGAATTAAATCAACCATGAATTAAAGCAAGGCTGAACAATCAGCACGACAGCATTAGCATTCGTTTAATCCATGATATCGTTTTTAATAGCGGCTGAAGGAGTTCAAATCTTTGCGAGCCACTGAGAGATGTGATGAAAGGCGTAATGACATCTTTTATTCGGTTATGTCTAATTCTGGCTTTCGCTGCGCGCTCAGAACAGCACAAAGCATCGCAGATGGTCCTCAGAAAAAGTCCAACGTTTTCATAATGAGGAAATCAACATGATTATAATTTGAGCTACAGATTAGTGTTGCATTTATTGCCCCTTTTAGTGCATGCGTGATCATATATGCTGCAGATAGACCCTCTACACACACACACACACACACACACACACACACACACACACACACACACACACACCTCTCTGAATGGTGAGAATTTGCTGCGCCACCACAGACAGCACCTCCAGGTCAATGCGGTTGAACTCGTCAAAGCATGCCCATGCACCACAGGATAGCAAGCCCTACAAGAAGCAGATCAAATCAATCAATCGACCAAAAAAAACCAAAGGGCTCAAAGCTGCTCTGTACTTTCTGATCGATAAAACCTCAATGTCTGACTCTGTGTTTGTCGCTTTACTCTAATGTCTGTGTGTGTCGCTCCGCTCCTTCGGCCCTCTCTATTCGAACAAGTCTTGAAGACTTTCAGAACAGAAATAAGGGTCGCTGCACTTTTGTATTTCTCCTGAATACAAATAGAGTTCAAATCAGATAAATATAAAGTGCATGGAGGAACGGAAAAAATCCTAAAAATTCCAAAGTATGATTTCGGAGAAATGGGGGGCTCATTATTTTGAAGAGACGTTAAAAAAAAAAAAAAACCTGTTACGATGAAAACAAAATCTTCCCCCCTGGCACTTTTAATGCTTCATGCGTGTTTCTTTATTCACATGTATTTCAGATCAGTAAGAATAATTCCTACTACAGCAGGGCGCAAAAGTTCTGAGTTTCACAGAAATATTCGTGAAACATTAACTTGTATTCCTCAAACAAGTTAATTATGTCTTAAAAACAGAGGGGATTCCAGTCATTCTGGGACATAAAACCAATTTTTATTTATCAAGCATTTGTTTCTTTATATGTTGTTAATAACGGGATCGGTTAAGGCTAGGCTCGGGCGATATAATGGTTATGGGATCTTTGGGATATCACGCTGCCATGATGGCCAGTGACGTTTATTCCGATGATTATTATATTACCAGCCGTGCCAAGGTTCACGCTTTTGCGAAGGTCCTCGGCATTTTAACATCTGTGCATGCGAGCACGAGTTCAGAAATCAAAAATGCGCCATATCCCAATAAAACGGGACGTGAGCTGATGCATATGAAAAGTGGAATGATTTGCACAGGTATTTTGAACTCTCTAACTTTTGATACTGCCTGGAAGCGCTGCCTCCTTCCGCTCATCAGAAAGTGATTAAATATTCTTTCTTTATTTATTTTTTTTTCGCTCTCCTGTACCAGTGTTCAGACATGTGTCAGGAGAGTAGAGGAGCGTGTAATAATATTACTAGCTGTGCAGTCAGGAGCTGCTTGCTGGCAGCGGCAATCGCAAAAACTTAGTTGGATAATAGATTATTGATGATACAGGAAAATATATATGGTGTGTGTGTGTGTGTGTGTGTGTGTGTGTGTGTGTGTGTGTATATACACACGTGTTGGTGGCTTAATGTCCACACAACCAACAATTTCACTGTTCTAGTGCTGCTCAAAGTGTTTAAACCAGAAATGGTGGAATTGTTCATTTTCCTGCCTTTTTTTTCCCCCCCGATTCTGACTGAGTAATTAATTATATATCACAATTCATTTAAATGGTGAATAATCAATATCACACACAAGGCACTGAGGCATCACACTGATCTGCAATTCTGTATGTTGACACACAGTTCGGCTGGATTATGTTTCTTATTAAAAGCTTGTTACTGCCGATTAAATCATTTCGAAGCGAAGTGGTCATGCTCCCTTTACGCGCCTCTCTCTTATTTTATGACCCCCCCCCCCCTTGGAGTATTGGAAGCAGCCGTTCGACAAGATGTGGGCTACATTTTACACCTACGTTTTAAGCGTATGTGCTAATTCACTTTAAATAGGGTGATAAAGTCACAATTTTGCGTGCTAGCAAGAAATAGGCACACGATGAGGCTTATGTAATTGAAAGTCTGAGTGCACCATTTAATTCCCACACACACACACACACACACACACACACACACACACACACGCGCACACACACGCACACACAAATCTACATAAAGGTTCCAGGTAAATAACCGAGTCTTATGAGTGCTCTCTGAATAAAATCCTGCTTATGATCCATAAAGGCTGTTACTCCTGCTGAAGTTTTTACATCCCTGGATCCGTCATCAAACAAGCCAGGCTCGCCGAAGTCTCTGTTGCCATGGCAACTGGCAATGTTCTTTTCTAGCTTTTGACCGCATGCCGTCTCTTGAGCTTCACCTAAAGTGCATCTTCATACAAATGAGCAGTGGCTCCTCTAAGCCTGTGCTCCATTTCATTTCCTTGCTAACTTCAATTTTCATATCGGCCTTTCGAGCATTTTTCTGCTGATTTAAATACATTTTTCATATAGCTGCTGTAATTCAAGCATTCTGTTAAAGCAAGTTTAATATAAGCTACTGATTTGTTTTTTTGGGTTTTTTTTTTTTTTAATCGAGTAGTCAGATATAAAACTTATTTCAGACGGGTTTTTCTATCGTCACAACAGTGTGAGTGGAAGTTTGGAAAAAAAAAAAAAAAAAGACTTAACTCAATACATATGTAATTTACAGTACAACTCTGACCTTAAAGAACTTTCCCAGGGCAATGTAATCAAGACCATCAGAGCAGTTGAACACGACACACTGCTTAGCCACAGCTTTGGCCAGATCTTTAGTCGTCTCGGTCTTCCCCGTACCTGCTGGGCCTTCAGGAGCTCCTCCTAAATGCAAGTGCAGGGCTCCAAAAAGGGTTCTAGGGACAAAGACACGGGAAGCGTCAGTCTGGCAATTTGGTCAAAAATGAATGAAACTTCAACACTTTCTTTTTTTTTAATTTGGCAAAATATCACGTTTTATCACCAAAGTCACAGATAAACTTGGTTTTGTAGGGTTCTGTCTGCAAGTCGATCATCATCTAGGATAAACGCAACAGTATCCTTGTTCTATTTACGTTACTTTATAATACTGTGGCTAACAGATAAATAAAATATTACTGACATTAACTATATATATATATATATATATAAACGTTTTACATTTTTTGACATACGCTGTAAGCAAAAATCTCTTAAAAACTCCCGATTTTAAAAAGTGAAATATCTTCTAGATGTTGCAGATGCGGTCAGAAAAATAAAACTTACTGAAAAGCATATATAACAAAAAAAAAAAAATCCACTTTCTCAATGTCCCAGAATTTTGCATAATGTACATTTGAAGTAACTTTTAATATGTTGCTGGCTGGAGTGTCAAAACTGAGAAGTCCTATCTCTCAAAATGGCTCTTCACCCAGATTAAAAAAAAACATATTGATACTCAGGTAATGAAGTACTGGTGCCACAAATGAGATTTGGAGCTATAAAGAGGCGAACTGGACTGATGCCGCATTCCACTAGTGCGCAAATTTATTTCTAATGCACAATTTTTCAATGTATTTTCCATCTCTGTTTTTTTTCCCATAAACACTACTGATGCTAGACTAGAACTGTAACTCGAATATACTGGGATTGCAGCGATTATTAGATAAGTAACATGACCATTTCTTTAAACAAAAAAAGATAATGTACCTGATTGCATACAGAATTTTAAATCTCATGTTTCTGATATATTTTCAGCGGTTGCAAGTTAGAAAATTAAAGGAAAAACAAAACACATACTGCAAACATGAGCAGGATTTAGCTGAAATGTCTTCACAGAGGTACGTGAAGGACAAACAACTGCATTTACATTTATGGCATTTGGCAGACGCCCTTATCCAGAGTGACCTACAGAAGTGCTTTGAAGTCTTATATACATTATATATATATATAAATACTATCCTATACTGGTTCACAAGTTTTTGAGTGTATTGTGTACTCGTACAAGTTGACTGTGTGAGCGGAGTTGAGCATAACGTTGTTCTGACCTGTAGCAGCGATCGGTGAGGGGGGTGATGACCAGTCGTGGCGTGTTACCAAGGTACTCGTAGCCGTAAGCCAGACCTGCGTTAATCATTTTGGTCTGAAGCTGGTTCTCCTGCAAGAGTAAAGAGAAACGCTGAAATGATTAAAGGGCAAAAAAGAGAGCTTTTCAAAGCTATACCACACTCATACCACACATAACACACATATATATATAATGTGTGTGTGTGTGTGTGCCAGCATTTGCTTGTTTACTTCCGCTGCAGTGAACTGTTTGGGGGGAAAAAGCTAGAAACAGGGAAATTCACTAATATAGTCTTCTTGTACGCAAAAAAGGTAAAATCACCGTAATGATTAAAATGTTTTGTGAAATTCAGACTAACACATGTCTGGACACCTGATGCAGTCCGTCAAGGGCCACAAGGCTTAAACGTTTGCAGAAGTCAAAGGGAAAAGCTCTCCCGTACTAAGTGCCTTTATCTATTTGTTTAATTCTCGCTCATTTCCTGACCAGTGATTTGTTGTTCAGACCATTAAAAAGCTTCATATTTTTTTGGGCTTGATATATATATATATATATTTTTTTTTTGCCAGTTTGAACAAACTCACGATCCAGTAATAACGAAGCTGGCTGAGCCACTCGAAGTTGTTCTCGTCATCCACGCCCTTGTGCACGAGCGAGGCCAAGACGTCGCGAGCATGCACGTCCAGCACCACCAGCGCTCCCAGGGTCACTCGGTTCTGTTTGGACAGTTTCCCACGCACCAGCGCCACGATATCCTCGATCTGTGTGTTGTTCTGGTGCAAATACGCTTCCAGAGCCTAAGAAAGAAAGGAGCAGAAATTTCAGATAATGATGATAGCTAATACTACGACTAACATTTAATAACCAGCTAACTAAATAATTATAGGATCTTAAAATGAATTTTCTATGTATTACTTTAGCTGTGAAGTGATGTATATAATGTAAAGTGTTGTGATGATTATTTGTATTGTTTGTGTGTTGAGCCTATTAGGGATAGACAATAAAGCTTTTGAATTGAATTGAATAACTATTTGCAGTTTCTTGTGTGTGTGTGTGTGTGTGTGTGTGTGTGTGTGTGTGTGTGTGTGTGTGGTACAGACCTGCGGTCCCGTGGCAATGGCTTCGTGGATGTATTTGGTCCAGTACACCTGAGACACACACAGCACTGTCTGACCTGGCCAGGCTCGCACCCAGTTGATCCGCAGCTCTTTAGGGTACGCCTCGATTGCCTCAGCTATCACCTGCAAAAGCAAGTTTGCTTGGATATAAAAAACGTTTATGATCGTATTGAGTGAATTTAAGGTTACGACGCCTTATTACGGACTTACGCTGCTATTGTGAGACATTATAAACATCGAAACAGAATGTTATAGCTGTATTTACTTACTTACGGAAATTTTAAATGGTGTGGTTAATGCTTACAGTGTCTCTTGTAAAGGCAAGTGAGAGCTTAGTGTCTAACTTTGTGATTATTATAATTATTTATTTTACTATATACGATACGATCTCGGTAACCTGGGCCTTTTGCAGTTCGAGGAAACGTGGCAGTTGTTCTTTCTGGTAATGTACCTTATGTTAGAGATGCTGTACATGGAGTTTGGGTCTGAAAAATCCAAGATATTACTTATTTACACCATTAACAGGTGAAGAGAACTCTATGCATAATAATGTACAGTGGATGAAAAGGTGCAATAAGCCCAAAATATCAGCTAGGACAGGAATTGTTTGAGATATGGTTACCATGGGGTAAGATTTACAATTTGAGGTAATATCTGAGTCAGTATTCACCCTCGTATTTTAATTACTGTGCGGCACTAACTCATGCTAATCGTGCAAAAGACTAATACACCATCCCAAGTTGATGGAATCACGTGTGTGAAAATCTCAGCTACCGTGACCTAAAGCCAAATGCCACAAGTTCAAGTCGCACATTAGTTGTAAAATGTACATAAATCCAAATAGGTCTGATTATTGTTTTCCAGCAACAGCATGTCCCAAAGTGGTTTATTCTCTTTATACCCCACCATTTGTCAATGCTAGCGTTTTTTTATTCATTAAATAAAGATTAATTGTACTCAGTTTATAGTTAATAGTTTACTAGTTTCACGTGTGTTGTAACAGCTATAAGAAGCATTCCTCTCGCCATCCTCTAGTTTCTGTCTCTTGAAAATTAATAATCCAAAAACCACAGCTTGTAGTGGGACTGAGAAAATGAAAAATAGAAAGCCAGAAAACATGAAGCGACAGCTTTTCCTCTGGCTATTGCAAAGGTCTGACACCGGAGACTTCTTCCAAAATGCTCAAATAAATGTCTCCTCATTGACTACTTCATTATATCAATGATTGTATGTTTATTTTGACCTATTTATGTGGAGCATCTGCTATACAAATGAAAATGCATTCGAACAGCTCATTCAAATAATTCTATACTTTGACTTTGAGCCAGAATTACTGTTAGAGCTGCTGCTATAGAAAATTAATCAACACCTTCTGACCAATCAGATTCAAGAATTTAGCAGTGCTGTGGGACTAAATATAACAAAACGCAGTATTCAGAGACTTAAACGTGTAACTGATGTAACACAGTATACAGAGAGTAAAAACAGGACATGGAATAAACTACAGTTTAGCGGAGTTTTTCTTCTATCTATTGACATGAACAGAACATAAGGGTTCAGGAATCAAGCCCAAGTGAAACTGCCTCGCACCTTGTGTAGGGACTTGAGCATTCCACTCTCCAGCTCGAGGAGCCATTTCTCGACCTGGCCGCGGGCTTTAGAAGTGGAGATGATGTCCAGCAGCTCCACCATCTCACCCTCGCTGCTCTTCATGTGTGTGATGTCCAGAATGTCAGTGAACACAACACTGGCAATGCCCTCAAAACACTTCTTCAGATGTGGCTGTACTCTGGAGGGAGTCCAAAGAAACTTATAAAACAAAATGGGATTTTTTTTTTTTTTTTTTTTTTTTTACATGAATGTATACTATGTAATGAAGGAAACAGTAGCCTCCAGCACTTTGGTGCAGCACAAAAGAGAAGAGCAATGGACAAACCAAACACAATTCAACAAACACACATGACGACAATTGCAGACTGTGAACTGCACACTAATTAGACAGGAGTAGCAGGATAAAACCAACAGGCATAAGGGTGCAAAGCTGATCAAAACGTGATTTGTATGTTGGCTGTTTGAGCATTTATCCCAGTAAAATTGCAGAATGGTCATATAGTTAACTACAAAAAAGGGGTTAAAGAGCCTCTTGTAAAGTTAACAACCTTACAATACTACTCAGCTTGCTTGTTTTCAACACAGACTTATCGGCTTCCCTTCGTGACTGTATGTTCTTGGTGTGACGAGGAGGAGGAGGAGGGAGTGGGAGAGAATGATAAAGGAGCGGCTTGAGATGCCTGGCGGGGAGAGAGAGAGAGATGCACACGTGTGTTATGTTGGTGCTACGTTTGTTTGTTATGTTTGAGTTCTGTTCATTATTAAACGTTACGTTGGAGTTCACTCGGTTCCCGCTTCCTCCTAGCCCGTCTTTGAAGTGTTACACTTGGCAATATGCACTTGCTAACTAGTTCCCTAGCTAACAGAATAAAACAACAAAGTTACCCATGCTATAGTGAATAGGAGGAGAAGTAAGGCTTTATCCACAGCGAGCTCTGTGAAGGTTGGAGTGGAAGAACCCGAGTGTCCTGCACAGAGCCCTGACCTCAACCCCACTGAACACCTTTGGGATG
>JAKKZJ010000005.1:3174914-3185628 GCA_033441845.1 Pangasius mekongensis
CTCTCTCTCTCTCTCTCTCTCTCTCTCTCTCTCTCTCTCTCTCTCTCTCTCTCTCTCTCTCTCTCTGTGTGTGTGTGCTCCATTCATTGAAGTTTGAGAGAAACTAATAATTGGCCCCTGAGCCTTCAAATTTTGATTGCTATTGATTTTCTATTAACCACGTCTGGCTGGTTTGGAGTTGAAGTCTTCATGAGAGATTTTTTGAAGTTTAATCATCACTTCGGGATGAAACATGATTTCTGAAAAGGGATTCTTTTGAATGTGTAATGAAGTGATGGTAATAACCTACAGCCTCCCCCAAATCACTTTTTCTTCTTCTTTTTTGAGAAAGCCTGAGAAAGGTGATTCTAATGAAAGAGAGTGTGGAGAGGCAAGATAGGAGACCTGTTTTATTACGTTGGAGTCGGGGTGAATCGGAGGGAGCAGCTGCCTCCACAAAAAAGACATTAACGTCCTCCTTTAAATGCCGAAATGAAATTATCGACCTTGAATCGGAACGGGGGCATTCAACTTTTTCTTTAGACCGCCTAACCATAATTATACTCTCATTATACGTTCAAGTGAGGTCGAGAAACCCGAAAAGTTGACTCTCTTCCATTTCCTATTGTGTTCCTTCTCATTCGATCGTCTTCCCTTTGAGAAAGGTGGATGGGATGGTTAAAAAAAAAAAAGCCACCTTTTTTTTTTTTTTTAGCTCTAGAGGGTTTTTTAGACAGGGGAGAGAATCACGGAGAGGCACAAGACGTAATTAACAGGACGCGTTCAAAAGATGCTTGTGTATTTAAGCACATTTGCAGTGTTTTATCTGTTCATATGTCTAAGGGAGAAAGCCGCCGACATGTTCGGGGAAAACGGTGGAAAAAGAGTGACACCGTGTGGAGATTTCTGTGTTGCAGTTTATGATGTTGACTCTAGGGCTTGAAAAAAGCATGGGGCTGCGCTATGCATGCAATAAAATTAAATGATCCAGCTTCTTCTGTACAGTATGTATATCTGAGCTGTCGTCAAAGCTCCTCCGTTTTATTGCGTTCTGCTCTTCATTTGTTCATCACTGCCAGGAAACGAGTCACTGAATGTAGGTAGTGGTGAGCATAAAGAAAGCTGTGATGACTGAAATCGGGTGATATTTTAAGAATTAAAACCCCATCCCCATTTCTCATTTTTTTTGATGATGTGCCAGGGTCGAGGCCTCCAGACAAAATCTATAATTTCTATTTGATGGTGCTGCCTTATGGTTTTGTTTTTTTTTTGTCTGTCTTGCGAAAACAGGCTATCGACGTGTCTCGTTTCACAGCAGCTGAGAATGGCAATTGCACCCTTCAGAGTTTCAAAATGAGTAGCAGTCTGTGTGTGTGTGTGTGTGTGTGTGTGTGTGTGTGTGTGTGTGTGTGAGAGAGAGAGAGACAGTAAAGCAAGACTGATTAGAGCCCGCGACCCCCATCAATAGCCTGAGTATGTTCTCATTTGGCATGACATGCCATTTATTTCTATACAGACAGAGGCTTAGCATAAGATCAAGTAAAATATCAAGTCATTTTTGGACCGATGGCTACAACCCCTACTTTTTTTCTACCTTCCTCAAGTAGTGATTAGATGATGCAATCGTACGAAACCTTTTGTTTATTTGTTTGTTTGTTTGTTTTTTACGTAGAGCTTAGTCAGCTGTAAAAGTACTGCATGTCAGCAGCCAGCACAATCGTCATGGTTTTAATTCTGCAGAGCAGAATCGTACAAAAATGACATGTCTGTGTAACGTACTAAATGTGAAAACCTTTTTGTCTGTGTTGATGACAATCCTTTAGCCCTGACCATTTATTAACGAGTTACAGACTCCTGAGACTCAGTTAGTCAAACCGTCAGGAACGCCTGGAAACAATCGAGTATGTATCATTAGGTCTGCAATAAAGTTCTACAGAACTACATGCAGTATATATATTGACCTACCAGGCTGACTTGCTTAATGATGTCCCTCCAGGTTTTATCCACAGTGGTGAAGCAGCGTCCCTCCTCTGGCATCTGGGCCATGATGTCTGGAGAACTGAATATGGGCTCCAGGTAGAGCCACGTGGTCTGCACCTTCAGCCACTCGTCTAAAATCTCCTGCAGCAGCAGCAGCTTGCCCTCCCAGTCTCTACAACACAAAACCCACAGATTTGTCCATCTGTCTAACCAAACATAAAACAGTGATTGCTAGTAGGCTCTGATTATTTAAACCCATGACCCATTCATTAAGGTTTTGTAGGGTAGATATCTCTCGAATGTCTCTGAATGACACTGAATAATCGTGGTTATTATGATCTTGGCTTTTGGTATCTTCTACTTTAAATCATCGCTTCAGGCTTTACACCTGCAGAACATTCAAATCCAGAACCTCGCTGTATCTTGTCTATGAATGCTAGTGATGCTAGCCAAACTCATTAGAGTTTTGCTCTGTGAACTGGCTCTGTGTGTAATTTGCCTTAAAAACCCTCAAACGCTTACCGTATCTCGGCCTCGAAGGGTTTAATGAAGGGTGAGCCGCGCATCGTCTGTGTCTTGACGATATGGTCGTCCAGCAGCATCTGGATCTCGTCCACTGAGGACAGAATGGACGTGCCGGTCTCTCGGTAGGGCAGCAGGTTGAACTTTATGCCTGCCCATTCACCTGCCATGCGCTCCATGGCCTTCTCCAGTGAGTACTCTTTGCTGGCTGCCTCACTGATGTTCTCGAAGTTGGGCAAGTGGGCCTCAAGGTGCATAGGAATGAAGTGGGAAATGGAGGCCTCGTCTTCTGAAGGCTTCAGGGAGAAACCCACCACGGCTGACATGGCGTCCCAATGGCGGTCTCGCAAGCCTGGATTACACAGCACCTGGAGGGGAGATCGTTTCGGAGACAGGATTGTAGCGTGAGTACAAAAGGTTCTCATGAGAAGCAAGCAGAACTGATGAAGCACCTTGAATGAATGGAAAAAACGTTAATCGCAGAGAGTTGATGCGACTTGCTACTGCTTAAACTTTTCAAAATTGGCGTGGTTTCAACACTCGAGCCATTAATCCAGCTACACCACTGACAAACAATGATGTACTACATTAATTGTCTGACTGAGTTAAAATTACAAGTAGAACAGGTGTGTTTTCATTAGGTTTCTGGAGAAATGAGCCCCGAAGACTTTAATTGTTATGAATAGGTACTTGAATAGAGATTGGCAAGCCGCCAAAGCTAACTAAGGGGAGCATTAATTAATAGGGAGTAAGCATCTGACTGTTTATGCTTTTTACAAAAAAAAAAAAAAGGAAATAAAAATTTTTTGAATTGTGTAATGATAAGGGTAACATCAGGAGTAGGAGCAGACCAGTAGCTTCTGAAAAATGTTTATGCAGTACAGTGTATCCAGAGACTTTTAAACCTATGCCATGAATTCTTTTACAGGACTGTCATTGCTTTATATCAAGCCGGAGGAAATGGCACATCAAACCCATGCATGCACAAGAAATTGTTGGGACTCTCTGTAGCAGTTGATCCATAAAGTCCTTATTCTCCATCTCACTAATTAAGTACCTGCACTAACGGGAGGTGCTGCTTGAAGTCCTCCACCTCGGCCTTTACTTGGGCGGCGATGTGCAGGGCCTTGGGCGAATCCTGAAAACCTTTTTCCAGTTTGTAGAGTGAGCGCCAGTAGTTGCTGATGTCGCCCTCCACCTTGTCAGGGTTGATGGACGTGAGGAGGCCGTTAAGCCAGTGCTGGTGATCAGCCTGAAACTCGGTAGCTGTCTGGTACAGGCGAAGGTATGGGAGCAGCTGGTCTTGGACTTTCTTGCGTAAAGGGTACTGGGAGACGGGCCATCCAAACGCTTCTTCCTCCAAGTTGAAGCCCTCGATCTTGGGGAGAAGAATCATAATAAAACTGAGGGGGAACAGATGATCAAGCTGACCTGTTTGTTTTTTAGATTTCTATCTCTTTAAAAAAAAAAATGTCAGACTCATCAGCAAAGCCACGGTTAATCTAAAAAAAAAAACCTGAAATTGTCCATCACCCCACGCTTATGGTCTAAGAAACCGAGAGCCAATTAAATGGTTGGAGTTTATGACCAAAATGCTTTTTTACGAGGCTTAGTCATTCACTGGAGTAAATGAATGACTTACTTTCTCTATAGCAGTCTCCAGCTTGGAATTGAGTGCCTGAGCCTTTTTCAGATACTTGCTGAGGTCAGACAGGTCCCCGAAAAAGGTGAACTCCTCCACCTGCTTCTCATAGCCTTCCAGATCTTCCACGAACTTCTCGCACCGCAACTGTGAGCAACAAATGAAGTCATTAATATCTTACAGATAATAAACGCCGATGCAGCCTGGCCTGTCAGCGGGAAGACGTCTCCTTGTTGTGACTGTTGTAAATTTGTTCCGTGCCTCATTACAGATTGTTATTAGCTTACAGTATGAGGACATTTAATTAGGTTGATTTGCTAATGTAAGATGTAATTGTGTGTTTTAATTTTAGCTTGCTTGTTGTCTCGTTTTTCTAGAGCGTCTACGTGATGTTCTCTGCTGTGTTGCGAATGAGATATTTGGGTTTCTCTTTTGGGTAATTGTTTTTTTTTTTTTTTTACCTTAAGGAAATCCTGGAAATGTACGGTCTTCTCGTTAGCAATTTCTCGGTGCTTGTCAAAGATGGAAGGCATGCGCATGTGCCACTGGAATGTCTTCTTGTTCAGGCTTATGTCCACTGAAGAAAACTCATAACCAGCCAAGAAGCAGAGACGGTTCATGGATTCGCTGAGCTTGAGCTCCAGTTTGGGCATCTCTTCAGCTTCGACCTTCTTTATGTAGGCCTATAATGAAGGGAAAAAATGATCAAACAGGAAGTCAGGAATAGAGTTACTGAAGAATAGAGCTGAGAGTTAATATATCTGGATGTACTGTATCACCTTAAGAGCCATGAGCTCTTGTGTGTTTGAAGGAGTGCTGTGGGCCTTTTTGGCAATCTTCTCAAATTCATCACATAATCTGTAGGACACACACACATGGATGAGGAGCTTTGAAGCACAACAGTGCACTGTTTTGAGGTTTATAAGAAGCTTGTATTGAGAAATTGTATGGCTAGAATAGGGTGGTTAAGGTTTCACTGTTAGTCACGGTGTGATCAGACTGCTACAGAATACAGATTAAACTGCATTTCCGTGTATTACCTTCTACAGATTCGTTTTTCACCTGATCAAATTCCTTACTCCAGTGATTCTCTTCCCTTTTGTGTCCGGCTGCAACTCCCTCTCTAAATCACAGAGCAACCCGCTGTTTCTCAGTGCAGGAGATTATACGGTTTGAAACCGATCGAGTCGAGGTTTGCAGTAGTTAGTCTCCTTTCGTGTAAATGTACACACACTCAGGAGCACGAGTAGGACGATTTTCCGATTTTATGAGATTTTCATGAATACCAGGTTTCTTGTGTAAGCACTCGTATTAACTATAAATCCATTCATATCCAGCTTGATGAACGAGGCCCAGTGTAAAGAATTTTTATGGAAAGGACTTCTTTTTATACCAAATAAGCACTTCATTTTCATTTGTCGCTTGTTTCCCCGCCTGCTGCTCGTAATTACCTGGTAAAAACACGTCTATTTGCATTGGTTTCCAGCAGTGAGATAAATGTTAGCACTCACTTTTTATTGCAGTTCTGGTGGTCCTTCAGCATACGGGTCACGAGTTTCTCCCTGAGTGCCTCTGCGCGCTTCACCAGTGCAAGGATAAGCTCGTGGCAGTGCACTTCGAACATACCGAGTCGTACGACCTGTCACATTCAACAACAGTGACAGAACCCTGTATCAATCTCTGACCATATCAACGCCGTCTCATCGATCTCACCATTAAACCCAGTATCACTTCTTAGTTATCTTTTTCACTTGCTTCATTAGATCCTTTAGAATGTGTTATAGGCTCATTGTTGTTGTTTTTTTTTTTCTAGACCCTAAGCCATTCCAGACCAACAGCTCATAATATCACTCTATTCTCATTTACACACATCACCGTGGAATACAGGCCCAAAGGCTGAGTCAGTTGTGGTGCATGCATTATTGCTACTAGTGCTACGTTAATTAGACCTAATTTCGATTTTTGGAAAAAAATAAAATAAAATTGCAGAGATGCAGTCAGTGAATTAAATCTTAGCCTACCAAGAAGCTTGCAATATTGTGGCCCCGGAGGCACAGATATGAATATCCCCTCTGTACTGCATCTTATTTATCAAACCAATAGAAAAAAATGCAAATTAATATCCCTATTGATGAACGGCCGTTAAAATGAGACCTGAGCCTGGATTCATGAAGAACTTTCATGAAATGTTTGAAAGTAACGCAAATGTAGCACTAGTTACAACAGAAACGATAGAAAGTCATTGAGATCCTGCAAAAATAAGTAACTGCCGTACTGAAACTGACCTTGCAGGAGTCATACTGGATCTCATCAGCCAGCTGCTGGTAGCGTGTCGCCTCCATCATCATCTCCTGGAAGGAGTGCTGCTCCACCAGGAAGTGCTCTATGTCCTGCTCGGCCTGCTGCGAGATCAGCGGCGCAAATTTGTCGTAGAGGTGCACGTGCTCAGTTGGCCCACTGCTCTCCTCACGTATCACCCGCCGAATTTCATCCTTTTGTGCCTTCAGGATCTCAGGCAGGATGATGGGTTTCAGGGTTGCGGCATCCTCAGTGCCTGGCTACGATAGAAAGTCAAAGATAAAGGACCGTGTAGAGAATGTGTAGGAGTCAGCGATCAAATGTGGCCTTGTTTGTTTTTAATAAGAGTCGTTTTCATTTGTTTTGAAGTCAGGTAAATTTCCCATTCATATCAGAGCATGACGTTGTGCCTCCAGAATATACATTAAAATATGGTTACAATACCACACTAGAGGGTGTTTGTCAAGAATGTAGGGGAAAGAGCTCATTTCCTTTGAGAGAAAACCTTCAGGAATGAGAAGGAGAAGAAACAAATTTGCGACCTCTTACCCATTCTGAGTACAGCTTTGTCTCGACTCGGGGCACCAAGCTGATGCATTTCAACATTGCGTCACAGACGTTCAGCAGAATGACCTCAAAGTCCTTGAGATCTGGCTCAAATATGATCTTGTTCTGCTTCAGGATCAGCCGCAGAACAAAGCCCGGATGCTCATAAGCCCTTACTGAGCGCTTCAGGGAGAAGACGGCGTGAATTATTTAATGCTCGCGCTTGAAGTAAAGACATGTAAAGGCTATTAAATGCAGCATGCTCTGAAAAACAGAGCGTAAGAGAAGTGTTACTCAGAAGGCACATTCAAGAACACTTGGTATAAAAAAGTGGGCCAGATGGGAGAATCATGTGGGGTATAAGGACCAGCCAAAATGCTTTGTTAGTTAAATGCTGTTACAGACAGTGGTGCTAATAATATAGTGGTAGATCTGCCATTATATGAATATTGACCACCACTTGGTGTAGTAACACGGACGGTTATTCACTGTAATAGGATGACCTTTTGACCTTTGGGCTGAACTGATTTAGCAAGTGCCAATAATTTGTCAGGCAAGATATCACAAAACTCAACACTTCGGATTGTTCTCGCTACAAGTATCTAAGCTGAGAAGGGAGCTCGAAACTGCCAGTAAGGAGACGTTAAGCATACGGCATGACGCTAAAGTGTGTTGTGAATGAAATAGGTAGCTTTCTGATTAAAGATGCTCTGTGACTGTAAACATGTAGATGTTGAAAAAGGGAAAAAAAAACAAAAAAAACAAAAGGCATGCCAAATACAACCTTCCTCACTCTCCAATCCTATTAGTTTACTTTTACTGTCACTGCTGTTGCTGAATAATCCACAGCACTTCCTGAATAATGTGCTTCAAGAGTAACAACCACATATTAAGCTGGAAGTTCAAGGAGTTAACATCAGCACTGTATGTCTTACTGGGTCCTGAACTATCAGGCGCGTGTAGTCGTGGATAGATTCCAGGGCCAGACTCTGGAGCTGAGAGGACATTAGGGCGGCTGCGCAGTTGAAGAAAGACTGCAGCCGTGCTGGATTGGTATTCCTGGGGACCAACTTGCGCTTGCTTCCCTGGTAGTAGATTTGTTGCACCTCAGGAAACCACCTGTTTTGTCCAAAACACATATTATTTTTTCCCCCTCAGTATTTCTGCTGTATTAACTTAACTGTCCTGTTCTCTTCACCGCGTATCATTTTTATTTCTTACTTTTGCAACCAAGGCGACCTAAACATACATACTCTTCATGCGCATTATGGAAACGCAGTTGAGCGGAAGAATACTTTTTTAGCATTTATCGAATGGACACTTGGGCAGAAGACTGTATTTCTACCTAGACGATAGGGACGTAAAACCTTCAGTGGTGTAAAAGTAAACTAACAGCTGTGTGCCTACTTCTTCAGCAGGACGTCTTCTGCGGTTTCGATGTGTTGGCTGACGATCCGCTGAAAGACGGAGAGCTCCATGGCCTCCTCTCTGGTGTGGATCCCCGTCACGTCGAGAAGACGCAAATTCCTGGGCAAGGAAGGTCATCGCTCATAGTTACATATAAAGGAGCAGAAAGAAAGAAGAACTGAAGCGCTGTGCACAGTGTTTTATGCAAAACAAAGACTTTCGTCTCAATTAAATCTCAGTCTGCGCTACTAAGAAGACATTAATCGGAGAAAAACAAACAAGACGTGAGTAATCAGCACTTCAATGATATATCATTTGATAAACAGATTTACTTCTGTATATTGTTCGTTACGAAACGTGAACCTCTGAATGCTTCGGTCTTGTTCTACTGCTGAACCCAAACCCCATGAAGAGGAGATGTCTGTGTATACAGAACGTCGTTTCCACTCACTTGAAGGACACGTGCCACAGGTTCAGCACAGACAGCATGGTGGGGCTGATGGCATGGAGATGCTGGATCATCCTTTTTTGTGCTTTTTGGAAGGATGCATTCCATGGCTTCGGCACAACTGCCATCCTGAAAGACGACGTAGTTTTCAATTAGCATTTTTCAAAACAAGTAGAACGCAAATGGCAGCGGTGTTGACGTGGATGCCTCCTCCTCCTCCGCCAAGAAAGGTCTAGTCCTGTAGTGCTGTACATCAGGCTGCATAAACACCACCCTGTCTTGGATTATTTTCCTATAATAGCATGCCCTGTCCTGTTTCCAGGATCCACCCAGTAGAGATGTAAATACCATCAGTGTAAAGCTGGCGTTCTTCACTTTAACCAAGGCTGTGTTTTGTGTCTAAAGTGCCGTAGCGTGTTAAAAACATGTATGTGAATATTAGAATTCGGTTAGACTCACTCTTCTCTGTGAGGCGGAAGACTTTTCACCTTCTTTTCCTCACTCTCTCTCGGGTCTTGCAACGCAAAATCCACTGCGGAGGCAGGCAGGGGGTGATTGACGTTGTTAACAAGTCGCTCTTATAAACTATTACAGTTTTCCAAATGTCATCACCGTAGAAGTTTGTGTGCAGAGGAAAAAAAAAATATATCATTATTTGGTTGAGGAACGCTTGGCTCTGGAAACGGGAAGCTAAAAGAAACCAGGAGCTGTTGTTAACATCCAGAGACTCCAGATGATCAATAAATGGTCCATTCAACTTATCAGTGTCATGAAAATTCATGCTTCTAAATTTGAAGGAGATGCGAGAAGCCACGCAAATGAAATAAGAACAATAAACTACTGAGAGATAATTAAACTCAGTGTAGTAGGATTTAAGTACGTTTAACATTCTAACCCTCAGGTTCTAATATCTTTGGGTGTTACAGTAATTACAGTAATAAGACTTGATTTAAAATTTTATCCAGTATATCTCCATCTCCATCTCCAATATTAGATATACTGTATAAACAGTAATTATAGGAATAAACATGCAGAGGCCCTTCACGTATTTAATATTAATAATAATAATAATAATAATATCATGTTTGTGAAAGAAACACACATTGGAAAATGTGAACCTGGAGAAAAAAAGAAAAAGTTCCCAATCTTTTAGTCAAAACAAGCCCAAATGAATAGTATGAATTTTGTGCGACTTCAGGCCTTGACCTTTCTGCACTTTTTAACTGCAGGTATTTCTTTTTTTTTTTTTATTGCTGAACTCTTACAGTAGTGTAGCCTGTTAGGATAGCGAAGAAAACAAACACTTAAATAGCACGTACACGCTTCACTGATTAATTCATTCACTGTGGCTTGTTTGAATGCGACTCCCAGTGATGTTTCAGAATAGGAGCATACGAATTGTGTGTTCATAGTTAGAGCAGTATTCCTAATGTTAATTAGCAAATCAGCAAAACACAAAAAAAAAAAAAAAAAGGAGACTGCGAGTTTCTCTCATGATCCACACGGAAGTCGAGTTACTCCACACGGGGTCTAATTCGGGAAATAAAGCTAGGAGGAGTGAACTGGTGTCACGCAGGAGTATACCTATAGCTTTCTTCGCGCTCAGCAGATAATCCTCTCTTATCTCATCTGAGAGAACCTCGACGGAGCTTGTTGACGTCTTCAGGTGACTCGGCACCCAGCTCAGAATCCTCTCCAGCCAGGAGTCTTCCATAGGGGCCAAGTGCTGCGTGTCGATCCCATAGCGAATGTAGTTATAATATTTCTGGGGAGAAAAAAAAAACAACAGAAAAGGTGATATTTTCACTGGTGCGTAAATAACTACAGTCAGGTCCATAAATATTGGGACATCGACACAATTCTAACATTTTTGGCTCTATACACCACCACAA
>JAKKZJ010000005.1:3218997-3233657 GCA_033441845.1 Pangasius mekongensis
ATAGAGCCAAAAATGTTAGAATTGTGTCGATGTCCCAATATTTATGGACCTGACTATATATATATATATATATATATGAGAAATGTATTATATATACAAAAAATTAGATGGCATGGATATATGTTCAGTACTTAAGCCTATATATATATATATAATTTTTAAAAAGGATATTCTGTGATTTTGTAATCATATAGCATGAATTGACATAAATTAATTAATGGCAAAGTGTTGTTATGTTTCTATTTTATTTTCCTCAGTATTTTTCTGTATATTCATTTAAACTGATTTGTGTTGTAGTAAACACTGGGAAATGTAAAGAAAAGAAAAAGAATCATGACAATTATTAAATAAACTATGGCTTTTATTAAAGTTCAACTGAGTGTCAGCAGTTTCTGGATAGGAAAACGTGCATGTTGAGTTACCGGTGAATAGTGTTTAAAAACAAATCTAACTAAAGAGTGCCTTGATTACAACCATATATAAAAGTGGTGTTGTTGTTTTTTTCCTAAATTGAAGGTAGAAGTAAGAAAAAACATAGTTCATATTTCATGCAAGAATGGTTTGAATACTGGAGTCAGTAATTTACAGATAATAGATTCAGTTCTCTGTAAACAAAATCACAGTGCATCTTCATTTAAAAATCAACATGAAGGCAGCAGCAAAGAACATTAATAAACTGTAAGTCCGAGCGCACAGATCTAGTTAGGAAGTGATGTAACTAAAAATATCACTCTTATATCAGTGACTAAACTTTCATAACAATGATCACTGGGGAAAAAAATGTAAAAAATAAATCAAGAGAAATGTGCAGTAAACTTGTCAGCCATGTTAATAGTTCTTATCGTCTCGAGCCAGCGGTGGTGCTATTTCACCAATCCCTGGTGTTAAGGCATACAGGGCTTAGTATGTGCTGAAATAATATCCTGTGATATTCAAGTACACTATATATCTAGTGCACTTCAGAATAAGGTCACGACCCTGAGCTTCATTTGCCAAGAGGCCTCTAGTTATAGAGATGCAGTTATACTGTATCAAAGTATAATGTATCAAGATGAATAGTTATCTGATCAAAAACCGCAGACGATAATAAAAGAACTGTAAAGACAACCTTATTTTGAACAAATCTAAAAGCAGCATTGCATGCATTTTTATGTAAAACACAATTGACACATGATAATTCAAGCAGTTTATATATCGCACATTTGTTAGGTACTGTATTGTATTTTCCACATTTTTGTAGTGTTACAGTCTGGAACTGAAATTGACTTAAATATTTAATAAATCACACAAAACAACCCATAGTACTGAAGAGGGACAAAATCTATATATAGTTTGCAAAACTATTTACAAAGAAAAAAAGGAAAGGTTTGATTTGTATAAGTATTCACTCCCATTATATTAGTTTCTGTGCAACCAGTTGCCATCAGAAGTCACATAATTAGTTGAATGGAGTTGAATTAAAGTGTGAGAGTTTGTGGAAAGACTCAAAGTATGTTAGAGAACATATCTAAACATACAGCATCATGAATCATCATGAGCAACAAGCAATCAAAGTCCAGGGACAAAGTTCTGGAAAAGTATGTATCAGGGTTGGATTATTAAAAAAATATATATATATCCTAAACTTTGGATATCCTGCAGAGCACAATTAAATTCATTATTAAAACATGGACATTATATGGCGTACCTGTGACTCTGCCTAGACGAGACCATCCACCAAATAACCAGGTAAGGAGGGCATTATTCAGAGAAGCAACCAAGAGGACAAGGGAAACTCTAAAGGAGCTGAGGAGATCCACGGCTCGGATGGGAGACACAGGACAACCATAACGCGTACACTCCACGAAGGTCAGCTTTATATAAAAAATCGCAAGAAATACAAAATTCTGTTTCTTGTTTGGCAAAAGTCATGTTGGAGACTTGGTAAAAAAAAACATGGCAAAAAGTTCTCTGGTCTGAGACTAAATTGACCTTTTTTGGCCTTGGCATAAAGGACCATGAAAGACTGCTCTTCACCCTGAGAACACCATTCCCCATGGTGAAGCATGGTGGTGGTAGCACTGTGCTCAGCATTACCCTTGCCATCTCGGTTGCTTCTCTGACTAATCCCCTATTTACCTGGTTACTGGGTTTCGGAGGACATGTGACTAGGCAGAGTCACAGTTCTCCTACTTTATTTTCTTGCACCAGAACTAATTTTGACTATTTCTGCAATCACAACTTTCATAATTTTTGTAAATAATTGTTCAAGTTATAACTAGTTTTCCCCCCTTCAGTATTATGGATTATTTTGTGTTGATTCATGACACATAATCCCAATAAAGTCCATTTCGGTTCCAGGTTGCAACACTACAAACTGTGGAAAAAGTTCATGGGGGCTGAATAGGTATACAAGGGGTTTATATGGGGTTTGTGTTCATGAATCATGAGGGCTCTCTTTGGTTTGTAGCTCAGGTAAAAGTAATTAAATATCCCGGATATGCATGGTAATCACGGAACACCACAAAGATGGTTGGATTAGCTGTGTTATCCACCAGAGTGTCATAGAGATCTGTGCCATTAGCGGTTTTAGCAGGCGGATCAATCATTGATGCGTTTCCAACTGTATAGTCTCCAGTGAGAACTCTGCAGTAATACATGCGCTTCTGTCCTTGTGCGTTTGGTACTGAATATGTAGTTTGGGAAGAGTAGCTTGCATTGAGTGCAAAGTAGGTGCCTTTTCCAAAGGCTGCAGCTGCAACGAAATAACATAAAGACATTAGTGAAATTAGCCACAGAGGTTGATGGAGTAAAGCAAAAACTAAACCACTGATCGTTCAGATTATTATACCATTTTTCCCTGCATAGCTCCGGTTGAAGCCATTTTGATTTATGTGGTTTATGGACTCTTCTCTGGTTCCGTGAAACAGCATCTTCTCGTTGTTCTGATGGCCGTTCATTTGTTCCATATATTGCTTGTTAGTTTGGTAATTCTTCCACATGCGAGGATTCTGTATCCGTTCGATCTACAAGGCGCAAAAAAAGAAGACCGTACATAAACCACATTGAAAGTTAAGACATGGAAATTTATCAGATTTATGCCTCACATGTCTCAGAAGCTACATACCTTAAGAACATTATGATTGCATGTTTTTCTAAAGTGGCCCAGGACATCATTGTACTCTTTGCTGCCAGTTTGCAGTGGACAAACCTTGTGCAGCTCATTAGGTCCCATGATGTCCCATTCCTCTGGGAGGTTCTCAGTGACTGCAATTGAAAAATCAATTATTTTAATCGAATCAGAAATGCTTAAAGGTTATAAGGACATTTAGTAATAGCTCTGATTGGCAGAAACCAATTATTTCCCATGATTATATCATAAGTACATTAATCTTGTTTTACTAGATGAGGACCCAGGAAAGTATTTTAGTTGACTGAACTTGAAAAATACTGTAGCATACCAGAAACTAGCTACAGGGCTAAAGACATTAGTTCAGAAAGGGGAGGGTTTCCACAGACCTTCAACAATTTTTTTTCATTTTATTTACCGGCTTTGGTCTGATGAGCGAATTGTTAAACAAGAATTAAAGAAAATTGACTTGATTAAAGAAAAGTCAATGATGTAAATATTGTGTCTAAAGATGAATGCTTTTTTTCCTCCTTGTGTCAATCACTGCTCAGCGTATACAGTCAAAAGTGGTAATGTGAAGCGCCATTACGAAACAAAACATAACCACTTCGAATTGTCTTAGTTCTAGCCACAAACTAGCATTAAAAGCTATCTCTTGTGGTGTATCCACACCTTTGTGAGCAAAGAGATTTATGCATCTGGATCTTTATAAATTTTGGTCCCATACCCTTGTACTAGTTGTTTAAAATTACCTAGATGACTTAAATCCTTGTAGAAGTAATGAAAAAGTACCTCTCATTTTGTCAACACGCCTGATTTCCATCTGGTTGCCACCAGTAGTACTCACAGCAGGACCCTCTGGCATTCTGACTTTGTACACATTTTTTTGAAAATTGATGTCCACTTCTTGAGAATTCAGATTTAATGCTTTTTCTAGTCGGAAGTTTATATCTAGGTCGAAGCTGTGGTACTGGCCACCCTGTTGGTATTGCCAGTCTACCAGCTCAGCTGTTAGTTTCATGTTTTCCTTCATGCTCATTTCTTCTCTGGTTGTTTTCAGCATGGTGTTGATCTCGCCTACAACCAACAGGACATCCCTGCTGAGACCCTCTACTGTAAGTATGACCTCCTCTGAGTCTGCTGCTGTAGCCGCCTGAGCCTTGTGCTCAATTTTCACACTAACATCCATGGTTCGTTGCATCTCCTGGATTCGTTGTCTGTCTTTATCAGACAACGTGAGGATCATTGCATCACTGATGGACTGAAATGCCTGTTCGTCTGAGATGAGCTTTTCAAGAAACTGCTTGGTTTGATCCACGGCGGTTTGGGAAGGCCCACAGATGGAGAAGCAAACCTCGGTCACCATCTTTTCCTTGATTACAAAGTCCGTCTCTTGTGGTGGCTTGACAACTTTGGTCTTGGTGCCCATAAAAATCGATTTGGTAAATGCTGTTGAGATGAAAGATATGTGGTGTGTTGGCATTTGGGAAAAACAAATTACTCATTTTAGTTAAGAACATCTTTGATCACCGCATAGTGCACCTTTTAAAAATTGTTGTTCATAGTTCAGTAGTAACAACTGAAAGCGCTATTGTGTAATGCACCACTTGCGTTCATTTGAACAAGGGGTAAAAAAATAAATAAATAAATCAGGAAGACGTACATGTAAGTCTTGACCAGGTAGTCTCATTCTTCTGCTTTTCAGTGGCTTCTCTTCTCAGCATACTCTGATGAAAATCTACCAACATGGGGGCTTGGAAAATCACTATGCGCACCATTCTGAGTGAAGACTGTGGAGTCTGCCTTAAAAACTCAACTATACCGTCCATCATGGAGTCTGCAGCGTGGCCTGGATTAACTCCACCCTGACCTGCAAGAAAGATGGATTTATTTTCTTACACATATTCTTTGGACCACTCTTTGTTCATGGTCCTTCAATGATGGACCATGAAGGGGGTCAGCCATTGAAGGATCTTGGGTATGAATGCAAACTGGATTACCAAAAATGATTCAAAATAAAGTTGTATCGCAATAATGCTCATGATAGTTTTGGAATGAATTCGGAATCAATTATTTCCCCACCAATCTTAGCGCAGAGATCAGATGACTGAAGAAATGATGATGAGGCACTTGTTTAAACACCTTTTACCTCAGGTACTGAGACAGAAACTGATATGGATGTCACTGATAATCAAAGTGATAATCAGCATCTCCTGTTGTAATCTTGCAATTCTGTAAAATCTGTCAGTAATGTGGTTTTTCTATACGTAGTCTGGATAATAAATTTAGAGGTAGTCAGGGTGTCTTTCAGTGGACTTGGAATGTAATCTTTAAATGTGCCACACCTTTAAATTCTCCACTGCATGTCTAATCAGTGACCACGGTATTTAATTGAATGGCTTAGTACACAGTCTGTACACAGCCCCAGATCTCTGAACACAATGTTTAACCCAAGTCACGCCCATGCATAAATAAATGCTCCAATACTACTTATGAACGTGTTATAAAAGCCTGATGTAGATACCCTTATACAGCGTGTTAACAAAATGTTACAGATAACACATGGAAACTGGTTATTACAATGCCCTGGCATAAGCTTCACATGATAAAAGCATCCTATACGTCTTTATATATTTTGTCATATGTAAAGTATTTATAGAAGTGTTGGAGCTCACCTGTTCCAAAGGCAGGGAAGGCAATGGAGCTGAACTTGTGCTTCACACACTTTTCTAATGCTTGCCTAACTCGTTTTTGGATTACTGTAAGATTATTTTTTGCTGAAATATGGATGATCTTTTTGCATTGCAGGTTGCCTTGTTGAGTCATTATCAGTCCCTTGTTTTGCTGTGCTCCTGTTAATATGTAATGTGACATGTAGATTATGCATCGAGTCACACACGCAAAACATTCAGATACATTTTTTTTCTGTTATTTTCGAAGCTGGTTTCATTACTGTGAACAGTTCTCACCTAGTTGCTGGCACTCAGCCTCAACGTTTGGACCTGCTCCATCTAAAACAGCCTTTGAGACACCTTAAAAATGAGAGATACATTATGTATTATTTATATTGGTGCAGCTGGTTGAATAATAACTGCCACATCACAAAATTTAAATGACGGGGAAATGATACGTTGCACTTCAGAATCGCATCATGTACAGGATAGCGTGTTATAAACAAAGGATGCGTATAACTTTGTGTATGTTATCACTCTGTATAACTGCATGTTTCTACTGTACAAATCAGATGCAGCATGCAGTAGACTAACTGTGATTGTAAAGATCAGTAACTAACTGAACATCTGGCAGATTGATTTTAATAACACAAATACACTGCGGTGTAACAGCTGTAAGTGTAATTTCATTCTCTCTGGTTACCAATCTGCATTTTGCTACAACAGGATTCCAAGCATTACCAGCGTTACCTGACTTCAGGGTGAAATTCTCATTGGTTGAGTTTACGAGGACATCAGTTGTCTCCTTAGTGATGTCACCACTGAGAACCTGAATCACAACTCCTCCCATCGTGGTCTCATAAATCCCTGTCTTTGGTGAGGTGACCTTTGAAAACGGGCCTAGAAGTTCATCATAAACATGAAATAAACAGACCTGAAAGCTATCTGAATGTTACTTTTCACATATTTTGTTTTATATATTTGTGTTTCTTAAAATATTTGGCTTGACAATGAACCTTTTGTGGATCCACTTGCGGAGGATGACTGGATGTTAAACTTTTTGTTAAATTCATCTGTAAAAGCCTGGGAATTAAAAAAAAAATTTTTTTCATTCATCTCTTTAAAGAAAACATGTTCAGTCTACTTACAAGCAACAATCTAATTAAAGTTCCTCCTCATCACAAAGTCCTTGATATTCTTACTCCCTCCTACTCCTTTTCCTCCTCTACCACCTCACCTGTACTTCTCTGGAACTTCTTTCCCTTCAGAAAATCTTACACACTACACATCCTCTAAACACATTTATTATTTTTAAGGATTACAAGCTACTCTGCGATTGGCCCACCCATAACCTCCACCACTCATCCTTTCCTGCCTATGTCCTTAATAATATGGGTTTCTTATTCTATTTTCTTTCATGCATATGGGGTTTGTATGTCTTTGTGAAAAGTATTAAATTACACTGAGTACTTAGTGCTATAAGAAAATTATTATTATTATTATTATTATTATTATTATTATTATCCTTACTTACCTGGATGGTTTGATGGTCACTGGGATGGAGAGCAAACATCACTTCTTGTACATGATGTGAAGTCCTGTTTTTGCTAAACTTAAGAACTGAGTCCAGCATAATGGAAGCCGCCAACGCCTTTGGAAATCCCAGGTTCCCTGTTCCAATAGCAGGGAACACAATAGACCCCTGCTTCTGCTGTTCTGCCTGACTTAAACATTTATCCATGATGCCTTCCAACTGCAGACACCAGAACCCATTAGAATTATGTTACAACCAAAAGAAAATCTACTATAGAAAAAAAGGCAGGTATGGTAGAGAGGATAAAACCGTACCGTCTGTGCTGAACCTTGTCCCTGGTCCCAATGTGGGGCTACAGCATGAAACACCAGTTTGTTTTTTAGATTGCAACCACTAGTGACAAAGACTGCTCCGTTGTTTGCAGGGCCTGTAGCCAGCTGGTTAAGAAGTATCTGAATCTGGGGCCCTGCTGCAACAAGAATGGCTTGTGCAATAGCTCCATGGTTAAGGGCCAGGTCAGATGATATAGAGTTCACAACCACATCCAACTAAAGACGAAACAACAGGCAAAAATATTACTACAACTTCGGTCCAGAAGAATTACAAAAGTTAAGAAAGAGCATGTTAGAATTTAACTCACTGAGGTATCCTGAATGTTGCACTTTGCAAGAGTAACAGTCAACCCTTCATTCGTCTTAACACTCTGGGAAGATCCTTGGTTCGAGGAGTTTGATGGTTTCAGGTTTTGCTGTTGGCTGCTGGATTTGGGAATTGCCCTGAATGTTGGGTCCTGACTCGTGGAACTGCCCCCATACACATTCTGCACTGCAGCTTCTAAAGCTGCAATGGTTTTATCGTTTTTGTCAATCAGATGGATCTCCTTTAAACATGTGTCTCCATTCATGAACTCAAAGAATTCTTTCACTGCTGAAACAATGGTGTCTGCACAAAGATCTAGTGGGAATCCACGGTTGCCAGAACTAATGGCTGGTATTGCCAACGACTGGCAATACTCTCTATCAGCAAGATTCAGACTCCTTCTTAGGGCATTTTTCAAAAGAGTAACTGCTTTTTGAGGATTAGAACTATCATAGTCTGGCCCTACTACATGAATTACATACTTGCAGGGCAATTGTCCAGCCTCAGTAATGACAACCTCACCTGTCTTCAACTGTGTCCTCTTTTTTATAATCTGGTTACAGGCTTCCTGCAGTAGAGGTCCTGCAGCATCAGAAAGTGCTTTTGATAGACCTCCATTGAGGTCGAGCTTTTCATTGGCTGCGTTCACTATAGCATCTACAGGATAGAAGCACATGTCACTTTTGTTAACTACAATCTCCACTCCATCGGGTGTACGAACTCTCTTTGTTCCTGTGATGTTAGAAGAACTCTTGTTGTGATCTTGTTCATCTACCAACTCGACTACACACCCCATTTTCATCTTGGCCGTTTCAACAACCATCGATTCCTTATTCTTAAAAAACTTCTTGGCACCAGGCTTATCTACATTAAAGCTGCAGCAGTAAACAGATAAAAGTAGGTTCTCAAAGACAAGCTTCCACCCAGATACATGAAGCCTTGGGCCACTCAGTGAGACTGTATCATCCTTAAAGCTAACATTTACATTGTCTTTCACAATTTCACACCAGTCTTCCTTTTTGTGCTCCTTTATAAAATTCACAATAATCTTATCGGCCTGCAGGGTTGTGGTAATGCAGGAATTGTTAAGCACATAATCAGACAGCTGTTCCTGAACTAACTCCACTGATTCAACAAATCCAGAAATCACAACTTGTCTGTCTGATATGTTTATTAGCATTGTCATAACTGACGAATTTACTGTGTTTCTTAATCTGTCAACAAGATTTTGCCATTCTGCCGTCCTGAGCACACTGGGATCATCTATATCAATGCATGCATGATATAATTGTGCTTTCAACTGATCTTCACTATTTTTCAAGGTCTTCTCTGTTTTAGCAACAAGAAACGCCTGGTCTTTCTTAATCTCCAATGATGCACTGATTCCCTTGGATAAGAATAGTTCTTTGGTCAGTTCTTCGCTGTCCCCCATACTCAGAAACTGCAAAATAGATGGGTGGAGTTCTATCATTCTCCGAATTAGGCCCACAATCTCTTGCAAAATCTTATTCTTTGACTCTAAAACGTCTTCTTTTATCCCAAAAAGAGTTAACATTTGACTGGAAGCATTGTAACTCAGCTTCAGTTCTGGACGTTCATTGCAGATTTTGTACTCCAAACCATCTTTCATGATGAGCTCGTAAACAGATGGAGTCATGGAGAACCCATCTTCAATGCTGCTCTTCTCTCTTTGGATTCTTTGAGTAATCCTGTTAACAGTACTCTGCGCCACATTCCCAGTTCTGTGTACATCTTCTGCAAGGCCTGCAATGATCATCGTTCCTTGACCTTTGTGAAGGATCAGGGTTACAGGTTCAGATGACAACATCTTGTGGACTTCTGCTTCCAGTTCAGCCCATGCATCTCCCTCAATCTTGATTTCTAGTGACTTATATTTTGACATTGCTGTAGTGAACTCAGCAGAGGCCTTCTCCCTCCATGTCTGGATAAGTCTCTTTGTCTGTAAACCTTGCTGAAGAATGGAAGGTAGAGGACTGATTCTTACAGCTGGGTCTTGAAGCTCCAAGTGGCAGAAATGCTTCCGCATATCTTGCACGATTAGGTCCAATGTTTTTTGGTGTTCTTGAAGATATTTCCAGACAGATTTATCAATATTTTCTATGAAAGATTCTGGGAGTTTCAAAATGGGTCTCTCTTTACCATAGAGAGCAACTCCCAGTGATTCGTAGTATGGAAATACTTTGATAGGGTGCTTTCTAATCTGATGTTGTTTTCCCAGAACTGTGTTTACATCTGGAAAAACAAATGTAAAGATTTTTGTAACACACAGCAGTTATTAAGGTTAACATAGACAACATTTGAAAGATCTAAGCCAAGATTCTGCTATAGCTTGCAAAGCATGATACTGCTTATAATGAAAGATTATTTGCATAATATTTAATAGTTAATATTTACCCGCGAGAAGTTTAAATGTGATTATAGCTGATTCATCATCTTCTAGCATTTCCACGTCGCCCTCTATTTCACCATACTTTTCAAAATAAAGCATGATATAGTCGGAGTTTATGTCTGAAGATAAATCTTCTACTTTCACCTTTGTAGTCATCTCTAGAGGACTGATTTCCAGATTCTTCTTCTTGAAAATTGAGTTCTCTGGGCAAGACTTAATGAAGTGTACTGCATCTAAAGCACAGAAAGTTATAACATTTGCTGTAGATGAAATGATATTGGCTCAGGGGGGCATACATTATTGCAAGTTAGTACAAATACTGAGTTACTGTATAGCTTTACTATTAATGGGATCATTTATTCATTTACGTGGCAACAAACTACACTAGGTAAAGAAGGATTAATTTACCTGAATCACTTTTTAAAAATAAATTTGAATAGGTAATAATGGTAATTACTGTATGCATATTAATGTTTTAATGTGAATGAGCTTTACATACATAAAATTATTTATATGTGAATAATTTATTGTGGGTGTTTTTCTCAATTGTTTTAGCACAAACTAGCTATTGTTTTTTTTTTTACATTGAGTATAATTTGCCATTATACACCAATAAAAGTATGTTTTATGCAGGGGTTAATGGTTCACCTTTGCTGTTAGTAAAAGTAACCACAGCACAATCACACTCAGGGATGACTTCTATGCTGATGTCTTTTGACTCAGTGGCCCCCTTGAGGACATTCTCTACCAGCATATCCAGGAACTCCTGCTTCAAGTTCTGGATGTTTTTGATCACAGCTGATGTGTGAGATGACTCCTCGCTGTCTTCTTCACAGTCCTCTTCTTCTTTAGATTCAGAGGATGTTGGCTTTTCATCTTCGGTAGATGATTCTTCTGAAAACAAAATGCACTTGTTTAATTTTTTCTAAACAGATACAATACACATGCCAGTAAAGGCCGGTCGTTCTCAATCTTGGGAACAGCATGTACTGAACATTTGTGTTCGTTCTTCTTTAGAAAACCATTCATGACATAAATCTGGTGTAAAAGAGCAGGGAAAACACAAACATCTGCTCTGTTTGATGAGCGAAAGATTGAGGACTGAGACCGAGAACCACGATAAGTGGCATGTTTAGACCTGAAACAAATGAAGGTGTAGTTGACTGCAGGAGCCAAGTAAATTGTCATGTCTGTTTAAATGTGAATGCTGTTGATTAGATGGGATTAAAACACCTGTTGTTGTACGTTTTCTCAAGGAACAAGAGGGTATTTTTGTTGACTGTACAATTCTATAAGACGTCCAAATGTTTTTCTATAATGACCTAAGCAATCTTCTGAACTTATGTCAAAATGTGACAATGTTGGGTGATTATAAATTAAAAGTCAAGGTGCAAGTATATTGGATGATTATAGATTGACGAGTCACGGATTTTCTCACTCAGCTCCTCAGTGGTTAATGGTTTGCTATTATGAAGCCACTACACTGAATGTAACTAAAGATAAAATATTTCAGTGGATTATGCTAGACTGAAAAAAATGGTCCTTCCTTGTTATCAGGAGCATGACAATTTTACACTCGCTACCTGGTTTACAACTGTTAATAAACACAGAATAGAGGGCGATATACAGCACATCAGGAGGTATTCTAAATCACTTGAACTTCAATGAATCATCATTTGGTCCAGACTTACGTTCCTCTCTCTTGTAACTGCATACTATTAGTGTCACTGAATCCACTGAATAATTTATAGCAGTATCTAAGTAATATATGGTATGTTAACATTTAAGGGGTTAAAAGTACACAACCAAAACTGCATTCAACAGTGAACAGGGTTTCTTTGCTTCTCTTAAGAGTGTGAAACATATGTGCTATACACACATGTAAGTAGATAAAGCAAATTCTTGAAAAAAAAAATCACAATCAAAATATATAATAGGTTCACATAACAGTTTCATCTCTAGAGGGAAGCATGAAAAAAAAAGGGTTTAAATCATGACAAAATGGCTCACCTCTTTGACCTGTGTTATCCGAAGACTGTGTTTCCTGAAAAACAAATGTTTTGAGCAGTCACACTTCCATAAGTGATTTTTTTATATCAGTTAATCTCTTATAAATTTCCATTAACCTTTGGGGGGAAAAAAAAATTCAATAAAATATTCACCTGAGTAGGTTTGGCCTCATTCGGAGGAAGATAAACGCTGAGGCTCAGGACGTCTTTAACCAGCTTAATTTCATGCCTTTGCTTCTCAAGAACATTCTGTCTCACTAAAACAAAATAAAAAATTAAAGATGCTTTAGGTAAGATATAAATAGGTCTCTAATGGTTAAATGGGTGGAGTTGAATAAGAGTTGAATGATTCTTTTAATCAATGAGCCTGTCCCATTTCCCCTCATGTACACAAAGCTCCCCCATTATTTATGATCATTCAACTTGAGTTAGCATGCTTACTAGAGTTACCAGTAGCAAGGACTGTCAAGACATCACTTCAAGCTCACACTCAACTGCACGAAAGTACTTAAGCAATATCACACGAGTAAGAGTGCTGTTATACTGAATACTGAGTGCCACAGGTAACAGTATTATACATGAGAAATTAATATTGAGTAACTGACATTTTGGACACAATATGGACAAATGTTCTGTTTATTTTTGCTCAGTGAATGGAAATGGATCCCGAAGCCCACTAGCTAGCTCACAATGATTTGTACCTTCCCATTAAAAGTGCTTCCAGTGGCTTCCATTTTTACATTTCATCTTCATCTGACGAGCTTTCCTATTTTAAGTCAGAAGTTATATTCATGAAAATATGTATCGTTTGCTAGGTCTGCTGATGATCTTACTAGCTTTACTGTTAACGGTTCCAGTGGACTGTTGCTCTGTTTCACACACACACACACACACACATATATGTAACTTATCGTCCAGGTTCCAAGAATGGCAAAGCAGATTCACTTTCTCGCCAGTTTGAGTCCGCCTACCAACCCCTTTCTCCCGATCCCATCCTACCCTCCACTCTCATTGTCGCACCAGTGCAGTGGGACATCATGACTGAAATCATGAAGACGCAGGGCAGGGATCCCATACCTGCCGCATGCCCCCCCAACAGGACCTTTGTACCTCTTTCCTTGAGGAACAGGGTTATTCAACAGGTTCACGACCTCCCCGGCTCCGGACACCCCGGAATAACCGCGTCCATCCAACTCCTCACCAACAAGTTCAGGTGGCCCTCGCTTCGCTGAGACACCATTGCATACGTTAAGAACTGCACAACTTGCAGCACCACCAAATCCTCTAAACAGTTACCGGCGGGTTTGCTCCAGCCCCTACCCGTCCCTCAGAGACCCTGGTCCCACATCGCCATCGACTTCATCACCGATCTCCCCAACTCCAGAGGCAATACCACCATTCTTACCGTTGTCGACCGCTTCTCTAAGTCCTGTCACTTGATACCCTTACCCAAACTACCCACAGCCCTAGAAACAGCAGAGACTCTGTGCAGTTATGTGTTCCGCTTCTACGGACTCCCTGAAGATATCGTCTCGGACAGAGGCCCTCAGTTCACATCTCGCATGTTGGCAGCTTTCTTCAAACATCTCAACATTAACATAAGTCTCACCTCGGGCTACCATCCTGAGTCCAATGGGCAAACCGAACGCCTCAATCAAGAGATCACTCGCTTTCTATGGTCCTACTGTCACTGCAATCAGACGGATTGGAGCCGATATCTGTTTTGGGCAGAATACGCACAAAATTCCCTGCGCAAACAATCCACCGGGCTTACACCCTTCCAGTGTGTGCTAGGATTCCAACCACCTCTTTTTCCCTGGTCCGGGGAGCCCACAGAACTACCCGCAGTTAATGACTGGCTCAGGAGGAGCGAAACTACCTGGAACGAGGCTCATACTCATCTGCAACGCGCCATCAGGAGACTGAAGGAACAAGCAGATCACCACCGACGTCTCAACCCTGAATATGTTCCGGGATCGTGGGTCTGGCTCTCCACTCGAGACCTCCGGCTCCGACTACCCTGCCGCAAGCTCAGTCCCAGGTACGTGGGTCCATTCAAAGTTGTTAAACAAATAACTCCCGTTTCTTACTGTGTGGCCCTACCCCCACAATATCGTATCTCACCCACTTTTCATGTCTCTCTGCTCAAGGCCGCTGGTGCTCCGAGAAGGGCGGACGACCTAGATGAGGCCCGGAACCAGGGACCCCCTTGTGACAGAGTGACCTGTCCCTAAGATCAGCAGACTTTACACACACAGACTTACACTCTCACTTTCTCCGTCTACCG
>JAKKZJ010000005.1:3233757-3244554 GCA_033441845.1 Pangasius mekongensis
CACGGCCACCCGTAATTCCTTGAGTCATTACGACTTCCTTATAGAATTGGTATATTTTGTGCGGTAGCCTCCCCCTCATTAAGCTATGGTTGAGTCCAAGGGGAGGGGCTTCGGCTTTTAAAGCCCGTCTCCTATGTCAGTGTGGTGTGGGAGTTGTTGGAGTAGTGGAGTCGTAAGGAGCAAGGAGCTATTAAGAAGTAATGCACATTTGTAGGTGCTGTAAGTCTTGTATATAGTTCATTTGTTTATTTATTTTTTCTGTAGTATTTCTTTTTTTTTTTTCCCCCTCTTTTCCCTGGGACTGCTAAACATTTTGGACTTCTCACTGGTGCACTGTAAATAAACATCACTTTACACCTGAACAACCCAGCGAGTATTGCCATCATTTTGGTAGCAGGCGAACCTGTAAGGCCGCTCTACCACACCCCTCCTCTCATCATCGACGGTGAGGAGGCATATCAGGTTCAGGAAATCTTAAACTCTCTGCACCGGGGAGGAGTCCTGCAATATCTCGTGGACTGGGAGGCGTATGGACCGGAGGAGAGGTCCTGGGTCGATGCCAAGGACATTCTTGACCCGTCTCTTACCACTGACTTCCACAGGACCCATCTGGATCAGCCGGCCCCTCACCCTCGAGAAAGACCCTGGCGTCGTTTGCCTTCTCACGTCAGGAGCCGCTCGCAGGGAGGGGGCTCTGTAACGATTCCGGTCTCTGTGGTTCCCCCTGATCGTCACCAGAGGTCACCAGAGGTACTGACTTTCCTCTCGAAAACTACATTTCCCATCACCCCGCGCCCAGCTCTGATTACGAGCGCACCTGCAGCCGATTACCGGGACTACTTAAGCCGCTGTCTCTCACTCACTCTTTGCGAAGTCTTGTTTTGCCCCGGCTGACATTTCTTTGATGGATTACTGTGTTTGACCTTGGACTGTTTTCTCTCGTTTCCGGATTGTTGCCTTTGTCTCGCCTCTGATTACCCTGTTTGCTGTTGCTCGACCACGCCTGTACGACTGTGTTTTGCCTTTTATTAAAACGCTGCAAATGGATCCTCACTCTGTTGACCCCTCATTACAGTATGTATGTATGTGATTATATATAAAATGAAACAAAGTAAATATTTTGTGTGATGATCCTTCGCTTTAAAAAAAATAGTAGTCTCGGGTGCAGTGTATGCAGTTTTATAAGGAAATGAGTTGTAATGGGATCTAAGACGTTTTTGTACTGAATCAATAATGTAGAAGTCATAAAATAAAAATCTATAACAAAGTTTGTACTAAAAAAAAATAGTGTCCCTAAGACTTTTGCACAGTACTGTATATATAATCATTTCTACATAACTTTCCATATTATTTTTACTAAATGAAAAGTAATGGAAAAAACTTTTAGTGTGTATCTTTCACCTTGGGATGAAAGTGACATGTGGTGTGTACCTGATTAGCTTTTTCAGTGTTCTGGACCTTAGGGATTAATTATCACCTTGATATTTTTTTTTTTTTTTTTTTTTTTTTAAGGTACAATAAACTGACGTTTCCTGGTCATAGATGCATACTAAAAGTAGCAAACATGCCCTTGATGGCACCAGGCCAACAGGAAAGTGAAGTTTGTTACCTTCATTTCTGAGGGTGTTGAACAGTCTGTACAGCTGTAGTTTCATTTAACAGCCCATAAGGCTGTATGTGAACTTATTATTCTTATTCTTATTCTTACAGAGTTATCGACAGTAAATAATGGTAGCTACCTTCTTCCGTTTTGAAGCGCACGGTTGCTCTCTGGCCGTCAGAAACTTCATATTGTACCACACAGTCTCCTCCGTTAGACTTTTTGCTCTGGAAGTAAATAATGAGCTTGTTCTTCAGCTTGGGGGTCGTGGGGTCCCATTTTCCCTCCACGAACAGGGCGAAGGGAAACTCTTCGTCCATCGCTGAGTGTGTAATGACGCCTGACTCTGAGGTGAAGAGAGCCAAGTGCTACACTTTCGCTTTTGTTTCACGCCAAACGGAGATTTAGGTTAAAGACGGAAGATATGCTGAAAACACACAGAACCTCAGCACATGTCCATGGCTTAAAGCACAGCCATATGCTATATATACAGACTCGTATATAAAGTTAGAAAAAGTTAGCATTTTCAAAAAGAAAATAAGATAAAAAGACAAGCGGGTTTATTGTTATTTATAGAGGAGGCGGGGTTTACGCGGAACAGGTTTTAGTTTCCTGTAAATGTGTCCTCATGTTTATCAAGGAAATGCTTTTACTTTCGATTTTTTTTCGCAGCAGTGTACTCTCTCGCTCGTCGTTTCGCACGCCCGTTTTGCTTTTGACACAAAACCAGGTAAGAAATAAGCACTTCAAATTCTGTATAACAGTAATTTAACAGAAAAAAAAACAGTAAGACTTTTCCGGTAGTCTGTTTTTCACCTTGAGGAAAAATTCTCTGCTTCACTGTTTACCATTGACAGGCTAATAGTGATTTCTCTTTTGTGTTTTTCATTTTGTTTTCACCTGTGGCACAAATATTTCTCCTCAAATTCCCTGGGAGAAATAGAAGGAGGCATAAAAGAGAGTTTTTTTTTTTTTTTTTGTTGTTTCAAAACAAAGAGAAAGGTCCTGCAGTCCCTCGTTTCTTCCTGATCTTTTCAGGGGAAAGTATGCTCTCTCTGAAAGTCCATAGACGTCACCAGATGCCCTCACGGACTCATTTGCATATTCACTGCATTGCTGCGATCATTTGAATATCAAAACACGTTATATGAAGAAGGAACATTTTCTGAAGACACCAAGAGTAGAAAAGCACAAATGGAAAATAATATTTTATACCACAGCGGGGTTGAATGCTCGAATCTGATTGGTCAGAAGTTGTGCAGTATAACAGCACAGGTAGTTCGGGCTGTAACAGGAAGTATAAGAGTTTGTGCTTTCTGGTTTCTCAGTAAAATGACAAGCTGCAGTATTTTTTTTTTTTTTGAGAGAGAGAAAGAGAGAGGGAGGGAGTCTGGTGAATAACATTTATCACAGCTATAATATAGGTGAGAACAGGAAACAACTTGTCTCTTGGACAGTCCACAACACTAAATCTAACTATAAACTGTTCGAATGTGTGAAATGTCTTTCATCAGTTAATTAAACCTTCTAATTATTGGAAAATCGCTGTAGTATAAGTGGAATAGCACAGTCCAGTAAACAAAAGTAATGCAATCCGAGGGTAAGGAGGCTAGGGGAGAGCATCACCATCGACCCCCAGACCCCAAACCACCCAGATCCTCGCCAACCCCCAGCATGCATTATTTTCGTATAACAGCACAGTCTGTCGTGTGTTATAACTTACATAATAGAATATAGTAGAGAACAGGATGAGTTTCCTTTCGAGTCTGGTTCACCTTAATATATGTTTCTTCCTGGGTCGTCTCTGGGAGTATTTTCTACTCCACTGTTGCCTCTGGCTTGCTCATTTGGGATCCACATCTACGTCTGAACTTCTGAAGTTTGGAAATAGACACAAAGAAACTACTAAACACAAATGTCTACTGTCATTCTCACACACTGGCGGTTAGTTGACCACGCCTGTACAACCAGCAGTCGCTAAGGTCTGCTCAAAAAGTCAGTAGATTTAAATCATATCACTAAAGGGGTCTAAAAAGTCACCAAATCTACCAACAAAGTCACTGGGTTGGTAGGACTGGAAGGAACATGCCTTAATTCTTGTGAAATCATATATCTTGACTATGTACTACTGTAACAAAATAAACATAAAGTAAGTTCAAATCATGTGCATATGTTTATTATTTAATTATTTAATTATTTTCAAGATGTCCCAAATTATCAAATATTTTTGGCAATTCGGAACAGCATGCTTCAGATTAATTGATTAATTATTAATTAATTAAGCCTTTAAAGTGTTTTCCAATGAAGTAAACCACAATAACATTAATTAATCTACTCATACCTTCTCAAAATCCAACTGTCTTATACTGTATACATCCATTGCAAAGTACAGTGGCACCAAGGAGATAAGCAGAGATGCAGTATGTGTGTGTGTGTGTGTGTGTGTGTGTGTGTGTGAGAGAGAGAGAGAGAGAGAGAGAGTACAAAAACATAGTTTACAGAGATTTTTACTTTGTGTACTGTGTTCATACAATTTTGTTACAAAATATAAAGTTTACAAAACTTTGTTTTGTGAAAAGTACATCAAAGCAGATAAATAAAAATCCCACTGAGATATACTGTACATAAGGGGCTATATAAATATGCAATAAATAATGGCATAATTCAGAATCAGTTAATCACTGTCAGTGGTGCGATGAAGTCAATCTCCAGCCACAACCTCCTTTCAGTTAAACTTTTAAAATATTAAATCCCACTAAACTATTCTCATGCTTTCTGCTTTTTTTTTTTTTTTTTTTCCTTCCTTTTAGTCATGGAAGATGGCGAAGCATTTATTCCATTGCAGCCAGAGGGGATTGAGATTAAGATTCTGAAAAAAGGTTGCACTGCATTTTGCCGTGTGCTAGAAGGAAACTTTGGTTGTACCGCTCAGTTCCACAATTTGGAGGATCATACAGCTTCATCCTTTTCCCACAGCAAAGCAACCATTGTGCCTGAGATTAAGTACAGCAAACAGCTGTCTAAGAGCCTGACGGTATCAGTGTGGAAAGATGATCTTACTACACATAAGGCTGATGCTGTGGTAAATGCAGCAAATGAGCATTTAAGTCATGGAGCAGGACTTGCTCTAGCTCTGAGTCAAGCTGGAGGTCGTATGATCCAGCAGTGGAGTAATGAAATCATAAAACAAAAGGGTAAAGTTCCCACAGGTGAAGTTGTTGCCACTCCAGCTGGAAATCTCCCTTGTAAAATGATCATACACGCTGTTGGACCCTGTGTATCACCAAAGGCAACAAAGACAGAACTTAAGGTTGCATCAGACCTTTTAGAGAAAACTATTTGGCGTATCTTGCAAAAAGCTAACTTTGAAAACATGCAGTCTGTTGCAATCCCTGCAATAAGCTCAGGCCTTTACAATTTTCCACTGGAAAGATGTGCTGAAATCATTGTAGATACAGTGAAGTCATTCAGTGATAAACGCAAGCCAGGAGCCAGGAGCCTTGAGGTTCGTTTGGTGAATAATGATGATCCATCAGTTCAACAGATGCACAAAGCCTGCAGGGAAATTCTGGGGCCACCTGATCCAAGGCCAATGCAAAACCAGGGCAATGCACAAACCCAGTCTCCAGTCTCCAGTCTAGATCTGGGGGATGTGACTCTCCACCTCAAAAAGGGTGCCATTGAGAATGAGACAGTAAGTTAAAAAAAAAAATGTTAACATCTATAAACTAAATCATAATGGAGCACTTAGACTATATGGATAGAGTTTTGTGGACACCTGACCAGTCACACCCATATGTGTTTGTTGAACATCCCATGGTCTGGAGTGCAGTCGGTGTTCCAATTCATCCCAAAGGTGTTCAGTGGGGTTGAGGTCGAATTCTTCCACTCCAGCCTTAACACACCATGTCTTCATGGAGCTCGCTTTGTGCACAGGGGCGTCGTCATGCTGGAACAGGGTTGGGCCTCTTAGTTCCAGTGAAGCGAAACTGTAAGGTTACAGCATACGAAGACATCCTATACAACTGTGTGCTTCCAAGTTTGTGGCAACAATTTGGGGAAGAACCATATATGGGTGTGCTGACCAGGTGTCCACAAACCTTTTTACATATAGTGCATGTAGAAAATATAATAAAGCACAATCTCTAGGTGAATAAACTCATAAGGGTTATAACAATGTAAAGGAATACTGTTTCCATTATTTATATTCCAATATTTCAGTGCACTCTGTGCATTTCTATAGCCTTTATTGTCTTCATATAATTGTTAGTAGGTTAATATTATTGTTAGCCTCTAATGATGTGTGACCATTTCATTATGTTCATGTTTGTAGACAGATGTCATTGTGAACACGATAGGAGCCGACTTAGATTTATCAAAAGGACAGGTTTCCGCTGCTCTGCTGAAAAAAGCTGGCAAGAAGATTCAAGAGGAAATAAGACGTGGTTACAGACATGGACATGGTTGTGAGGGTGACGTTATTCCAACTGCTGGCCATAACCTGATCTGTTCGGAAGTGTACCACACTGTCTGTGTGCCAAAAAGGACCACTGGTGATATGGCCAATAAGGTTGGATTTCTAATATATAACCAGTTAAGCATACTAGAAATTTACATCAAGTAATTCATTAGCACTCTGATTTAGCAGCTAAAGTTTATTCAGCCCTTCATCATGGGTGATTTTTTAAGTAGAATGAATTTTTCTTGGACACCAAATTCAGCATGCCCTCCTTTTCAAGCTATTCAGTTTTCTGTCTTGAATGTTATAACCTCATAAAAAGTACAACATTGTCTTTTCTAGATTCTTCACTCGGTGGTCACAGATTGCCTTATAATGGCAAGCACTAAAGGTTGGTCATCCATATCTTTTCCTGCTCTCGGGACGGGCAACCTTGGCCTCGGAAAAGATGAAGTTTCTCAAATCATGACCACTGCAGTAGTGCATTTTTCTAAAAATTATAAAGGCTCGAAAATGAAAATATTTTTCGTCATTTTTCCAAAGGATATTGACACACTGAAGGTACACTTAAGCTTGGATTTATTCTAACGTAGGACGTCTTATTAGCTGTGGCATTAGTCACAGTACTGTGTATCATGAAAGGTCAGAATGTCATTGGTGTGTACCGTTGATGTATTTGATTTGTTTTAGGCTTTTGAAAAGGAAATGGCTTCCACTAACACAAGACTGCAAACCTTTCAAATCTCCAGCAGCACCAAGGGCAAAAGTGAGGACATTTTTATAAAAAAGTATATTTTCACCTGTGATCGTGTTTCACACCTCATTGGTCAATAAGTGGTTATGGTTTCCTGATATCACATAGTTGCTTTCAGATTGTTCACCATTTTCATGCCTCTGCTACTGAGGGTTGTCAAGTTCGACTTGTTATTTTACTAGTCGTGGCTGAGGTGGTCACTACCTGCACAAAACCTCGGACTGAAGCTCTGTATACATGGCAAAAAAAGAAAATATCATGAGCATATAAATGTATTTCATACCATAATTACATAATTGTTCTCACTCCACCTTTTATTTTTCTGACAGGTCATGACAATCTGGGCATTAGCACAGCACCTTGCATTGAGCTCTTTGCCCCGTCTCCAGAGGCACTAAGAGAGGCCAAACGATGGGCTTTTGATACGCTGCATTTGCGTTCTGGCTCTCAGAAAATATACAACAATCACATTCTGCACCTGAACCAAGAGGATCATGAAAAGCTGATGTCCCTTCAGGTTTCATTTAATGTCATCATCTCAGAATTCTTTCGCGAAGGCAAAGGAGGAATTATCATCAACGGTGAGCCTGTAGGGACCAGTTGTGCCGCATTGGAGGTGGAAGCCATGTTATGTCAGGCCCAAGAAGACTTTGCTCAGAGTGAAGAGAAAGACATGCAGGGCAATTTGGAGCATATGTATGTGGCAGACGATTATGGGCAACGACAACAGATTGAAAGGATGTGTATGTTCTCTGTACTGCATTGTATTACCTGACAATACACAAAAAACACTCAATATATACATAGACATTGTGATTTCTTTTTATGTGTGTGTACGTATAATTTGTCTCCATTGCCTATATTAGCAAACAGGTCATATCGGAAGACACCCATAGACCTCAGTAATGACCGGGCAGGAAAAGAAAGGCTGATAAACTTTGCAAAATGCGGCCTGAGCATTGTGAAGGTAAGCTGTGAGATTTTTGACGTGTGTCTTTGTACTTAGGTTAATATGATAAATCATCATCATAAAATTTACAGTGATCATAATACCATTTAAAAATTGCTCAGAGGTAATGAAGGTTGAATAACAGACTCACAATGTGCATTTAATGGTGCATTAAAAATCCAACAAATCCTTGTATGGCAGTGTTTCAATTATAAACTACTGTTAAAGTGATTGGACTTGACGTGGTTTTCTTGGTTTTGGTTGCTGTAGGTGGAAAGAATCGAGAACCCTGCTCTGCAGCAGCTCTTCAAGTTGAACAGCAAACGTATACAAGCTGAACCTCAGCGTCTGTACCAGTGTGTGAAAGCACAGTTCTGTGATCTGATCTGCAGAGTGGGCTTCCAGAGGGAATACGCACCACCTAACGGTACAAAACAAACTTCTCAGAAACCTTTGACTGGCAGTGGAGCCTGTCCAAAAATAGACTTTTTTTGACTTGACTTGAAATGGACAGTTAATGTAACTTTGTCTTGATAGTTAATAGTCACGTATCACTAATGCGTTTCTCTTTACTTCCAGAACAAAAGTATGGAGCTGGAATATACTTCACTACTGAAGTGGGCAAAGCAAACTCACTGTGGACGGACAATGGAGAGGAGTATATCTACTTCATTGAAGCTCAAGTGCTCACTGGTAAAGAGACAACTGGTTCATCAGAACTGATTGTCCCTCCTCCAATTGGAAAAGACCCTCTGGTTCGTTATGATAGTGTGACCAATGGGGGGGGCATCCACGTCATCTTCAATGGCCAACAGGCCTATCCTGAGTTCCTCATCACATGTAGCAAACAAGCCATCTAAACTCATTTTTAGCTTTCTTTTAGCTAAACCCTGTATTTAGGCATTCTGTATTTACATTCAAATAAGGCTTTACATTACGTTCACTTAGCACCATTCACTTAGAGTTAATTAAAAATGTCAAAAATGAAACTTAAAGCTTGCTAACTCTAACCAGCAAAACCGTTATCATAAAGGCAGTAAATAGATAAACCCAGTATTTAATTCAGTGAACTTAAATTAGTTGTATTGTTGTGCTGACAATGATTTGGATTATTCCTGAACTTTATGGAAACACGGATGTGATCAATAGTTTCAGGGGGGAAAATACTGGAAGCTAAATTACACTATGACCTACACAAGAAGTTTAATTAGTCAGAAGGACATCTTGGTGTACATTTTGATATATATTGCCAGACCTTGCTGATGGCAAATCCTCTTTGGGAATCTCCGAGCTGTCCGCTTTTCTTTGTCCTTTTCTCTTCTTGTTTTGGGCCTGATCATATACTGTATTGTTTTACTTTAGAGGTTTCTGCCAATGCTTCAGTTTCAGGGAAAGTTCGGTAAGGGCTGACTTTTAAAATCAGATACTACAGTAATATGAGATATTTGAAGATAAAAATTAAGATAAAACAGATTACTCAACAAATACTCTGTGGCCTTTATAACGCTGTGAATCTTCTAGCTGTGTGCTTATGATTGTTTTTTTGTTTTTTTTTATTCTTATAACCTTTCCCTGAGTCTCAGCGCCACATGTCCGAATGATAGAAAATGGAACAGGGGCTGATTTATAAATGTAGACACTACATTAATGAGATAATCTTATAGAACAACAACCTTTGCAGATTTATATATTATTTTTGATTGCATTCTTGAAGCTATATTGTGTTTTATTTTCATTTCCAATACTGAGAATGATTGGTTATGGTTAGGTGATGGTTTGAAAGTGTGTGGTGTTTTCTGGTCTGTCTTTTGATTACAGCAGCAATAAAATATAACATATTCCATATTTGCTCTCTACGTTCAACTGATCTGATTATGTCAGATGTGTGTAAAAGGAATGAGCCGGTAGGTTAAATGAAATCGGATATATAGACAGGTTTAATTTGTAACACAAACACAGTATCAGCTTTGTTGACCCACACTTAGAATCACAATATTACTGTATATACTTTTAAATATAACAACACGATGGTGAAGGGCTAAGCTGATTACCTGTAAGGGATCAGGAAATGTCTCGCAGTCTTCGTGATTTGGAAAGAAAACACAAATCAGTTCCTTTTTTTTTTATATTCCTAATAACCCTTTAAAGGTTGTATCGGTTTAGTGGAGATAGGTAGGCACTTTACAATCTGCCATATGGATATATAACGAGCCCTGAACTTTTCATAAAGAACCACTTAAAGCAGGTTTTAACAGGAGGAAATGCCAAACACTGAGGCCTGTGTGGACATCTGTGGCCCTTCTATCTAAAATGACACTGACATCCAAGTGCACTTCCACAGGAATGTCTATCTCGAATGATGTCCATGCTGATGGTGGCTGGGACCTTTAAAAGTTCTTAAAGGAATGTTCTCACACGTGTAAACACTCGTATTTCATATCTGGTTCCTAACAACGTCTGTTTTTTAGAGACGCAAGCAATGATGCCACCACACTTGAAGGTAAGTCAATCCAGAAGTCTAGCAGCTCCATTTTATTGTCCTGAAATCTTCACTACTAAAACTGAAAGTCAAACGAGTCTGGCTCGGCTTGTTGTTTCAACCATGTGTGAAGTTTCTCGTTTTCTTTTTCTGTGATTTAGTCTCATTTCTACTCCTTGCTTCACTGCTGGTGAGTGCATAATACAATATGTTTTTAGGAATCGTGGCAAAGCTCATGAAAAGCTCATATTTCATGATCTACGAAATACCATTTTGGCCAGGTTTAATACAATCCGATCATTAGCAGCAGATATGATAAAGTTACAAGTTGGTTCCACGATTGGCAACTCAAGCCATGGCTTTAAGCAGGTGCAATAATGAGACACACCTACACTATGCGGCCAAATGTTTGTGGACACCTCACCATCACACCCATATGTGCTTTATGAACATCTCATTCCAGATGTATTCCCCCTTTACTGTTATAATGAGCTCCACTCTTCTGCGAAGTCTTTCCACTAGATGTTGGAGCGAGGCTGTGGGGATTTGTGTTCAT
>JAKKZJ010000005.1:3262777-3270993 GCA_033441845.1 Pangasius mekongensis
TGAACATGTCTTTTCTCACTTTGTAATTTGAATTGGATGGTTCGAAAATTATGTCATTACGAGTTCCAACTCCCCTTTTCCAGAGTAAGTCAAATGAAGCGTTACTCTACTTCATGGTAACTGATAATCCTGATGTTTCTATTGTTTGTTCAGAGACACAAAGTAGCCAAAATCTGAAACATTAGCCCCTTTTAATGTGTGATTTCTTGACTGATATAAGGTTTATACACAGACGTTAACCCTTTAAACAAGTCATTGTGTCTATAACTACTTTGGAAGGTAATAAAATGGAAATAAACAGCTATACAATAGAAACATTGCGATTCTAAGTAACACTATTCTAATCTCTTATTTCGTGTCCCAAGCTCAGTCTCAATTTCTACCAGATAAATTATTTACAAGAAAGTGGATATTTTTTATGATGGCTTGGCCTTAATTTGTGTTTTTTTTTTCCCCACAGATGTTGTTCGATGTGCACTTTTCAAGCTTCTCTACTTTAAAACAAGTCAATATGCTTTCATTTTCCTTCAATAGGAAACCCGCTACTGATGGCACCAAGTCCAATCCATCGAAGAGGCACAGGGATCGCTTGAATGGCGAACTGGACAGGCTGACCAACATGCTGCCCTTCCCTGAGAATGTGCGCACTCGCTTGGACAAACTCTCAGTCCTGCGTCTGAGCGTGGGCTACCTGAAAGTGAAGAGCTTCTTCAATGGTTAGTTTGAAAGCAGTTAGTTTTATTTTAATAAAAGTTGACAGTGTCAGTGTGGTTTCTGATGAATCAGAAATCTCTAATGTTTATCGGTTAGTATGAGGAATGAAGTGTTTTTTTTGTTTTAGGGTCATTCAGTCAAGTCAGTAACCTAATCTCGGGAAACAAGGAAATAATTTTTGAAACACTCTCCAGCTCAGGTCATCGTTGTAATCGAGTCCAGATGTGTTTCCATTGTGATTTAAAGTTACAAAACATTTCAAGGTACTAGCCTCCATCTAGCAGTCTAGAGGGTTCTTCAGTTTGTCCTTTGGACACTAACCCATTGCCATGCAATGTGGGATTTTAGAAGAACACTGGGAATCCTCCACTATGCTCTCAGGCATGGCTTAAAAAAAAAACCCAAAGTCTGAATTGAGTGCACTTTCAGACATGCTGCTTCCTTTCCAGAAACGGTTCAAAGTAGAACCTCTAACTGTGCAAAGAACCCTGAAGAAAGACTTGTTATTCCTCTCAGACTATTATCTCAAGCAGAATCTACAGATGTCATTATACTCTGCTGGATATATAGTGACTACGGAGGCCATCAAAATGAATATCCTGTGCACAGGAATGATTAGCATGTGGAAAATCTGATTCAACAAACCAAGAGCACATCCTCCCAACTTATACTGGTGGCTCCTCTACTGTTAAAGATCAAACAAGTTCATATCAGAAATGAACATCTGCTATGCGACAAATGCCATGCATGACCTGAAATAATGACCAAATGTCTAGACAGTTTGACCTTTTAATCCTTTAGTGGATTCCTACCTACTGGCCGTCAAAGCAAATCTATCCATAGTCCAAGACGCGGCGATACACTGTCATTAGATATGTTGCGATAAAAATCTGTTTGCGCAGGATTAGGATAAATTGATGCCAAACTTGTGCTGAACAAAGGAGAACCATGTGGCTTATTGAAATAACTATGCTAGTAAAATGAACGTACACGAGCAGCTTTTATCTTGCATCAAAGCGATTAGTCATACAAGATGCCATTGAGTCAGTCGGTCGGCTTCATTCAGTCATGAAGCACTCATAAAAACCTGGGCTGTCTCTCTATTCTTGAGCCTAACTACACATCTTAACCACACCTTATTGGGCCTTGTCTATTGTCAGAGAAAGAAATTCCTTCAAAACAGAATTGATTGTTTATTACATGGACCGATCTCCTTCATAGGTGGATGTCTGTGATCTGTGAACTGAAAAGCCTGTAATGAATCACGTTAGGAGTAACGAGTGAGTTTGAATTATACCAATTGGCCATGCCTTCTCAACAAAACACATTATTTATGTAACACTTGCAAATGATTTACATAGGAGCTAGACCGTTTATTTTTGTTTCTTCCAATGCCTGGAAGTCAGCACCTGAGATGGTAACATTCCTGATGCCTCGACTCCTCCCTGTGTTCAGGACACCCCTAGTTTCTCTTACCCAATTCCTCATTTTGCAATTCGAGTTATGTACGAGCATGCCACACGAAGCTTCCTGTGTTCAGCAAATTAGCCTCTTCTCGTAACATGAAGGAGGATCACAGACAAAGCCTCAAGCTGGTTTCACGCTAGTCACTAAAGTTTTCTGTTTTGTGCAGCACTCTATGAGGAGCTCTTGGCAAACCAGTAGGAGAGCAGGAGGTGTATCTGAGCTATATGCCATATATCTATGGCATCAAGAACTTGGTGTATCTGAGCCAAATGCCATAAATGTAAATCTATAGTTTGATATAGTTCATTAACTACATGAGAGCGAATTCCCTCCATTCATACTCTAGGAAGCTGCGTCCATTTCTGTACTTAATCAACATTCATTTTTCCAAATTTCCAACTGTTGTTGGAAAACTTCTTGGTCTCAGAGGTTCTTAATCATAGGACGTATCTCTCTGAGGACGTATCCTTTATTCCCGACTTGTCTTTGTCCTCCTTCTGTCCATGTAGCTATTAATCTGACTGAAGATTGAGAATTGCTATGGCGTAGCTAACAAGCAACAAGAGATGATGTACCAAGAGCCAAAGTGTTATGGGAAATCCATACTATCTAACTAGAGTTCTCACGTTGAGAATGCTCACATGACCACCTTGTGTTACAGTGTTTGTTGATTGCTTCAGAAGCAGACTCTGGCTTTAACATCTGGCTTCAGAAGCAGACTCTGGCTTTAACATCTGTTTTGTTTGCAATTCTTTGCCTGTAATTCACTGCTTACTCACAAAGTGCTACTAATGTCAGTGACTTCAAGCCATTAAAATCTCAAAAAATGATTAAAAGATTGCCAGAGGCACTTTTTAATATCAATATAGTGTATAGTACATCAAAGAGAGCCATCAGCAGAAACATGATAGCTTGACTCACTGAAAGTTTTCAGGTCCATACACATCCCAAGGAAACTTCCAGAACAACCACAACTTTTTCATAAACTGTATGCAATCATTTGTCATGTAATATTAAGGAGACTTCAACTGCAAAATGACTGACTGAGTGGTTTCAAAGAGGGCTGATTGTTTTGGGTAGAGGTGCAGGCATTTAAATGAACAATACTTTAAATGGCTGACATTTTGTAAACTGTCCGGTATCAGATTGCTGTATTGTGATTCCAGGCCCAATTCCTTACAAGCCTTTGTACACAGTTGAATGTGATTCATTGTGGTTCTGCACATTGTCTTGCTATTCCTCTCACTGAGTTTAACTGCGCATGATTATGTGTTTTTGAGAATTTACAAAGAGAACGGGTTTGGCTGAGATCCATCTAGAGCCGCACTTGGACAATGCTAAAAGACGTCGTCTCGCAACTTTTTCTTTGGGTTTCACAATGACACAACGACATTCCAAAACAAATATTTTCCTCCTTGAGCGATCGAGGAAATGCTTAGCACGCAAACTGGATCTGTATAGGAAAAAAAAAAATGCACCTCTTGTTACGGAGGGGAGTTTACACCTCGAGATTTGACTAAGAACAGATGTTCGAACCATTTAGTTAAGAGCGATTTATTTTTGCTTTGGGGGAAAAAAAAAAAAAAATACACAACTCTGGGAACTGACCCAGCTAAAACAACCACTTAAAAGACTTTTTTTTTTTTTTTTTTGTTTCCTCAAACATATATCTCATTTATAATGTCTTTTGATAGTCCTAACTTTATGATTGGGGCTTTTGTACCTTCTGTTATTCACGCACTTTATTCAGATTTCACTGAGACACAGTGATCAATCAAGGCACCAAAAAGCCCTTTAATTTTTAGCAAATGTGCACCTATCAAAACAACCTTCCACCCCCATGCAAACTGCCGGCTTATCAGATCCTGGCGTCTAAATTTAGACATATATTGGGCTAGTCCATCTTTGTTTTAAATCGTGATGACGCCAGCACATCGGCTCCTTTTCTCAAGCCTTTGATTATCATCTTGGAAAATGATAAAGATCGTACGAGCAAAATCCTCAGTGGAGAAAGATGGGCCTGTACTGAATCCAGATAAGCGAGCACACATCAGGGCTTGTTTGGATCTGTGCTGGGTGCAAATAAATGAAGGGTTCCAGCTTGTTCTGTCAACCTTTTACTTTCAAAATGTGTGAATATACCACCCGACGGAGAGGTTGGAGTTTATTTTACGCTTGTTTTTGGAAAGGATTTGACATTAGAAAAACAGTGAGAACCACCAGCTCTTTCTGGTGAAATTACCTGTGGAATGTGGTCTGGTTTGTTCCTGTTTTATGTGCATAAACAGAATTGAATAGGGTGAAGAACTGTCGAATAGATCTTTCATCGTACTGATGATAGGGAAGATGGATTCATAGAAAGCGAGTGTATGAAACTGCGAAGTCTGTGTGCCTCAGCACTGATTGCAGGAGGTACCTATTCTCTTTGCCTAGTCAAAGGACTTCTTGTGCTTTGGATTGGGAGTAAGACCATAGTAAGTGCATGGTAGTGTGTATAAGCTGTGAACTAAAGATATTAAGCAATCATCTTTAAAGCTCAGTAAAGATGTAGTCATAAAATGTGTTTTATTATTGCCCAACCCTCCATAGTTACCCTTCTTAGGAAAGAACTTGGTGAAATCTGCTTTAACTGGAACCACAAAAAAAAGGTCAAAAATATAATAAAATCTGGACTGAATGCCATTGTATCCACACACACAAGATGTATTTTTTAAAATAGAATTAAACTCCTTTATTTGCCATCAAATGCGACGATCAGCTAAAGTCCTTATCTGAGCTTCAACTTATAGCTTGCATAGACTTCCTGTCTCATGATTGGAAAGCAGAAGTCGAGCGTGGACTAGTCTCATATCCATCCATAGGAGAAGTCCGGATTTCCTCTGAAGGTGCCGAGGGCAGGATTTCCACGTTTCAATAGTGTTAACAGATCATAATAAATTAATTTCCTATCATTCATTTGGAGAGACTGTATTCAGTTCCTGTTACATTTCTTATTTGCAGACAGGCACGATGAGGCGTGATATTTATTGTAAGAGTGCCTTTTGCAGTATTAATATTGCATGAATCCTGCAACATGCAAATTAACAATTTAACAGGGAACCTGAAAGACCTGGTGAAGCTTCTCCATGCCTGCTCATTGTTTGCTGTTCCCGAATTTGTGTTTAGATGGTAACTTTGCATTGTACAGAATAAACATCCTAGATCTCACACAAACACCCCCAAACCACCACCGCCCATTCCCATCATCACTCAAACTGTAGTCTCGCAAGCCAGACTTCTAGCTAGTGAGTCTGGTATGTTTCATCAATAAACATGCCCAAGAAGATGACCACATACCTTTTCCCATAACTTGTCTGTAACTTCTAAGCATGAGACTCAACTCATGCAACACAACCTTCCCCTAACTACGCCCGGTCTTCCCACAGGTTGTGAGAAACATCGTGATAGACAGGACCATCAAAATCTTCTTACCTGAGTTTGGCCTTCCAAGCATTTTAAGCATGGATTGACTATAAATATGACATTTGTAAAAAAAAAAAAATATTTAAATGCATTGTAACATCGTGTAAATGACAAACACTTTATTTAGCATAATTTATGTTTCCTCTGTTTACATACTGGCCATGAAATGCCCTTAGGCTAGTAGTCTCATTCTCTATAACATTAGTAACATTAGCTAGTTAAATGAAATGCATTTGCTAGCTACATTAGCTACCTTGGATCAAGCAGAGAGAGTTGCAGTGGAGAAGAGCGAGTTATATTTGACTATGTTTTTAAAAGTGCTTTGTACAGCTGTAATTAAACTATTTTTAGTTTCAGTTGCGTCCGAATCTCTGGCTGATCATCAAGAACAACATACTGATTAAGAGCTGTTATTTTCACTCACGTAGCCATGTGTGTACTCATTTTTCGCTCGCATAGCCGTTAGTCGCTGCGGTGCGCTGCGAGCAATAAACTCCTCTTATGAGTTTGATGTTTCAGATGTTTTTTCAAGTCTACTTTTATTGTAGAATGATGCTGTCGTAGATGCCAGATCACTGTAATATAATGCTGTGTGTTCATTAGCAGGATGAAGTACACCAGGCTTATGTGATGTAGTAAATGAGATACCAGTATCAGAATCATTTGATTTGCCATATACATTTACGTGTATTAGAACGTTCCTTGGTGTTTGGTCACAGCACGATACATTCAACACAGTTTATAACACACACACACATCACAGACAACACAACGCACAACACAGTTGCAATCCTAATATTGAAATATTGCACCTTAAGTAGAAACTGATGCATTTGGACTCATAGCCCGGCCATTTTAATCTTTGGTGTTTTAACTCCGCAGCCTTGCTAATTTCGTACCTAAAAGTGTGGCTAATCATAAAGGGAACAAATGGTAGTCTTTCGATTTAGTCTCAATGTTATCATCCATGAATTCAGGCTCTTTGTAGGTTTTGCAGTTTTATACTGTTATTTATAACTGTATTTGAACAGTTTCATATTCTGTTGAATGGTGAATGAATGTTGTTGGGAATACATACAGTTTATAATGTTGCTTCAGGCAGAACATATTCTTTTTCCATTGTCTTTGCAAGCAAATTTACCCAGAGCGTTTAGTGAAAAAAACACAGAATAGGCCAGATTTGGGAGAACCTTCATTCTGCAGATCAGCTTTTGGACTGAGTTCTTTGCACCCATGAGTTTGAAGTTAATGGCAGGGGACCCAGTGTTTACTGCAATCAACACACTCACATCTCTCCTGCAAGGGTCCCCCGGGCCTCTGTAAGCACCGCTGACAAGAATTCTTCCTTATCTGAACAGCTGCCGCAGGAAAAAGCCAGGATGTGGCCTCTCCCTGCTCCGGCCGTCTACTCTAGTCACGCAACTGTTTGGCTGCTACCCATTACCTCTCCATTGTCTCATTTATTGTCCACACACACACACACACACACAGACACACAGACACACACACACACACAGACACACACAGACACACAAGCCATATTTTTTACTCCAAAAGCTGAATCCTACACATCTTTTTTTTTTTTCTTTTTTTTTCATTGCTTCCACTAGAACTTTGTTTGTTTCAAATTTTCTTTCAGGCTTTTTTTTTTTTTTAACTTGGTCTTTGTTCCCTGCAGGGACCTGCCTGCTGTTTTCCTTCACCCTTACTTAACAACCGAATATAGACGCATCTTATTATTGACTCACTACTCTTTCTCTTGGAATAAGCGTGTTTGCGTGTTATTTAAAGCAGGGCCACATTTTAGATTGCTGGTTTCGACAACAGTGAGTTAGTTTGGTAAATCCTACATTTTTTTTTTTGTTGTTTTTTTTTTCCCCCCCTCTGACTTTGTCCTTGTTCAATCTCCCAGAGTAACTCATGCAAGTCTGAACGTGCCTTTCTGTCTCAGATGGTGCATGGTTCCTTTGATATGAAACAAAAGCTTAGTTTAAGATTAAGAGTGTGGTGGATGATGGGGCCAAGATGTGAATGTGGTTTATGTGTTTTTTGGGGGAAACTCAAGGTCTAAACTATTGCTGATGATGTCGCATTACAAGTTCTTGAGTCGATTGTTTTAATGAAACAGGCTTTTTACAGTGATAGAACAAAGCTGTTAATCAAATATCTAATTCCAGTCTTGATGTGTTAAACGTTTTTAATCAAGATGGTCAAGAAACACTGATAAAACTAGTCAAAAGCAGCACAAAACATTTCAAAGGCAGTTTCATGTTCACGTCACGACTGTATGTGTCTTTAGGATAAGGTTCTGCCTTGGCGTCAGTTTAGTCAGACTGTGTTTCATAGTTTGTGATGAAGGACTCGACAAAAGGACAAAAGCTGAACCGGATCATGGTGAACATCCGGAGTAATTATATACGTTACTGTGTGTTGCGACTCACCCGAGAACGTCCACAGATATAAAGTATCACAGAACCGGGAACTAAGAGCTAATTTGACTTCACAACTCAACTGGCAGCTTTTATGGTGTGGTATAATGGCAGAGCTGGGGGTCTTCATTTAAATTCACATCC
>JAKKZJ010000005.1:3298735-3311470 GCA_033441845.1 Pangasius mekongensis
CCCACAAGACCTGCTGTTTTGGAGATGCTCTGACCCAGTCATCTAGCCATCACAATTTGGCCCTTGTCAAAGTCACTCGGATCCTTACGCTTGCCCATTTTTCCTGCTTCCAACACATCAACTTCAAGAACCGACTGTTCACTTGCTGCCCCTTGACAGGTGCCACTGTAATGAGAAAATCAATGTTATTCACTTCACCTGTCAGTGGTTTTCAATTCAGTTCAACATTGGACATTGTCCCAAAGCAGCTTTACAGAAGTAAATACATTAATTTACATACTAATACATAATACATTTTAAATGTATGAATTTATCCCTGATGAGCAAGCCAGAGGCGCGAAGGTGGCAAGTTTAAAAACTCCCTGAGATATGAGAAAGAAACCTTGAGAGGAACCAGACTCAGAAGGGAACCCATCCTCATCTGGGTGACAACAGATTGTGTAAGTTCGAACCCATCCATTTTTCAAGTGATGAAACATATTGGAGCATGTGACTGACAGGTGTTTCTTGCTGCCCAGGTGCCCTGTTAGATTGATTTGTTTGAACAATTCATAGCTCTGAATGCCTACTCTTGGTCTGAGTCCTGGCTTTTTCCTGTGAAGACTGTATTTGTTGTTCAAAAGGATAAACCAGCATGAAGACCAGAGAGCTGTCTGTGGGAGAAAAGCAAGCCATTTCGAAGCTGAGAAGATCAAGAGCCATTGCTCAAGCATTGGGCATAGCCAATAAAACAAATTGGAATGTCCTGAAAAAGAAAGAAACCACTGGTGTACTAACAACCAGACATGGAACAGGTCGGCCAAGGAAAACAACAGCAGCTAATGACAAACATTGTGAAAGCCGGTAGTGTCATCTGTGTATAGCTGTTCCAGTACTTTCAGGTGTGTGTGTGTGTGTGTGTGTGTGTGTGTGTGTGTGTGTGTGTGTGTGTGTACCGTATTCTCTTCTGTTATGAATTCATTCCTTTCCCCTATGGTACAAGATCACTAAAACACCTTTTAATATCTTTACGAAGTGAATTTGTGACCTTGCAAGGGTCATAAATGATGAGGACTCATCTTAATATCCAAAAGTATTTCCGTTCTTTGTGAATTTGAGCAAGTTTGAACTTTTTCTGGGAGCTGAGTAGTGGATCTGTGCTCTCTGCTCCACCTGGAAGTCCTTGGCATTTTCTCTGTCCTTCAGAAAAGAAACGAAAATGGAAAAAGATGAAGGAAAAAAAAAAAAAAATCAGGATCATGAAGAAAGCCCCTGGCTACAATTTCACAGCCCTGGTGTCGAGAGCGGCCATCTCTTTTTCTTTTTTTTTTTCCCTCTTCCTGACAGCATTCCCTTTTTTACTGTCATTTTAATCATGCTTCATACACGGTTCTAAATGCGCCACTAACATGCATGTGGTCATGTGATTTGTGGAAATTTGATTACTTTTGCCTCTCCATCAGTGTGGCCATGAGGTCATTTTCCAAGGTCTGCTAGCTGGTCCTGAATCAGGAATGCTCTGCTGCTTTTCAGCCTGGCTTCATGTGTGCCACACGACTATAATTTTCTATCATATAATTGTGTAATTAGTGTAATTTCCACAAAAACCATTATATAAACAGCCATTTCTCCTCATAGCTGTGTTAATGGACTACGGTGCTTTTACTGCCTCTACAGAGCAGTTTGTTTTCTCTCAGTGGAATTTTAATATCAGAAATCCTGCGTATGGATTTGTCCTAATTTAAAGCACAGATGATTTACTGCTATACTGGTCAAAATTGGCCAAGTATCCACATTGCTGTCAGGATTTTATTTATTTACTTTTTTCTTTTTTTTTCCCCAGAACTACACTTGGAGGCATCTGTGATAAATTGACGCGGTTATGCTAATGGCTGTGGCTTCACAGCTTTATAAGCTACCTGTCAGTATCAGCCTAGAGTCTTCCGGATTGTAGGAGTAAACAGGGGGTTTTTTCCTCTCATTAAGGAATACTTTCTACAGAGGCTCTCCACGTCTGATGACTTGATCACTACAATTTCATCGTCATGTGTAGACTACGGTAAGAATGACCAAATACAGTATATTGGATTGCTCAAGTTTTGAAACTGTTCTTTTTTTTTTTTTTAGTTGGCCAAACTGACTTCAGTGTAAGATCGGCCAGAAATATGGCTGAAAAAGCAAAGTTGATGTTGATTTTCCCTCATCCGGGATTTTATCGGCGCGAGTAGAGTCAGCGGCCCCGGAGGCTACATCACATCACATCATCCTCCCAGAAAATCTAATAGATTCGGTGCAAAACCCTGAAGTTGGGAAATGATAACTGCTGCTCCATTCCTGTCTGCCACTTCTTCCAAGCGAAGTGTCCCTCCGGCTGTCGTTCATATGCTGCCTTGATCAAACCCTCTTACAGAGTGAGCACATCTCGGAAATCTGATTAAGTGCACAGGTGATGCACTGGCCTCACCCGAATTGAGAAGTTTCAAAGTTTAATAATTTTCTCTGAATGTGGAAAGTCCAAAACGAACTTAGCTCCTTGCAAATTCAGCAATTTGAACAACTTGGTTTGCCATGGAAATTTGGGAAGGACGAATACATTATTTGCATTGAACAGCTACTATGTTCTACACAAATACAGACGATATTATTGCGCTTAATATTATAATATTATTAGTCCAGGAAAAAAACAAACAAAAAAATTGCCCCCTCAATTCCGAATTCCTACTCTGTGAACTGTGAACGGTCTCCTCAACTCCTAGTTCCTCGGCGTTCAGTGATTTCAGTATTAAACAAACGACACTTCTTACCTTTAAATGAGTTATACTGAATACAGACATATTCATTGTTAAATCTATAACGCTGACTATACAGTTTGCTGTTCTGAGGAGGTTTAGTTGGCCAGCTTGTTCCTAATAAAAGACAAACATGGAGCCGTCCATCTCTTTATTCCTCTTTGTTGCTCGAATGCGTGGAAGTAAAAACTGATGCAATTCCGACCTCCGACTTGGCACTTCAGGACTGGGATCCCCAAAAAGCTTGAGGGACAAAATGAAGTCCTGCACAGTGGGGCATGAAACAACACTTACGGCATCCTTAGTAACTGCCTACGGTTTACGTTAGGCTAACTAAATGGTTTGTATTTTGGGAAATAGAACCAACTAAATTAGGTAGAAAATAGGATAGCTAGGGCTTATAACTGTGTAAACAGGATTATAAAAACTCAAATTATAGGAAAATAATCAACGACGGCATGCTGTGATGTGGCCTGACATGAGGCAGAGTTACTCGTACAACCCTGAAGTTGATCATTTTCCTGTAAACATTTTGCTGTTAAGTGTTTTATTCCTCTTTTACCACAGTGATTCCACAGACTACAGGTTACTATAGAAACCATAATGCATTAAGATGAACCTGCGGTTTCAATTACAGCCGGTGCTACTGTTAGAGCTGCTGTTATAGAAGATTAATCTACACCTTCTGGCCAATCAGATTTGAGAATTCAACAGAAATGTAATATATTTGGGAATGTGATCAAAACAAGTTTTCAATTTGATTCAGTGCCAAAGGTTATGTTTTCAGTTTTTCTTGTTTTGTCAGTTTTGACATTTAAAGGACATCAAACTATCTTCTAGCAAAGATATTGATTTGCAATTCACTTAATCCAATCAGCGATCTCCAGCATTTTATACACTCTATACTCTGCTGGCAACTCGATTTGAAGTTTGATCATGTTAAGGTCATGAAGCCATTGGACAGTGACATGGCCATATGTGACCAGATGACCTTAATGTGATAACCCAGTATGCCATGCATCTCTTACCATTGGCGTGTTCAGTGATGGCAGCTTATGAGGTCCACACACACACACACACACTGGATTCAGTTGACTACAGTGTTGATCCCTGCTGTCATCAACCCCAAGGCTGTAAACTACAGTAGTGCATCATGCTGTGGTAGGCTTCCAGATGAAGAGCACAATGCTTGCACTTGAACTGAGAAATTTACCTCCTTCAGGAAGACCAGTAAATAATAAAAGAGGCTTCAAGGGGTCAAAGTCACCTGTACATTTGCAACGTTTTGCATTTTCTTTCTTTCTTTTCACTCTTCTAAAGGAGAGACTGAACAAGAGTCTACAGAATAGGACAGTGGTTCAAAAGCCTCCTCTGACTTGACCCAGTTAGACTCGGGCTGATTTGGCTGTCGATGGAAAAAGCAGCTGAGCCTTTTTGGAAAGGTACACAGCACCAGAGCACCTGGTACCGGTCACTTTTGAATAATGATGAATTTAGGCAAGACAAATTGATTCAATTTATATTAGCAGACTTCATGCTCAAACCCCGAGTCGGGCTCCAGTCAGCTTTTGAGTTTGTTGTTGCATATTTGAGTGTTGCACAAGTCAGTGTGTGAAATAGTGCTAAAGACAGTGTTCTAAATTTCTGCTCGCTCTCTCTCTCGTTCCTGAGAGACGGATTCGCCAGGTGTGAGTTTGTGTCATTTGCTATTCCTGATGCTGATGGAAGTTTATAATTGCCTTAATTATAAAACGCTATGTCTCTTAAGGTTATATTAACACTTTTGTCTGAAACTGCCATCAGCAGCAGGAATAGCACTGACACAAGCTCACAACAGGCGACTCTGTCTCTCAGTAATCAAACTTGAAAAGAAAAAAAAAAAAAAAAAAAAAAAAAAGGTGTAAGGAAATCACCCGAAGTGCAGCTTGCAGGCTTGCGGCCTGCTTATCAAACGCACTTGCTGATAGATTTACAGAAGCCGTCAGAGCATTAGCGTGGATGCAAAATGCTAAATTGATCAGACTTTTATCAGCTCTACTGAATTATACACCAGCTCTCAGTTTCACTAGCGGCCCAGGCGTTTTATATCCTAATACTGTTAGGCTAACGTCGTCTTTCTGTACTGAGAAAACGAGTGTAACGTGCTCTCTGAATGCACTTGATTTCGCAAACACTTTGGTGATCTGAGCTTGAAATAGAAGTTTTAATCATGTTTCCGTATGTTAAACACGGAGGCTACGAGAGGGAGAAATGACTTTAGGGAATCCATGAAAATCCAGTTAATTTGCTCCCTGGCCAGAATTAAGCCCTGAGCTCTCATAAATTATCATTTCATTAAGATTCAGAAGGCAAGCAGATTTAAATATTCATGATTTCCCTCCCCTCTTTGATTAGATTTTAATTACACGACTTTGTCTTAAACAAATGGGGGGAGGCAGTGGTATAAAGGAGCTATTTGTTTTGAGGGATAATGAGTGCACCTGAAAGGTACAGAGGAGAAGGTTCATTCAGTGGAAGAAACAAAAAAAAAAAAAAAAGGACCCTGGGGACCTATGCTTTGTCTCATCATTTTTGAATATATATATTTTTTTCATGCCTTGTCAAGGGGCCTCAGTACTTTTCCTTTGCTCTCGAGATTCAATTCCTCATCAATGCAGAACATTTCATGACCTCTAACAATTATTCAGAGCATGGCACATAAGTCAGTCATACAAACAGGATTACGCGGAGAGCTTTAGGATTTTGCCCCTATAAGGAATTGAAATATGCATGAAAATCATTCTGTTATTAATTCAGTCTGTCACCTTGCCTCGGACATGACGCATGCATCATGACCAAGGACATAAGCAGGCTACGGTCCTGATGTGCCGAACAAAAGATGATCAATTTTGAAAGTCCGTGCGGGTCTATAATCTGGTCCTGTGTCGTATTTCTATTTCTGCGAAAAAAACACAAACTGTCCTCGTATTTTGCTTAATCGCTTCCTCAGGAAGCTATATTGGGCCGAGGATTTTGAATAAAGCCTCAGAGACCCCGGCTTTGCATCATCCCCGACATCTTGTACTTACATAATGACTGAGCTGTAATGTCGATATATTGAAAATCCCTCAGTGTTCTCTTTTAATATTATGGGCTGAACCCTGACTTGAGCTGCACACATTTAACTGGCCTTTTCGGGAGCTCCGAGCATCTGTCACCTCTAAATGAATCGTGACCTGCCCGATTTAAGTCTCCGCATGGGAGCTGTGTGCCTTAGGCAGGGTTTTTACAGAAACTGGGACGTTGCTCATTAATTCCTATACACTGCAGGAACTCTGACGTGACAACACCCAAATTGGTTTGTTGTCCTCAACCTGGCTTTTTTTTTCCCTGAAAGGCTGGAGCAAGGGGTAACATGATGGTACATGTAACTGCATGTGTTTTTTGTCATAATTAATTTGAGCCATGATTAATCAAGCGGGCTGTCGTCAAAAACACATGACCAGCAGAACATGAGAGCATCATACAGCTGTTATGCGGTTTAATGACTAATCATATCATCCTCAAATGGAATAATTCGATATTTCAATTGTTTAATATGAACAGGACTAAAGTATTAATCTATTATGACAAACACTCAGGAGGAATTAGAAAAGCGTTGCCCTTTGTTCTCACCTTTTTTTTTTTTTTTTCCCCCTTTTCAGTTTCAGACAATGCAATCATATTTGCATTTGCGTTCAAGTTCCCGTTCCTGTTTTTGGGAAGAGGGGGAATTCCAGTGACATATACTAAAGTAGACCAAATAACTATGTATATAATTGTATAATAAATGAATATATGAAGCTATATTTGTCTCCAAAGATTAGAGAATATCACTATTTTTTTCTTTTCCCCACAGGACTGAGTCTGATTTCGATTTATTTAGTGCATTTATTTGTTACTGCTGTGGAATGGTCTTTAATATGAGACCCATAAGGCAGCGATAGCACAAAATGTCTTTATTGTTAGTTATTGTACTGCATTTCTGCTGTCATGGCAGATTTATTTCTGGTCTTCGCACAACACAAAGCTATTTGGAGCATCAATGCTGTGTTTAAGGATGTGTTTTTTTTTTTGGAGGACGGCTTCAGGGGGGGAAATGGCCACATGCAGTACGCCGCTACGTGTCGGCTTAAATGCATTGTGTATTTCCTTTTAGTTGAATTTTAGTTTGTAGCTTTGGGTTTGGCTTTCTGCCAGAAATCCGAAGCTTAAATCCTGCGAGAAATTTGCAACAAACTAACTTCAATCATCATCATCATCATCATCATCATCATCATCTTCTCTCTCTCTCTCTCTCTGTCTCTCTCTAGGTGCTGTGTAGACATATTTTTTTTAAAGGATGGATTTCTATTTGGTACTTATGGATCCTCTGCTATAACACTTCCCCGTAAAAAGCTTTTCAAGAGCTTAAGCTACAGTCTGTTATCTGTTTCTATTATCTGGAAACATCAACAATTTAAGTTTGCTAATGTACATTCATTTACTCAGAGCTGTTTTCTGGCCCGGATGTGGCTGTAATAAAGTCCGATAAATCAGCTCTTTCCTCCAGTAATTGAGCCTTTTGGGGATTCGCAGGCTCCATGTAATGGCTCTCTTAAACACACTGATTAAGATGGCAGTGTGCGCTGACTCGTCCGATATGCCTGGACGCTTCCCGGGATCAGTAACCACAAGCTTTATGCTTTCTTCATGAGTCTTCTAATGACTCAGTGGGCCTGCGTGAGCTCAATACCTGGATGGAGTTAAGAGTTCTGGGTAAAATGGAGCCATTTCTGTAGTGTTGCACGTTGCTGATGTTTGCATCTAGAGAAAAAAAAAACGCACCGTGTCAAAGTCATTGTGTAACTTCAAAGCGCAATTGTAATAAGGCTAAATGATGAGGTCATTAAAAAGCAATCCATGTGTGCTGATGGATGGGATGAGGGTGACTGTTGTGAAAGCTTGTGCTGCTTAGTTCATTTTATTTTACCGAGTTTCATTTGATCTCTCCAATACCAGTCCCGGAAATCAAAAAAGTGCAAAAATCAGACAGACTAATACACGGAAACGGTGCATAGTTATAGACTACACCACACTAGCAATAGGGAGTACAACTGAAAATATGTAATTGGTCAGAACTTCGCCTACATTAAAGCCTATCATCATTGAACCAACCAGTTTAGCGTGCACTCTACCACAGCGAGAATATTGCCATTGTCTAAATCTTCACATCGAAACATTGGAGATGAACACCGGGCCGAATCAAATGTGGCTTACTGAGTTAGCCGGATTGTATTCATGACCCTGAACAGAGTGTCTACTGTAAACAAGATTAGATCTTTCATTTGGAATGGTTATATACATATATTTTGGTGTGCATAATTTGGTTTCCAGAAGATAATAAATTAAAAATGTGGAAGGCTTTTTCATGCTGCTATTGTGAATCCTAGAAATCATTCGAATTAGCCACATTTTGTGTTTAGTCTAAAAACAAAAAAACAAAAAAAACAGGATTTTAAACTGTACAAGCAGCTTACAGCTCACTTTAAGTAGGTAGAGCTCAGAGGTCTCAGCCCTGGGTCTACCTATTCCATGGATAGACATTTTAAAATTCAAGTGTTAGCATGGGGTGTGACATATGGATAGACATGTGACATATGATTCCTTTGCCTCCCACAGCATTACTTTAACAGGACTATTGCACATGAACGGCACCTTGGCTGCTTAAATTAAACGGTTTCCCTTAGACAAGAGCAAAACCAGCACATGGGCACAATTTCATTCATTCGAGATTTCGAGAATAGCAAATTGGGGACAAATAAAATAGTTAAATGTAGTGCAGGCATCATTATTATTATTATTATTATTATTATTATTATTATTATTATTATTATTATTATTACATCTTGCACATATTATTACATATCAGCACATCTTGCTACGTTAAGGACAAGAAAATTGTTGACTTGCTGAACATGGTTTCAAGTCTCAATAATTCTAACCTTTACAGACAACACAGAAACATGCTATTATCTTAGACAGCTCAATCTGCAAACGCTAATCCAGTTCTTAATGTTCACAGAACCAGAGGAAACGAAACCAAATCTGGAACGAAAGAACCAAATCTGGCATTCGTCATATAACAAAGACTGGGGCCAAAGTCTGTAAAATGATTGACCAAATAATACACCGAGCAGCAGGATAAACTGCCCCTTGTTCTACAGATTTAAGTTGTAGTTTAATGACTGAAGGACACTGAAATCTCCAAGTTTATCAGACAGATGAAGAGTGAGGTTAGTGGTCCTAGCTTTCCTCAAAACTTCAGTTATGACTATCAGTTGTTTTGCTACAAATCCTTCTTTAGTTAACATTATCGAAACTTTCATGAACTGTATCTCTATCCAAAAAGCAAATGTGGAAAATGTGTGTTTTTTTTTTTTCTTTGCTTCAACGTAGTGTGTTGGAGAACACATACCTGGAGGTGGATGGAGTTCCCAGAACTTGACTGAGCACCACTCATACATAGCATTTAATGTAAATCTGAGGGAAACTGCTTCAGAAACAAGAGTTATCGTTGATCACTGACTCACCTGTAATCTTTGCTAGAACCATTTCCTGTTCAACATAAAAATCAGCCACCCTTGGCTTGCTCAAAGTCATTTCCAAATAAGGGTCTGGTAAAAGACTACCAAATATGAGTGCCTTGTATTTCACAGGCTTTCTGACTCTTTAAAGATTCAACCTTCCACTCTGGTCCATCCAATGGTCCGTTTAAAATGAGGTGATTCAGACATAATGTCCAAAAGATGTCCATTCTCAGTTTACTGTCTGTTGGTTCAGCTATCAAGAGCCACTTATGCTTTATTTTTGTTTCATCACCAGCACTGAAGCTAGATTTGATCAACATAGATGCACTATGTGGCCAAAAGTTTGTGGACACCTGACCGTCATATTCATATTTACTTGTTGAACATCCCATTCCAGATTTAGTCTCCTCTCATCTGTATGTTATAATAACCTCCACTCTTCTGGGAAGGCTTTCCATTAGACTTTAGAGCATGGCTATTTACATTTGACATTTATTTTAACAAAGAACTTGAAAGAAAATGCTACCTCCCCAAATGAAGCAGCAAACATTCCCCATCCTCTTGAAGACGGCAAGAATGCAAGATGAAATTGCTAACTTAGCTTACCCTGACAGAGAAAGAAAAAAAAAACACACTCAATGAAGTAACAGCTGCTGTCCATGGCATGAAGAACCAAACAGCATATTCTCGTCCCGTACAATTAGATGAACGTTAACAAATGATTCTAAAATTAGTCCACCTCCATTTACCTTAACTGGGCTAAGCTGAGTTATTCTGCAAATAGTCCACGAACATCTTGGCCTCCTCTGGGGATTCAAAAGAAAGTTCCCGACTGTTATGATGCAAACAAAATCGCAAGGACCATTTTAGTCTGGCATCTTGGAGTGTCTTGGTGACTGGGTTAAACACACGTTGCCGCATGGTCACTTTCGGTGTATAGTTGGGGAAAATGTGTATCCACTTTCCGTTATATTCCAGAGGAAATTTATCATGGATGAGACGAAGGATCAAATCTTTATCGCGGTCATCGTGTATCCTTGCGATAATGGTGTGAGGCCTTTGTCCTTCGGTGGGTTTGGGCAGCAGTGCCCTATGGGCCCTGTCTATTTTAACAGGCTTTGGGAAGTTATCATGGCCGAAGAGCTCAGTGATCAGGTCAGAGATGAGCACTGAGGGGCGTCCTCTCTCTTCCCCTTCACTTATTCCCACAAATCTGAGATTCAGTCTGTGGAATTGTCCCTCTAAATCACTCACTTTAGCCCAGAAAGATTTATTAATTGCATGCAGATCATCACACAATTTTTCAACCTCGCCAAGATGTGAATCCACTCCATTCAAAGATTTGGAGCTCAAAAAAAAGTGACTACTCCATACCTGCATGCATGTGCCACCCTCCAGGTAGGAATCGAACCATCGAACCATATTGCTATGCCATAAATTCCAAGACTCATGAAGATCTGCAAGAGAGTTTTGAGAGTATTTGTCCATTTAGCCACAAGAGCATTAGTGAGGTCAGGCGCTGATGTTGGTGAGAAGGTCTGGGGTGCAGTCGGTGTTCCAGTTCATCTTAAAGGTGTTCAGTGGGGTTGAGGTCAGGGCTCTGCGCAGGACACTCGAGTTCTTCCACTCCAACCTTCACACACCATGTCTTCATGGAGCTCGCTTTGTGCACAGGAGCGTTGTCAGGTTTGGGCCTCTTAGCTCCAGTGAAGGGAAACTGTAATGCTGCAGCACACAGAGACATTTTTTTTTACAACTAGGAAGGAAAGTTTATTCTCAAATCTAAAACCCTTGGCTTCAGGTCCAATTCCATTTCCATAATACTTGATTGGCTCTGTTTTGAGGTGAAGCTGCCCAGAAAAGGCAGGCCACGTTGTCCTGTGGTGTTACTGCGGACATCAGGGTTATCTGGTGCTGCGGTCATTCTCACCTTAGTCCTAACAGTCTAAATATAACCATTAGAACTCAAATGGTGTGTCCAACCCCTGTTCCACCCCCAGTGTGTCCAGATGTTCGCCTGAGTGTCACATCGACGACCCTCACAGCTGGAGAAAGGTGGTGTGGCTGGAGTAGATTTGGCCTTCGCTGTGGGTGAAGGCCAGAGCAGCGGGAAGGAAATCAGAGGAGAGAGAAAAGTAGGTTAATGGAAATAGCACCGTTTCTCTCTCTCTCTCTCTCCTCTCTAGAGATAGAGGCATATGCTTTCTTCATCATGAATTTCCCTAACTTGATTTGCCTAGTGAGGGATTTCAGTACCGAGTGTGGCCCCGGCTTGATTGTACTGGCAGCTGCTTAGCTCGTTGTTCTACTCTTGGTGCATTTCATTATGTAAATGTGATATAATAATACAATGAAACCACACTATGGGTACAGTATTTCAAAATGAAATGAAACTCATGACTGGGTGTAATATAATGCCGCGATGTACGGTTAGCTGCATTCCTCTTATTCCCACACAATCCAACTGATTACGGTGCTGGTATGTACAAGCAAGATGTACATACAGATTTCCTGTAATTGCCTGCAATTACTCTTTTGGCCTGAAGGTTGGCATATTTAATTACAAGTGTAATTAAATAGCAAAGTAAACATAAAATGATTTGGTGTAATTTTACACGTACACCTAATTGTCTAACATTTTTGAATAACAATGAAGAAACACGGTAAAATAACACATGAAATTACAGCATATAGTGACTAAGGAAATTATTCCTAATGAACCTTTATTGTCACTTCGTATCTTCTTAACCAGGTTCAGGAGGAGCTTCATCCAGGAGGCTTTTCTTGAACTTCCCAAATAGGCAGAAAATAATCAGCAACAGGGTGGTGTGATGCAAAGTAAGTAGCCATTACCTCATTTCTGCTCCAGGGGTGCCAGATCATGGCTGACCTAGTGCTCTGACCCCAACAAGATGGGATGCGCAAACAAATTAATTTCACTCCACTGTAAAGTGTATGTGACAAATAAAGGCATCTTCTTCTTCTTCTTCTTGAGAAACTCAAAGATCAAAGCTCAAAAATGGCCTCTCCTGAAGTCTTATCCTGTGCTGGACAACTGAAAGGAACCGGCACTGACACTGGAGACTCCTTTCAAAAATGTTACAGAAAATGTCACCATATTAACAATGATACATATACTATATGGCCAAAAGTATGTAGACACCTGACCATCACAGACATATGTGCTTGCTGAACATCTCATTCCAGATTTATTCCCCCTTTACTGTTATAATAAGCTCCACTCTTCTGGGAAGCTTTCCACTAGATTTTGGAGTGTGGCTGCGAGGATTTGCCCAGGAACGTAGGTGTTCAGTGGGGTTGAGGTCAGGGCTCTGTGCAGGACACTCGAGTTCTTCCACTCCAACCTCAACACACCATGT
>JAKKZJ010000005.1:3353953-3380317 GCA_033441845.1 Pangasius mekongensis
TGTTCAAGTGATGATGTTAAAAATAGCAATAAAAGCAACGCTGCCATCATGGAATGTCGCCCATGGCAGAGAGGAAATGAATGGAAAAGAGGAAGCGGACTCGAGAAAAAGAATTTGGTGGGGGTGAGCGGGTGCTTTGCTTCATACACGGGCTCCTTCAACATTTATCCAAGCTTCCTGTCTTTTGTTTTGTTGACTTCGCTCTGAACATCTTGAAGGTCAAACCCATAAGCAGCATATAAAAGAACAAACCTAACAAACAAGTGGCATGACGTAATGATGTAAAAAGGGTGCTGATGTTCCCCAAAGGTGGCACTGTAGTGCTTCAGCGTGCAGCTGGGTTTCGCTCGGTGTGACCGTGCCCAGCGTGCGCTGGAGTCGTTCCAGTGATGTGCTATTGCAGGGTATTCATAATAGATTTCGTCCTTTTATCGCTTTTTATGACGCCGTGATCACGGCAAGATTCGAGCGTCTGAAATCAGATCTTCCTGGGCATTACATGAGTTATAAAAGGGAGAGAAATTGCTTCTATAGTGAAATATGACTCCACTATACGGTGCTTTGTTGACATAATTGGCGCTCGAATGAATGCTGCGATCTGAAAGTGGTTTCAAAAAGCTCACGTAAATGTAGAAAGAACGTGAAACTATCTACTTCTACTGCATACACACAATTTGTGACAATAAACAAATGTGCTATGCTTTATGACCCTGTGTGAATAGGGGATTGTAATAGAATAATAGATTAATAGAGTGATTATAACATAGATGGGCCACAACATCGCCTGTTTTTATTCGCCCAATCTTTAACTGTCCAGTTTCGATGAGACTGTACACCCCAGATTCTTGTTCTCAGCTTTTAAGGAGTGGAATATGATGTGGTTTTCTGCGATCGTAGCTCATTTGCTCAAGGTTCGTCATGTTGTATGTTCTGCGGGTTCTTAATTTGAGGATCGTTGCGTCCAAATTGGGCATAGAGTGTAGGAATTACAGCACTTTTTCATGTGTTTTCAATACAGACTAATAATCATAAATTGTCGCTTTTAATACTTAACGAATGCCTGAAATCTGGAACCGACAGACATCACCACCAGACGCTGGGTTTCATCCCTGGCGATGCTCAGCCAAGCCTTTACTGCAGCTGCCTTCAGTTCCCGCTTGTTCTTCAGCAATTGAAATGCAGCTCAATAAGTTTCAGCTCATGCGTTTGACTTGGCCACTGCAGAACATTCCACTTCTTTACCTTAAAAAAGTCCCGGCTTGCTTTCGAAGTATGCTTTGGGTCATCGTCCATCTGCACTGTGAAGCGCCGTCCAATGAGTTCTGAAGCATTTGGCTGAATATGAGCAGATAATATTGCCCGAAACACTTCAGAATTTATCCTGCTGCTTTTGTCAGCAGTCACATCATCAATAAGTACAATAATAATAAAAGGAACCAGGACCACTGGGAGCCGTACACATCCACGCCATAAGAGGAGGTGCTTCAGATCAGGAGCAGTTCCTTCTCCATTTCCTTCTCTTCCTGTCATTCTGGTACAAGTATCTTCTGTCTATTGGATGTTTTTCCAGACTGTACAGGCTTTTTTTCCTCATCTGATCTTCCTGTGTTTGAGGCTTACCAATGGTTTACATCTTGTGGTAAACCTGCTGTATTTACTCTGGTGAAGCCGTCTCTTGATTGTTGACTTTGACACAGATACACCTACAGTATGCATGTCCTGGAGGGTGTTCTTGATTTGGCCAACTGTTGTGAATGGGGCAAGAATTCTTTCATCTACTACAGTTGTTTTCCATTGTCTTTTCGTTCCCGAGCTCACCACTGCGCTCTTTCTTTTAATAAATGTACCGAATAGTTGGTTTGGCCACAACTAATGTTTTTGCTATCACTCTGCTGGGTTTGTTTTGATTTTTCAGCCTAATGATGGCTTGCTTAATGGCAGTGACAGCTCTTTGGACTTCATATTGAGAGTTAACAGCGACAGATTCCAAAAGTAAATGCCACACTTGAAATCATGTCACATTTAAGTGCCTATCTGGAAATAACGAGGGAATAACATACACCTCACCACGGAACAGCTGCGCAGCCAATTACTTTTGGTCCCTTAAAAAAGGGGGACTGCATATAAAAATTGCTGTAATTCCTACTTTTTTTTTTCATCTCTTATTAATGAATGATCATTATTTATTATTTAATTTCAACCCTAACATACTGTGGTAATGACCAGTGTCCAAATATTTATGGACGTGACTATATATACAGAACTTCAGAACCTTATATGTTGTGTTAAAATGTAACAGTAAGATTGTCCAGTCGTTTTTTTTTTTCCCCCCTGGACTGTGCAGTGCCATCATCTCTTAATCTCTTTATCCCAGAACCTCCCTCTCAATCATCATCTCCCTCCCTATCCAATCTCTCTCTCTCTCTCTCTCTCTCTCTCTCTCTCTCTCTTTTTCTCATTCAATCCCCCGACTTGCTGTACTCTCTGCTCTCCTTCACCCTTGTTTGCCTTCTCTCTTCACGCTTGCTCAACCCTGTGGCCTGGGGATCAGTGAGAGCGAGAGGTTGTGTGTGCGTGTGTGTGTGTGTGTCTGTGTGTGTGGGTGGGTGTATGTGTGTAATAGCAGTTGACTGAAAATCCATGCCACTCGCTTTGGCATAGAGGGTGGCCCAACCTCGCCAATGCATGGCGCGATGAAAATGAATTGTGACTGGGACAGGTGGTTGCTGTGTGTGTGTGTGTGTGTGTGTGTGTGTGTGTGTGTGTGTTCAGTCACACAGACTACAGCTGTCTAGGAAACAGTTGGAGTTTGTAGGCTTACGTCTGTGGGGTTTCTTTCATAGTCAGAAAAAAAACAAGATGATAAAGTGCATGCATGTGGTAATCATGTTCTCTACAGGTTTGTGGTTTGTCTGTACTAACACACCTGAATCAACTCAGGTTACAGGTGATGAGTTGAATGAGGTGTGTTATATTAGGAGAAACATAAATGGGCATAGCGTCCCATCCGGGGTGAGTTCTCCCACCTTGCGCCCGGTGTTACCGGGATTGGCTACGGATCCACAGCAACCCTGACCAGGATAAAGCAGCTACTGAAGAGGAACGAATGAGTGAATGAATAAAAGGACGTAATATGGGGTCTTTGGGATTGGGACTGGGACTTACTGTGGGAAAAGAAAGTTATTTAGCTTATTACCGATAAATCTCAAATATCACTCACACTATATTCATCATTAGTTGCGGAATATATCAATCTGTGAGATTTTCAATGAACAACGTTGTTTCTCTGAGCTGAGAATCTGATAGTGCTGATATGCAGTTGATGAGGTTTTTACTTATAAAGTGATTGTATTTTAAGACTGAGTCAGTTTTATTTTAGTCCAAATCATTTTCTTTGTATTGGGATTTTTTTTTTAAATATCAAAACAGCCGAAATATTCAATATTTACGTACAATACATTCAAATATCATTCAGAAAAGGTTCTAAGTAGAACCATTTTAGGAAGTTAATAACTTTATTAGGCAAGATTTGTCAAAATTTGGCAAGATTAGGCATCTAACAGTTAAGAAGGTGGACTCACTACTTGAGCGCATCCCCATTCCTTCCCTTACACACAAAGCTCCGCCCCCAGAACTTACGATGGTACAATTAGAGTAAGCATGCTAACTAGAGTTAGCATTAGCAAGGTCTATCATGACCGCTTTAAATCGCACTCGGACATTCAACTGCTTGAAAGCCATGTTATAACACTACTGTACAAACAAGCAAAAATTTGGCTTATACTGATTCATGAAGCTGTTCCTGACTGCATTCACAGTTCTTTTTGGTTTGTAATAAGTTTGTAAGTGTGTGTGTATTACCATGTTAGCATTGTTAGCTAAAAGGTAGGCCATTCAGCTGCTTTATAACTCTACAAACTTGCACAATTTGGCTCATAATGATTTATGAGGATGCTCGAGAGTGCCTTTGTTGTACTTTTTTCTTTGTAATGAAAAAAGAAACATATCCACTTGATTTATTATGTAAAACAAACAATTCAAAACTTTATACAAATTGTGTTTATATACCTGAGCAGGGAAACCATCACTAATTCTGTGTCCAGCTTCTTCCCTTTCACCAGTAATAAATAACTCCATCTTGCAAAAGCTCTGCCAGTGTTTATTCTGGTTTACTGAGTTTCCTGTCATTAAGTTTTTTCAAAGAACGGCAGGTGTTTTAGCTCTCAGGAGAATTATCTGGCTGTGCTGGGCACTTACTGGTTTCAGACTGAGATTGGGCAGAGTGTTGCAGAATGTCTATAAAATGAATGACAAGAGGCCCAAGTTAACACAAACAAGCCTTCTGGACTGTAATGTAGTTTTCCAAACAGTCTCAGTGTTGAGCTCGTGGCTTAAACCGTTATTTTTTATCCTATTCTATATATTTTCCAGGTTATTTGTACTCGTAAGAAATAAAACAATGCCTATTGCACCTTTCAGAATGTTGGAGAAACCCCTGAGGAGTGTGTAATGGGGTCCTTTTTCACTGCGTTCACCAATTAGGATGTCAACGTGCTCTGAGAGCTATGGGTTCTCACCATGATGACACCCATTGAAGCTCAGTTCGCAGTTCATGCTGTTATAATGTAATTTTAGTCCTACAGAGAGTCTTCCAAGTAATCTTTATTTCTGAGCAATTTATCTGAGAGAAATGTTTACGTTTAATTTTCACTGTCATTCTGCCTTTATGGGTTTTTTTTTTTTATATATAGAAGACTTCACTATTGTTATTGTCACGATTCCCAGCTGGAGTGCCCATGAACTCCACTAGAGGGCACTCCAACCCGGACTCCTGCTATTGTTTCTGCACTCCATTTCCCATGTGTTCCTTGCCCCACATGTGATCCGGTCATGTGTTACCCTTGTCTTTGTGTCATGTTCTGATTGGTTCCTTGGGTTCATGTGTCTTGTTCTGATTGGTTGGTTTAGTCATGTGTCTTGCTCCTCACTGGTTGTATCGTGACGTTACCTTGATTGTTTGGTGTATATATATAGCCCTCATGTAGCCATTGTCTTTAGTCATGTATTGATGTTGTTGTAACCTGCAGTCTGTTCATGCCAAGTCAAGTCGTTTCAAGTCTGTCCATGTCAAGGCAAGTCTTTATTTGTATTGTTGGTTTTCACTTTGTAAATAAAAGCTGCACTTGGGTTCTTCACTACGCTCGCCTCAGTGGACTGATGTTACAGTTATCTTGCTGAAAAATCTACCTTTTTTTTTTTTTTTTTTAAAAAACAAAGGCTGATCTGGTCAAGCTTTCTAAATTACTGCCACTAATGCAACATCATAGGCAAGCTGCTTTAAAGAAAATAACACAGCAATTAGGGAATTCAGTCAGACTTTTCATCAGTAAGTAGTTAGCTAGTTTGTGCTTGGTCATTTCCGAGTTGTCCGGCAACAGTGTTTTTCTCATCTGTAACCATGGTGACTGTAACATGTTCTTCAGAAGCACAAATTCCATACGTAGAAAGAAACTTCATCGTATCAGTTAGTTCATTAATTAACATTTGCTTAGAGTTCTAGCAGTTGATAATTACTAATAATGTTTTTAATTTAATATACAATTACAAAGAAAGTGGAGTTGATCGTGTAGTTGAGAAGTTTGAGATCGTTTTACAGATATTGTTAATACAATGCAGTAAGACTTGACCTACCTGGAAAACATCTCCACAGTCAGTGCTTTGGATTTTAAATTGACACTGGCTTTGACTTTTTGTAGGTCGACATTATTTCCTGCAGTTAGCTTCCTAAAAATTGCCATTTCCCATCTGTGAACACACTTTTACTCAAATGTAAATGCAATCATTTCATACTTATCAAAAGTCAATTCTGGACAAACATATATTTATTTCTAACGTCCACATCTATCTTTCCTTATTTACTGTTACATTACCTGCCGCAGTGCGATAAAAGTGCTATATGAGCAGCATGGGACGCAGATGAACCAATTAAAGGGCACGTTTTTTTCCCTACACTCCATGGTCTAATGGCTTTAACCTTGCACAGACACACTTTATAGTTCAGCAATGGGGAGCAGTAATCAGTGTAAATGGAAAATTTCCTCCCGTGTGGCTAGCAAGTCCCAACTGTGAGCAAAAAAACTGGGACAAACTCGCCTGCGATTCTGACACAGAGACCAACATGTGGCAGAATCTTTGAAATGCAAGCGTTTGGTATCGGATGAGAGGGAAAAGGGCCTCAGTGCGATTCATTTGGGAACACGTCATATAGAGGACCCTAGTGATATTCGTAAGACCCTCGCAGATAGGAAACGTCCGTACACATAGACTTAACACTTTCAGCAATTGTACATGTCCGTGTATGACACAGAACCATGTTTTTAAATGTCTTATGAAGTCATTAAGCAAACGATTTGGCTGTTTTTGTTTTCCACTGGCCGTTTTTATAAAAAACGGACTGTTTCACTCACTAGGCTGTGCCCAGTTGCTGTTAATATTCCCTCCGCATTCATTCAAGGGGACAAATAATATTGAGCGCATGCGGATGAGGAAGGCAAGTGTGAAACCTTTCATTAGTGCTGCACGGGGTTCCCGGAGCAGTTTAACTTTCAGCTGACATCCTGACCTCGGCTTTCTGTCGCTGACTAACTCATTTCTCTCCAGGGCAAAAGCACCGTACCGGAAGAGATTGAATCAACATTAGATGTGAGGCAGAACAGACTCGGCGGATAGGGGAGGACGATTCACTGGATTTGTGGGGCGGGAAATGAACATGGACGGCCTTATTTGGACAATGATCCAAAACAACTTTGCAGCTTGACTTTCAATAATCTCTACACAATTATTCTTTTTTTGTTATGCTCAGTATGACAGTCTGGAGTCCAACCAAAATACCCCTCACTGCAGACACATGGGGTAAATTTAAGGGGTGGAGCAGTGGAGATGAAGTCCAGAGTGTAGATATAGTGAGTGATGAGCTAGCGCACATAATGATTTATTGTAGTTTTTAATATTTTCCCATTTTTAATTGGAAATGGATTATGAAAGATCATATTCAGAGTGGCGTTACGGGAGCATAGTGAGGAGAGAATAGTGAAATTGCACGCATCTGTATTCAGACCTCAGACACGTCTACAAAAGCACTATTCAGAGAGATGCACAGGATTTATGCATGCATGGTGGAGTTTGCCTAAAACAGAACTGTGTCTCCATCGCGAATGGTTCGGACCTTGTACTTAAACGTAAGTACAGCGCCACTGTCTGAAAGCATGTGGGGGGAAAAAAGTTACTGACCTAACAGTGTAAATACAATAGAATATACAAAATAGAAATAGTGTTTAAAATTATATATGTGCAGCTTTTGGATTTTAGAGAGCTCCTCGCTGCAAAAAGGGAGGAATTGTACAGTCTGGGAGAAAATATCTCCTGTTGTGATGCTCTTTGGTGGTCCAAGTCTCTTGCTGAAAGTAGGCCAGGAACACTGGGTGTGGAATACACACTGGCTGGAACAGCAGTAGCAGTGGACTAGTGGCTAGCATGCAGGGCTCTCATCACAGCAGTCTGGGTTTGCTTCCCAGCCAGGGATCCCCAACCACTGGAGGGTTGTACAGGCCAGTGCACTCTCACCCCTGGTCCCAAGTGTGAAAACGGGGAGGGATGTGTCAGACTTGTGCCAGAATTGAGGGAGATGGACAGGTGATTTGCTGTGGTGATCCTGAATAGCAGCAGCTGGAAGAGGGGGGAAAAATGTTTCCTGCAGGCTAGTTTGGTTGTTGACCACTTCGCAAAACTCACTTCCAGCTTCCATGGAAAAAGTTAGTATCTTGGTGTGTGGAGATTGTGGAAGACATCAACACTTATCTCCTAATCTCCACACACCATTATGCGTGATCTATCACAAATGGCTTTGAAGGAAACTTGAAGGGGAAGTGGTAGCTCAGTGGTTAAGACACTGGACTTCTGATCGGAAGGTTGAGAGTTCAAATCCCACCATGACCAAGCTGCCACCACTGGGCCCTTGAGCAAGGCCCTCAACTGCTCAGGTGTATAAATGAGATAATTGTAAGTCGGTCTGGATAAGGGTGTCTGCCAAATGCTATAAATGTAAATGTAAGGAAAGAAAACAGGGAAAGAAACATCAGCAGTGGCTTTGGGATAAACGCAGAACTATGTTGTCATGGAGATCTTCTCTCTCCAAACCTCTAGACCCCATACACTATAAAAAAGGGTCTCACATTGCAGAATATTTCCCACAAACTAACAAATGATGTGATGAAGGCTTACCTTTAGGGTGTGCTCGGATTAGCATTGATAGATTTTCTCACAGCTTACTGTACATCCAGCAAAAAATCCCAAATAACCCTTCTTGCTTTAATCAATTGCACTCGGTACTGCGGATTTTTCACGCAAGCATTTCACTCATGTCATTCGTATTGAATCTAATTGAAGTATCGCCTTTCAGAGATTTCGCAGTAAGTGTGTGTACCTTTAAAAAAAAAAAAAACACTTCAGACACAGGGGTAATTCACTGGGCATTGTTCCGTGCCACGGCTTAGAAGGTGGTCATATTGGCATTGTTGAATCCTTGAGCTAGAAAGCATGACACATTAATAATTATTGAGGGTATGTGATAAAGAATTGCCAAATGCCTAAGTAAATCACGGTAATGTTTACATCTCTGTCTTGCAGTACTTGAGTATGTAGTTCATTAAACAGGTACATTTTTGAGTATAATTTTATCATACTACTTTTACTTGTTTTTTTTTTAAATAAAATATTCAACTTCTCTACATTTATTTTTGATCACTGTTACAAAGTAAAAAAAAATAATGCACTCATTTAACTGCAGTAGACTGTAAGCCAATTAAAAGACAATATGTGCAAGTTTGGAAAAAAAGAAAATATTCCTTTTGGAGACAAGTCTAAGTAAAGCGGTCTCCTGATGAAAGTCTGCAATGTCTGAGACAGTGGAGATGGATGAGTATCCCTGGCCCAACTTCAGCTATTTACCATTTTAAATGCTTCAAAGGAAACAGCATGATAATGATCTGCACACCGTGGAGATATCGGCATTTCACAGCTCAAAATCCCAAACTGCAGAAACGTGTTCAGGTAAGCCATTAGGTAGCTGAGTGAGCTAGATCAACTAGCCAGATCTTCTGATGTTTTACAGTATGAAGTATCAAGAATCAAACTTCAGATGTCTGTAGCGATTGCCTGCAGTGTTAAATATATCCAATTGCTGCTACAGCCTATAGGTAACACTCAGGATAATTTGCTACATAGCATATTTAATGAATTATGAATTAACATGAGCTAGCTAGCTAGATACATTACGCTGCTACCATATGTATTATACTGTACATAGGCTGGTACTTATGTGTACACTATTTCAGCAACTTATCTTGTACTCTTTGCACTATTGTCACTGGATTCATTTCTAATAGAACTGCGTACTGGTCGGCGCTGCACTGGGACTTACTGCGCCCATTGTCTATCCCAGTAGTCATTGTACTGTCTTGTGCTGCCTGCACATATTTGCACTTGTGCACTTTATGTGAATTTATGTAGTCCCTTGTAGTTCTGTGTTTGTCTTCTGTAGCACCTTGGTCCCGTTGGAAATGACAAACTCCACTTGACTTGACTTGATGAACCTAGCAAGCTACTGAAACCCCAAAAGCACTTCTTCTCATTTGGTTAGTAAACATAATTGTTCAAAAGTGTATGACTCAGATAGAGAATATTGTCAGATGAATTGTGGCTTTGCACAGGCTTTGCGTTTTTCATCAGATGCCTTGTTTACTGTTACTTGCGTAACGTTTCTGATCACTACTTTTCCTCAAGTGGATTGCTACTACCGTAGCAGTACTTTTACTCAAGTCAGTGTGTTTTGTGCTCTTTCCACTATCAACAAATCAACAACAAAAAAAGAGTAAGTCCTGGAACTCTTTTGATCACAATGGGAATAAAGTTTGACACTTTAAGTTTGATTTATCTACATTACCAGGGTTGAGTCATCTTCTTTCCCTAGCCCTGGAAGAATGCCTCACCAAACTTTTGTAATCAGTGTCATCCTGAGGGGGACCACCAACTCCCATCCTGCAGCATCTATCTAAATGTACACCATTCAGTCTGTACCTCCCACGCATTAATTATAAAAGGTATTTATAATTTAATATCAGCACACAGTCTTGACAGGTCCATCATAAAACATCATAAAACCTACTATTATAGATTTTCAGGCCTGAGAAAAAAGATCATTCTACATGTCTGGACTAGGCTGTAAGGGCTATAGTTGATTCCGAGTGATTCGTAGGGATGGATAGAGGTTTCTGGCATCTTCCGAGACAAGCCAGAGAAGGATCTCTTCTTTTCATCTGTAATCAGAACTGTACTGTAATTCTGTACCATGATTTGCATTTTAGTTAAGTAGATTAATTCATTCTAAGCATACTCTCAAATCTGGGCTCTTCACTCTCTCACCGAAGCTGTCCAAGTAGATGGGAAGTAGATGGGCGTCTGTGGCGATCGTCCTCAGATCCTAAACCCCATAGTCGGGATCAGTGCTGGCCAGGATGGATCTTGGTGACAGGACATGAGACATGGCTCAGACTGTTTGGGAATCTTTCAGTTTCAGCATGTCCAGGAATGGGCTCATCACCTATTACAGCACAAATGTCAGTTCAGTTGATGATTGATCACTAATTGGTGTTGGAATTTAGTTATCATTGCAATACCTTGATATCTTCCGTTCAGTCACCTAACAGAAGAACAGTACCATTATTATATGACTAAAGATCTCATTTAATAAGTAGGTTGATTTATGAACAGATTTACAAACCTCCGACTCCACTTGTGACAACACTTGAAACTGTCCTAGGCAGCGTAGAGTGCAGGAAGGAAGTACAGAGATGTGTTAAAGAGACTTTGCTCTGAATACTCTGTGTTTGACTCATGCACTCAGAGACAGCAAGATTTAGGTGGTGAGCAACATATTGCACAGTTCTGATCCCTGGAAACGTATCCTTCAGCCTCTTGCCCACTCCACATCTCCTGGGATCTTATATCAGAAGTAGCATATGAACAGAACTGTTAGTTTCAAAAGATCACCAGTCATAACCGAGGCATCGCAAATGATGTAAACATGGCCATTGGTAGACGTTTCCAGGTGGTTATGATGTCTGAGAAACGTTACGTTATTGTAGCTGTATCTCCACTATTTATGCTCGTGACATGCAAGGTTTTTTTTTTGTTATTATTATTTGGGCACTGTCTTGCCTCTGTCGTTTGGCCCTAAGAACCTGGGAAAAAGTCTTATGGGTTTCTCCAAACAATGCATGTTTTTGAAGCTATAACTGCTCGATCATTTTAAACTAATCTGACTACAACACATTGTTGCTTAGTGATAGAGACGCCATTGGTTTCATCCACTGTGAGTCCCCAGGAAGGTGACTTTTTTTAAATCTCAAACAATTGTGATGATACTGTAGAGTATTAGGCCTACCTCTGAGATGATTTGCTTTTGTTATTGCTTCCTTATTATTCTTAGCACATGCTGGTTGCTTTAGCCCATATACAGCTCTTGTGATGCTTCTTGCACAGAGCACAAGTCATGCCTCTTTTATCATGCTGAAGCCAGGGCTGCATTTTTACCCACATTGGGTCAAAACTACTAAAATGATGCTTGCTGTCAGTAAAGCCAGAAGAGAGTACATTGTTAGTAAAAAGATAAGTAATGATAGCACCAAAACAAGTAAAAGAGAGATTATTCTTCCTTGAAAACTGTCTGCACTCATCTCTCACCTAGGTATTGTCTGTCTCTGACTGTGATTGAAAATAAATGATCACCTATATTTGAACTAAAGTCAATTTCGATGATTTATGTTTACATGTTACAATAGATAATTACATCATCAGACTTAAGATCACCTGTCATCCTTCTTATTTCTTTCAACAATGGGAAAGAACCAAATGAATTTCCTGCTCAGAGCTCGACAAAGATAAAGACAGCAAGCAAATACTTCCCTATTTGCTTTGATTTTGTGTGAAAACCTTTCAAGCAATGGGCAACACTTTTGTTAGTGTTGCTAGCTAAATTTGAAGTTGATTTGATGTTCTCTGACGCGTAACATTTTTAACACTGTAAATATACACAACTAGCAGTAAAACTGCATAACTACAGCTGCCTAGCTACCCATAAATAAATAACCAGATAACCTCATTAATTTCATTTAGGGCTGCAACTAACAACTATTTCTATAATCCACTAATCAAGGGGAAAAAATAATGATTCAGTATTATTATTAATTTAGTTACACTCTAGTTGTATTGCACACGTGCAGTCCAGAAAAATGCAGAAAATGCTTTCTGTTCACTGCTACTAATCCCCTGATTGTACAAAAAACGTCCTGTGCTCTTACACACTACACAATTTAACTGCAATACGGGTGTAAGAAAGAGTCACTCAGGACACAGGCTTTGCAAATCTTTATCTGCTCTCAGCTAAATGCATCCAAAATTAGTTGAAAGAAATGTTACTTATGTTAATGTGATTTAGCCAGTGAGAGCTAAATGTCTGTGGGTCAGTCCATCTCAAGTGGTCCAATAATTGTAAAGTTGGTTGCTTGACTGTTTTTAATTTTTCTAAACATTTTTTTTTTTTTTTTTTTAGAGAGTGATTACCTCTATGTATTGGCATTGCAAAACCACCAGTTTTTATTTATTTATTTTAATTTTAACCATGACCGCCATCTATGTGTCATGGCACGCAACAAATTTCGGTTATACAGCTGTTTACGGAAACCTCAGTCTCTCGGCTCAGGATGGTGCTAGCTCGTTGGAACAAAAACCGATCTCTACAACACATTACAAGGTACATGTACAGATATAAACATTTTCAACTTAGAACTTAAGTCTTAATGTAATGCTCTGGGTTGCTCACAGTATCACTATTAGGGTCAATTTATAATGGGAAGGGTTGGAGTCTCAGTCTTAATTTTTTTAGGGGGTACCTAGGTAAGTATACTGTGCATGCAGGACAGTTCAGGTTTGAGACTTTTTATTTTCTATGGGGGCGAGGAAATTGCAATTTTTAAAATTTCCCTCATTTTCAGGTTCAACATCTCTGGTGGGGGACCAGATACGTACTTGAAATTTTCACAGGTATAAATCCTCTATAGTAGCACTCTGCTGTAAAAATCTTGAGTTTGAGATTCCACTGGTTACAGAGCTAGGGCTACTAGAAATCTGGGGAAAAGCCTAAGCACAACATAAGACCTTGGTTAGCTTGTTCAGGTGTGTTTGATTATTAGGTGTATTTGCCACTTAATAATATTTTATTGGGGTTTTAGTGTTTGTTACATTCCAGGAAGTTCAGAAAAAAGTTTGGAAACTCCGGAAACTCTATTACGCCGCCGAGACGCAGTGCTGCTGCTGCAGCATCTGAGACGATTTTGTTTTAATAAAGATGGAGAAAGCATATGCTAAAAGCATATAAATCATCTTTTGTGAATTTCAGGGCAGCTTGTGCAGAAATATGGTTTTATATGGCAGTGTTTAGGTCAGGATAATGGAGCAATCCACAAAAAAAAAAAAACTGCACCTCCTATTGGTATCAGTAGACCTATTGTACCACTTTCTTTCCCAGACTTTTGAAATTGTTCTCCACTATAGTGAATCTATGCGGTGATCGGCGATGTATGGATTTTGTCAATATTGTATGCTGTGGAGTCCTTTTTGTTTGCTGCAAGAGCACTTCAGGCGAGTGATTTGAGAAAGAAAAGAAAAGTGCCAATTACTCACTTCTTTTCTAGCTTCTCCACCAGTTCACACATGCTTCAAATGCCATTTGAACTGGATCTACTATAGGCATGTTTCTGCCCAAGGTTTGCACAATGCAAGTCATTATGTTCGTGCTGTTGTGTGTTTATGTTCAAACGAGGAGCAACACGATTATCCAAGAATGCCTTCCGAACATACAGTTATGAAAATGTCTGACTTTATTAGAAAAGTTCTTGATTTCATCTCCATATTAGTTGAATGATATTTCCATGTCTGACAAGAAGAAGAAACTTTAAGTAAATTTAGTTAACTGGATTTTAATTCAGATTTCCTTGGCCAATTAAAAAAAATCTCTGTGTGTGTGTGTGTGTGTGTGTGTAACATAGTGTTTCATTTTCAATCAGCATGGTAAAATAACAATGTATTCTCTCCCAATATAATTCATGAGAGAATGAAGCCAATAACAGTTACAAACCTAATATATTTCCTCTTTCAATTAGGCGACTCACTGGGAGTCAGAGGAATCCTGCACATAAATCCTGATGGATTAAATAGATATATAAAATGTAAATTTTTCCTGCTGCTACATTTAGCACCTGCCTGATGTGGTTAAATAGCAGCTTTCCCACTGAGTGTCGAAATAAGTCCATTAAAGCGTTTAGATTCTTTCATGCCATAGATTTGGCTGGTCTAGACCAAAATTCTCATGTCATGTGATACAGAAATAAGCGAAATTGCAAATGAGTCCTGCCTTTGGTAAGAATGAAGTCTGTAGGCGTCTTGAGTTTTCTGCACAATAAGTTTTGAGTTTGAAAAAGATCTTTTCACCAGATTTCTGCCTTTCTCCTGCTTCATCAGCTGATAAACACGTGCTATTGGACGTATCTTGCGGTAATTGAAACCTCACAGTTCTTTTAGTTAGCATGAACAAGAAATAAATCTGTTTTTTTTCCGAAATCAGCCTTTATAGGCTTTGGGAATCGGGTTATTTAGGGTAGCTAGACATCGAAATCAACTCTAATTGAGCTTCATCAACATTTAATGTGCAAACCCATCATAAAATGAAGCTTACCAGTGCATTTTCCTCACTGCTGCTTAAAATCCCCTTCGCAGAGTGAGGAAAATGCGTTCCCCTTGCCAACGTGCATGAAATTGGCTGCTTCTTATTCCCACTCCTTGTCAGCCTGGTTTCCATCCCACGATTTCCAGTGCCCTTTGAGATGATGTATTGACTCACTTCTTAAACAAAGCAGGAAAATTTTCAGTGTGGCTCAGAGTGCATCCTTGTTTTCAGCTTCTTCTTGTGCAGTGGGGAATGATTTAATACGGCTAGTTATCTCTTAGTTCTTTTGCACGGTTGCACGGCTAGCATTGCGGGGCTCTCGTTGCCGCGGTCCGGGTTCGAGTCACAGTCAGATGACCAACTCCAGGCACTGGAGGGCTGCATGAGCCAGTGCACTCTCAGCGCCGGTCCCAAGCCCAGCAATGGGAAGGGCTGCGTCAGGAAGGGCATCCGGCACAAATCTTGTGCCAGGATCAAAATATGCGGATGGGTGATCTGCTTCGGCGACCCCGAACGGGAGCAGCTGAAAAAGGCAAAAAAAAAAAAAATAAATAAATAAATAATTCTTTTGCAAATTGTAATATTCTATATATTGAAGGCTACAGAATAGGGAAGATGTTTATAATATAGGGTTAGAAATAATTAGGGTTTGAAATAATTTAGGAATATTTAGGGCAACAAACATTCATATAAGCTGACTATAAATTTGCCAAAGGGCCCGTTTCCTGTGTTTATTAAAACACCTAACAATATCAGAAATCCATGACCTGTGTGTGCAGATCATTTCTCCTACATGATTTAAAATCATACATCTCATCTCATTTTACATTTATAAAACCCAGCAACTTACTACAACAAGCTTGAGAGCCGGCGGAGACTGTGTGTGTGTGTGTGTGTGTGTGTGTGTCAGCAAATTTCCTTTCATTATTTGTCCAAAAGATAAAGTGCATTAAATGTCAGGGAAACAGCAGCTCGTAGGCAGGGGTGATGAGATGATATTTTTGACTGCCTCAGCTAGCCTGCTTCCCACTCAAGGAGGAAAGAGAGCTTTCATATCCAGCTTATAGACTGATGTGTTGGAGTGCAGAGCTTTCAAAAGCACAGCATCTTTGTCATCCCTATCTCAGCTCTTTGTCCTTGCGTAGAGATGGCCGCCTTTTAATGCTGGAATATGATTTATCTCTTGCCTTTCTGCAGTGACTGCTCACTCAGGAAAGTCCTAAGTGACCACATGGGACATTTCAAAGCACTGACTTGTATCAAATGAAGGGAAAGTGCACATTTTCTGTTTCCCTTATCAAAAAAAAATGGCCTGCATTTATGGAAAGGTAATGGCAAAGAAAGCATGCAGAATACTCTCTTGAATTAATTGTATTCTGCAAGTCTACACTTTCCTTCCCAGACTTTTTGGAAATTGTTTGCCACTGTAGTGACTCTGTGCTGTTATCAATTGTATGTATTTGTTTGATATTGTATGCCCTGGAGTCCTTTTTTGCTTATCGCAAGAGCACTTCAGGTGAGTGAGTGAGGAAGAACAACATGAAAGTGCCAATTACTCCTCTATTTTCTAGCTTCTCCAGCAGTTCACAAATGCTTCAAATTCCATGTGACCTGCTTCTACTATAGGCATGTTTCTGCCCAAGGTTTGCACGATGCAAGCCATTATGTTCGCTTTGCTGTTGTGTGTTATGCGATTGCACGTCGATGTGAGGTTAACAATATTTCCTTGTCTTACAAGAAGAACAAACTTTTAGTGTTGTAGTATAATGCAGTGATCCATGCAAACGATGTGTAGATGTCCATTTATACAATGTAAGTGCGAGGAAGTGAACGTCCTGTTTCATTACCCGTCACCATGGTAAAATAAAAATGAGTGTAATTCACTAGTGAATGAAGTCAATAAAAAGTTACTAACCGAATGTATTTCATATTTCAATTAGGCGACTCGCTGTGAGTCAGATGGATCCTGCACACCACTATGGCAGAAGCCCACGTTTCCATTGTCAAAGCCTCGGCTTCCTCATTCAAAATATTTTGATACTGACTCACCTGTATCCAACTGCGTCTCCAACCTTCTCCTCTCTCACTCTTTCTCTTTCTCCACACACGTTGAGCCCACTTCTTCCACTAAGTACACTTATCGGAGCACCACTAACGCTCTTAATGAAAGCCGAATGAGACCCCGTCAATTATCGGCCACATGGGGACTGTGATAATCACTGTGTAATATTTTCACCTCAGGGGAGCATGGTGGAAGCTGTAATCTGAGAGCTGATAGGTGGTGGCGGTGTCCAGAGATGCCCATTTAGAACCCCTTTGACTGCATTAGTTTCGTCTTGGCTAAACCACATATGCCAAGCAAGACTGCTGTACTTTTGTTCATGTCCCACTTTCTTCAGTACGGGACCAGGAAAAAGGACATCTATTTGAATAATGTCTTAGCATTTAAAAAAATCTATGTGCTCCTTCCACCTTAAATGTCACGATATGTATAGCTTTGCTGTTTCCAGAACTGTAATTATTCTTCGCAAAACTTTTTTTTGGAGGGAAACATGAGTGCCATTTTCTTACCAAAAAGAAAAAAAAAAAAAAAACTGGATTAAAAGTATAAAGTATATTCACTGATGTTTGACAGACATCACTCAAAAAAGACCATTCTTCACAATGGTTGAAAGGCACGAGGCAATTTCACAGCACTTGCGCCACTGCAATCTAATTTCATGGTACTGTCATTGTGCGTCCAATTCTACATTGTGTTAATCTGATGAACTGATAAGAAAAATGAGATAGGGGGAATTAGAATAACTCGTGCGGTCAAGTATTGATGTAGTCGCATAGTTATGTTTAATATGACATGCACACGTTTGCATTAGCACGCCATACACACGATAGAAATGAATTTTCACAGAACGCATGATGAATATCAGTAAAAACATGGTACTCTATGGAAAACTCTGTTTATGTTTAACTGTGGCCATGAAGAGCACACGCATGCATGTTCACACACTTGTGCTACTAGGCGCTTTTTTTCTTTTTTTTATAACGTTAGCCGGCTGAATTTAAGTGAAAGTGTCTGTGCTCTCGAGGGAGGGGTTGCGTACTCTCCGCCCCATCAATAACAGCAGACACAATAACACAGTACATTAGTTACTTTGGTTTGAGCAAATGTCAGACCTTTACAATACATTTACGCCATTTGGTAGATGCCCTTATCCAGGGCAATATCAATATCAGAACCACATCTTAACCACTAAGCTAGCACTTCCCTGCCGTGGACAGTGCACCACCCAGCCACTAGAGGGCTGAATGAGTCTTGACTGCTTCCTTCCATCGTTTCCACTTCCTGTTTGTTGGCTAGATAAAGCACATGGACCTTGTTGTCTATGTGAAATCATACAGGTTGAATGGTTAAATCTTTTTCCCGAGTTGTTTGTATCATGTTGGCTTACCATGTATGACCTTGAGCTTGACCTTGTGTCTCTGTTTTGCTCTTTTGGAATTGCCCTTGTATTTTCTTGACTCATCTGGATTTACTGTATGCTTACTCTTGCCTGTACCTTGACTAACCTTTTGGATTCGTGTTTTGGATCATTGACCTTCAAATTTTAGTGTATGACCTGGACTGGCCTGTTCTTGACCGTTTATGAATTTTTCATTATACTGTTAATATACCTCTTGCTCTTGGCTCCTAACTTCCCTGGTGAGTCTCCTATGTTACACTGGAACACTGTTACACAGTAGGGTTGCATTGGAGAAGAGGGTTTTGTTTCACTTTGGAAAAGCATTTCTGTACAGCTCTAAGTTAAATATGTTTGGCTTCATTGTGTCTGAATCCCTCATCGTCAATGACCGATAGTAGCTGATTGTCAAGAGCAGTGTACTGATTAAGGAACTGTTCTTTTCACTCACCCAGCAGATTTTTTTTTTCTCACCCAGTCACCATTTGCTGCTAGCAGTTTGCTAGCTGCTAGCAAATCCTTGAGTTGGGTTTTATGTTTGACATTTTATCAGGTTACTTCTATTGTAGGAAGATATCTCCAGTATGTGGTTCCTCTTTAGCTCCTGTTTTGCTTTGATTGCCATCATTAATAATGAAATACATCCAGATGTCATTTCATGTTGTCTGTTCATTAGCAAGACAACGTACACTTGGCTAATGTCACATAGTATGACGTGCTATGGGACGTTGGTATTTGAGAATACTTTTTACAAGTATGAGTAAATGAGAACAGTATCAGACAGATACAACACCAGTGTTGATATCAATGCATCTCTAATTCAGACATTTACTGCTAGACGGCAGTCCTAGGACCAATATGATCTCATGAGAAAACATGGCACAATGTGAATGCGATGTGGTTGGATTTCATTAAATTTCTAATGCCATCACTAACACTAACATTGATTTGACTAAGCTTTAACTAAGTATTAACACCTTATGTTTTGGCCAACATGTTTTGAGTGGGAATTGGCTAAGACTAAATTAGGGATAAAATCAGACAGGGGAAAAAAAAAACGACTCCTGGAAGAGAGTCATTTACCACACATGCTGTACGTGTACGCATGAGTCAATTAAGAGTGTAACGATACACTCCAGTCATGATTCGATTTGATTCCTGATACTGGCTCCATGATTTGATTTAATTTTAATGAAGAAAAATTCTGACTGAAAAGACTCTTATTTCTCAATCATGTGTGCATTTTTGTCTGTATAAAACTAAATATATTAAAATATATATATATATATATATATATATATATATATTAGACAAAATATACTGCAAGTTCACCATATCTTAACAATAAATAAATAAATGTATAAGTTCTCCCAAAAATTTGATTGAATAAACAAAGTCTTTGACTTGGGGAATATGACCAATTGAAACATAATGAGCTCTGTACAGTGTCTGAGGGGTGATTTTAACCAGAAATAGAGCTCCAAAGTCGGCTGAAATGCCCGACTTCCGTGGCCTCCAAGAAAGAATGTGATCACATGACCAGTGTGCTCACTATATCTTTACTATACTCTATGGTACCTCTGGTGTTCATCCAGTGCAACATTAGATGTGTAATCAATAGAATGCTGATTTCCACTATGTGAATTACACATTTCCATGATGCACGACATCACATTTTTGCAACACAATGCATCGTATCAAGTGTATTCAAAGTACAATATATACTCAAAATAGAGAATGGCATGAATGCATGTTCTGTGTACAAGATATATGTAAATGAGAACGTTTTCACAGACTTGGTTGGCATCGGACGTGTGAACATGTAGAAAATATTTAACTAACTTTACCACTTAAATTTAATAGCTTTTCGGTCACATTAACTTGCACACTATGTCTCTGTTCCTAAAGTGAATTTTAGGCACAGGTAGTTCACTCTGGGGTTGATAAATATATATTTGCGTAGATACCATTGTGTAGAAACACCCCAAATTGCATAGTTATTAAGTACACAAAATGTACAAGACATTCTAATTTCCCCATTTAAAAAAGGCAATCTTCTGTGGACCCTATTATTACAGCTGCTGGATGTCCTCTTTGGTAGAAAAACACTTTGGTGAGCTATTCATGGAAGAACATTTTGTAACGGGGGTTGTGCTGTGCCCTTATCCACTGTGAGACTTAATGTCATGATTGCAGAAGGCAAGTTGAACAATTTCTAACCCTTAACAATACCTGGTCTTTAAGACTGTACGCTAACTTTAGCTGGTTGGCTCAATACGTTTGGGCGTTTTGTGCTTTATTTTGGTGTTTGTGAGATGCCGTGGTTTATCTGTGCCCAGAGTTGATAGTAGCAAGCTAGACAGTTAATGCTAGCAAGCTAGAAAAAAAATAAATAAAAAGGGTAAAGACTTTCTCTCTGTTATCTGTCAGCACACTGTTTGCACAGGCTTGCAGAGTGAGTTCCTGTGGATCTCAGTGTGTGTCTGATTCCAGTGGTGGCAAACTAGCTGGCTAAAGTTAGAGCTAGCTAAAATGCAAAGTCTTGTTAAAGGGTAAGGCATTTTTTCTGTTATGATGCCTATGGCCCTATGTGAAGCCTACTTCTTTTGAGCATGATGACATAAGATTTAGCTGGCATATGATGTGCGTTTGAAAATTCCTGCCAATTCACCCTCACAGCTCTGACAGTGAATGACAAATGCATGATTGCCTGGGCCCACAGAAGCTCAGGAACATAATGTTTTGAAGTATCTTTTTTTTCCTCCCCTGACTCAAAAAAAACTCACTTGGTTTTTGCAGTTTTTTTTGTTTTTTTTTAACACATATTAACCTTTATTAAAGCAAGCATTTTGATCCTCTGAGAAGAAGTCCTTTCTTTCAAATTTGCACAAATTCACAAAAGTCAACACAACCCAAAATTTTTTTAAGGTTAGTGATAATATTTTGCCTTTATTAGTCCATTGTCTTTGAACTCCAATGGAAAAATAATACAAAATTGAATTTTGCATTTGTTGGGATTTATGTTGCAAAACAAAGGAGGTTACCTATAATGAACCTGCTAGCACAACAGGTTCTGTGTGTCTCTGCTGAATAAAGCCTTGTAAACTGTCCCAGTCTATAAAGAACCAGGGGAAAGTAGCTTTTTTAATATTTCAGTGTGTTTTGAAGCATTTACCTTAGTATTGTAACACAAACAATTAGGGGTGTAACGATGCTCTGCATCAGAGAAAGAGGCCATGGAAGTCAGGCATTTTAGCCGACTTTGGAGCTCTATTTGTGGTTAAAATTATACCTCAGGCACTGCTTTGGAACTCACCATGATTCGGTCTATCATTTTCAGAAACTTTTTTTTCAATCAAGACTTTTGGAGAATTTATAAATTAATTTCTTTGTTTTTAAATATATAGTGAACCTGTAGTACATTTTGTTTACAATATTAAATCTTTGTTCACAGCAATTTTTGATTTTAGTTTTATACAGACAAAAATGAACATTATTTTGCATTGTTTACGATTCAGAAAAAAAAAAAAAAATGGAGCCTTGTCACTCATCGTTTTATTCAAATTTTTCTGAGAATCGAAATGAATTGTGAATTGTGATGATTCAGAGTGTATCATTACACCCCTACAACCAGCACTGCGATTAGCACTGTTACTTCATTCATTCTGTTAGCAAGTCATGTTCTAGGCCTTCTCTGTCAAAGCCTTTAGCAGTTTACAACATGCATGAGTGAACAGAACAGCATTTCTGATATTCTTCATGTATGTCCCTCAGGAGCAAGATCAACTTCAAATAGAGCCTGAAATAGTGCACACCTGGGAGGACATCCATATCAGGATGGTTGTGCGAGACAGTGGTGAGATTGATTTAATAGCTCTGGGGCATGTACAGACAATACACAGATATTTGTATACATATTTTGTGTGCGTTTGATACCTAATTTGTCATAAATACATGCCTTCGGGATAGTTCACTCATCCATTATGTTGAAGTATCGTGAATTTATTCATGAACAGTGAAAGGAAAAGTCTAGATGGCAGCACTGTTTGAGTCTTATGTTAACCTGAAGAATGGATTATTATTATTATTTGCATAAATAGTTTCAATGCGAGTATAATCAGTATATTAATATCCAGACATCCCTGCTACACTGATTAAAGAGCTGAGATATTGAGCTAAAAAAGTATTTATGAAGTTTAAGACAAATATCACTGACATTTAATATAATATACACCACTGTATATGCACTTAGAGAGCTTTGACCGGTCATACCCATCAGTTTTACTTACACACACACACACACACACACACACACACACACACACACACACACACACACACACACACAAAACTGTCTGGAGGTAAAAACCTCATTAACAAGGCCTGAGTGTCCGATGCAATGTCCGTCCTCATTTGCAGCTTGTAGCCAATCATCAGTTAGCTGTCGACCAATTGTCATGAAATTTATTCTCTAAAGCATAAATTAATACACACCCCCACACATTCCACTGGCTTCATGGCTTCATTCAGACCCCACAAAACTGTTCTGTTGAGTGATTTTGTATTCCATCCATCCATTTTCTATAAAGCTTATCCTACACAGGGTCACTGGGGAGCCTGGAGCCTATCCCAGGGAACTCTGGGCACAAGGCGGGGCCACTCTGGACCAGGGGCCAGCACATCGCAGGACACAAACGCGCACACACAGGCACACACCCTTGCTCTTTTGTATTATAATTAGACAACGTGCAGTCTAAATGCTCTAATTTCTTCACCAAATGTATTTTCGGGAAAAAAGGAAACCTCTATGACATGACAGCTGATGGAATATTACATATAAGCCCAAAGTGAAATGAAATCTATGGTGGGGGTGTCACTCGTTGGAATCACCAATCACGACTGTCACTGATTGGCTGTGTGAATCTACAGCGCTGGGCTCGTTATAGTTAGCCAACAGTGTTGCTTCTGATCATTCTCTGTTTTTCTAATGACCTCTGGGGGTGCTGTTGTTCTCAGTTTCACAAAAGATACCTTAATAACAAAATAATTGTCTCAAACATTTGTTATCTGCAAAAAAAGATGATGCGAGTGCCTTAAATGAAACCTTGTACAGGTCTTCTATTCGTTGGAAGAAATAGTGGAGGTGTGGCGAAGGCGTGGCGGGTGGAGTTGGGGTACAGTTGATACGAGCCACGCCTGATATTAAGTAATATTTATTAATGGACCCTTATTGTACTATAAAGTGTTCCCTATTAATTACTTAGTAGGTAAACTGTAAAGCTGTATAACTGTAAGTGAACCTTTTAAAACTCTTATTAATATTTCAAGAATTCATTTAAACCAAACAAAAGAAAGACACTGGCTTTTTACATTTTTAAAAAAATGCTCTGTTTTAAAATTCTTGTTGCACATGTCAAACTACACCTGAAGATTTTTTTTTTTGTGTTCTCTTCACTAATGGTGTATATATGAAGTCTCTTATGTGATATCTTGAAATGGCATGAAGAGAAAAAAAAAAATTAAAACAAGGGCTCAGTGAAACAGCGTTCCACTCCCAGAACTTTAGCTGACCCTCTCATGTGGGCGGCATTCGCATACAGACGTTCTCATCCCAGCTCTATCACTGAAATTTATTTTACTATTATAGTTATTACATTGTTATCTTCTATGACAGCAGTTTCTTTGTAATGAATGTTTCTTCTGTGGAGACTTGAGGAAGGAAGTGTTAATGAAAAAGTCGCTGGAGCAGAACGGTAGAGTTTATATTGCTCCGTTCATATTTGTTGTTCTCGTCATTAACTGTAGGCACAAACTTTGATGGTTTGAGCTAACAAACTTTATAAATTAGTCATAAAAATCATCCTATCATAAGGGAGAAATGGACGTACAATAAAAATAACTGTAGCAAACAGCAAATTCTTACCTCTAATAAAAAATATTGAAGCTTACTGTCACTGGCTCCTAAACACACATGAACCTTTACTGACGTCCTTGAATAATCAGGGACTAGCATGGTGGTTTCTGATATTCGTTAGTGACGCATTACCATGAGACACTCTGAAAATCTTCCAAAGCCTGTTTGAAATTTCTTGTAAAAATGCGGTGGCTTTTTTTTTTTTTTATGGCTTATTTACTTGCTTGCTGCAAAATCAGACACTGCAGCTAAAGTGAATTTCCAAGGACTGCATCCATTTATTTTCCTCCCAACAGTATCAGACTGCTGTATTTGAAGATCCACATCCAGGACCATCTCTTTCTGAACCTGAAAAACAAGCTGCAAGGAATGCCGATGAAAACGAGTAGGAGGGATTTTCCGCTGTCCCTTTCTTATAAAAAAAAAAAAATACAATTGCACATCACCTCTCTGGGATTTCAGCTGTGCTTTTCTTTTCTACAGATGCTGAAAGCTGACTTCCTCCCTGGAGTTTCAGCTTCGGATAGAATGCACCACCATTAGAGCAAAGAGACCCATTATTTCATCCCGGTTTTTATTCCACAGAAAATCAGAGAAAATGCTTGTCTTCTGATGTTGTTTTCATCATAATAATATTGATTTGCCCACACCGTTTCCCCTTAAGGGAGTCTCTGTTGCCATCTTAAAGGCCGCTCCGACATTATATTACCTTGAGTAAAATTTGTTAGACACCCACATGGATCATTAAATAAAATCTTCCGTATTTCTGCATACATCAGACCTGAAATGTGATCAGAGCTTTGTCCAAGTCCTACAGCTAGATAAAGAGAACTCCATTAAACAAATGACTCAAACATTGTAGTTTTTACATTTATTTATTGAGCAAAATTAGCCGACCTTAAATATCCTTGTCACAAAAAGTATGTGAACCTCTAGCTCTTTTAAAGGGGTAACTGAAGTCAGGTGTTTGAATCAGGCGTGAGTTTAACAGGGCCTCCCATGGTTCAGGAACATGAGCTTGGGTCTTCACTATCAAAGTCTGGTCTTCACCACACAAGTTTAGGACCTCCGAAAAAGAATCAATGCTCAAGGAAAACCATTTCTAAAGAGTTTGACTTCCACCATTCCACTGTGAGGCAGATGATATACAAATGGAGGAAATTCAGCACTGCTGTTACTCTCCCAAGGAGTGGTCATCCAGCCAAAATCACTCCAAGGGCGTGGCGAATAATATTATGGGGAGTCACAGAACGCCAGGGTAACATCTACAGGCCAATCTTGCATTGAGTAATATCAATGTTCATGAGGCAAACACTGAACAAGAACAGTGTTCGTGGCAGTATAGCAAGGAGGAAGCCACTACTCTCCAAAAAGAACACTGCTGCCCATCTGAAATTTGTTCAAGACCACGTGGATAAGCCAGAAGCCTATTGGAGGAATGTTCTGTAGACAGATGAGTCCAAAATAGAACTTTCTGATTTAAATAAATGGCATTGTGTTTGGTGAAAACCAAACACTGCATTCCTACATAAGAACCTCATCCCAACTGTGAAGCATGGGGGTGGCAGTATCATGGTTTGGGGCTGCTTTGCTGCCCCGGTTCCAGGACGGCTTGCCGTTATTGACAGACCTATGAATTCTGGATTGTACCAGCAAAATCTACAGGAGAATGTCAGGGTATGGGAATGGGCCAAAATTCCTCCAACCCATTGTGCAGAATTGATCACCAGTTACCACAAACGTTTGGTTGAAGTTATTGCTGTTCAAGCGGGTTACACTTAGTTACTGAAAGCAAAAGGTTCACAATCTTTTTCCAACAAAGTCGTTTAATGTTGGATAATCCATCATTTGTTTAACTGGGTTCTCTTTACCTAGTTTAGATAAATATATGATCACTTTTCATGTCAATTTCATGCAGAAAATTGTACAAACAAACATTCTAGTGGCACCGTACATCCTTAAATCTATCGAGATACATAGACGCATACATAGTATCAAATAATAATAATAATAATAATAATAATAATAATCAAGGGCAGTGGTAGCTCTGTGGTTAAGACGGTGGACTACTGATCGGAAGGTCATGAGTTCAATCCCTGGCACCGCCAAGCTGCCACTGCTGGGCCCTTGAGCAAGGCCCTTAACCCTCAACT
>JAKKZJ010000005.1:3394144-3408976 GCA_033441845.1 Pangasius mekongensis
CCCCCCCCCCCCCCCCCCCCCCCCCCCCCCCCCCCCCCCCCCCCCCCCCCCCCCCCCCCCCCCCCCCCCCCCCCTTTGTTCTGGGAAATTAGTTTTCTAATAGGAAATGAATATTGTCTAAATTAGTCAAGTGTAAATGAAGAAAACAATGAAATACGAAATGGAGAATGTGGAAAGTTCAGACACTTCTGATGCAGTCAAAAGGATATTACTGCTGCACTGAGACAATTAGGAAACTTCCTCCCAACACTTTCCTTTTAATTAATGCCAACAAAGACAGAGTGAGTTCTCATTTTCTTGTTTCCTTTCCTTCTTTTTGAGATCAGAGAACTCACACAATTGTCATCTAGAAACTTGCAAGGAGTTTCTTTTTTTAAAGGAGTAGCAAAAATGTCATGAATATATCTCCATTTTTATATAATTGAATCTATTATAGTCAATATCCAGTGAAAAATATACCTGATGTTTGTTAAAGACCTCTGGGGTAAAAATGAGTCATCCAACATATTAACATTTCTGTCCAGGCTCCCTCCACAGAGCCCAAATAGCCAATGTCTTCATTTATTCAGTGTACCTTACTCACATCTTTTCATATCGCTTGAGTCTTGGAGGCAGTGTACTAATGTCAGGATTCATTTGCTTGAAGCTGTCAACTGGACTGTGTGAATTTCTCATTGGCAAATGTCTGAAGAAGGGATTCAAGATCTATACGTAATGATAAACACATTTACTGTTGTAACAAGGCAACAACTGAAAGCTTGGGATTCATGTCCGAAGGTTTAATGATAAATAAATCAGCAAACAAAGTTGAATTTGCAAATCTAAAGGCACTCTGAGAAAGCAATCCAATGTTTAGAGCAATCGAAAATCGAGTCAAGACAACAGTAGAACACAGAAACACAAAACCATAGCTGAGAACTCCTGGCATATTAGTCAGAAAGACTAGAAAAGAAAAGGAAAATGAGGTACAAGTGAGACTGATTAGAAGTTAGATTAGACATTTAGATTAGCCAGTGTGACAACGCAGGACACTCCTGCTGTCCGCAAGATTGGCAGCTCGTAAAGCTGAGCTGCACTGCTGCCTACCCTTTGACCCTTTAGGTTTGGGAGCAGGGTGATCTGGATGCTCTCAATAGATATCACTAATACGGGCAGGATGTTTCCTTAGGCAGCTCATGGCTGTCCCTTTAGACTATACCCCACTCAATCTACCAGATAGAACATACAGGTGGGTCACAAATTATTGGGGAAAAAAAAAACTGCTATGCTCTGGGGGGTATTTTAGGTCCACTTGTCGCCATAGAGTTAAGGATCACTAAAAATCAATCCGAAGTTATTTTAATCTTATAATGAAACTTTTCTATCCTGACGGGAGTGGTGATTATGCGTATGAAAATGATGTAAATCTTATGCTAGGAGCATATTGTGTTACCAGATCTCGAATCAAGTGAACACCTATAAGAGATTTAGGGATGGCGTGTTGGACAGGACTCTTCTCCACAATAATAAAAAGCACCAATTCTTTTGATAGAATAGTGTTCAAACCCTGCAGTACAGTTCAAGAAACTTAGAATCTATCCCGAGGCTTGCTTTCTCAGGTGTGCTTGCTTTGTTGCATAGGCACATCAACCTCCTCTCTGCACAGGTGCCAGCATCTATGGTTTAGCGGAGTGAATTTTGGGCATACTGAGAGTAACTCAGCAGACTTCAGTAACTCTGAAGTCTTGATGTCTAGATACTAAAATCTGTCAATGATTAGTAGTATGGTAGTGTGCCCTTTCAATTTCTCATATGTACATGATAGTACTGTGAATTTTTTTTTTTTCTTTTCTACACATGTCCCAGCATGTTAGGAAGTAGGAGCCAGAGTGCAGGATCAGCCATGATAGAGCACCCCCGGAGCAGGAAGGTTTAAGTGCTCTAAAACCTCAAGGACCCAAAAGTGGCAGCTTGGCAGTGCTGCAGTTTGAACCCATGATCTTCTGATCAGTAACCCAGAGCCTTTACCACTGGGCCATCACTGGCCAAACCAAGAGCAATGTGTGACCATGGAGGGTGTGGTACAGGTAATTGTTCTAGCAGCCCAGCTGGTAAGTGTCTAAGTGTTCTTACCTATAACCAGTCTGTACATGACTTGTACAGTATGTGCATAGACTGGGAGCCTATTATGTAGCTGAGGAAAGATGATGGTTTTCTGATTCATACTTTTCCAGTTTTTAATATGGTTCTCTAGCATGTGGGCAAATACCGGGCATACATGTCAATCAAAAGAGGAAGAATACATTAGAATGTCAGCAAAGTAAACAATGCTCCATTTATATAACGGGTCTCTAAGGACTTTAGTTATAAACACTTGGACGATCGGTAAAAGGTGCATTGACCAGTCCATATGCAATAACCTCATATTCATACTGAACAGTGGGCTTTTTGAATGCAATCTTCCATTCGCTTTCCTCTCTTATGCAAAACAAAATGTTGGTGCTCCATAAGTCAGCAGGTAAGCTTGACTACCTGGATGTCCTGGGTAATAAGTCAGTTGTGCAATCCCAAATATGATGTGAAGCTAATCTTGATCTTTCAATGAGTGTTATATGAGAAAGGTCATGCAAGCAGAATGGGGGTGGGTGGTCGGTGCATGAATTGCCTGAGAGTATTACTCTGGGCATGTGTACCAAAGAAATAAATAAAGAAAAACATGTAATCATTAAAAAAAAAGTTATTATATTTAAATTGCCCTCAATTTCTAGGAACTTTCTCTTTGACCATGACCTTCTGGAAAATTCATTTGTCATTCCATCACAATCAGGAAGTCACTTAATGGATATATAAATAATTAACCAGAAAATACCTTTAACTAAAATCAGTATCATGTTTAAAAAAAATAAAAAAAAAGTTTCAGAAGTTTGGAAAAGTTGAAACCGCTGCCAGGAATATAACCCCCACCCTTCCCCTAACAGTGTTCTTTACTGATCCTCTTAGAATCTACTGTTTTCTATCCTCTTTCTTTTAAGTGATAATTCCTCCCTTTGGGGCTGATTTGTACATAAAATAGCCTGCAGACATTACTGTAAATTATTGCTGAATTCCCACACAAAGTTTAAATCCACAGAGATTATAGTGCTTGTGTTGAGATGTGAGTAACTATTCATTTGTTTAATATACGTTTTGTTTAAATGTTGTAATAAATGCAATTTATTTTTATCACAAACTCTGATCACAGTTAATTTACACATACCCTTATGCACTATTATTTCCATGGACCTTGAACTATTGTTGTATAATAAGTAAACATTCCTGTTAACATTTTTGATGTTATCCTCCAAATCTATGTAACTGCGTACAACAGTAGTGGCCTCATTGTTCATTGTTTTTCAGCAGGATTGTTTTCTTTCCCCTTTTTGTTGCCAATTTCAACAGCTTAAACATATTTTAGTGTGAGGTCTTCTTCTGGAGACCAGCTTATTATAAAACACATAGTGAGCACAAACTACCTTCTGGCACTTTGGTGAGAGCAGTTCTCTGATAAGGATACCACTGGCTGTAGACTGACAATTATCGGAGTTCAGCACCAAGGCCAGCAACACATCTAGTGCTGGCAACAAGCAGCAACTCAAAAATATCCAGTAGCTCTTTTTTTAGGAGGACAGAAGAGGAGCCGGTCTATGGATGAGTGCAAAAGAGACTAAAACCTGCCCTATTGCTTGAGGCTGAGTCTGTGCCTGGACCTAGCTGAGGTTATAGGTAGTCGTTCTTCCAAGAATACAGACAAGTCACCATTGCACGTCTGCACTTCCACTTTTTACTTTATATACTTTAGGCTCATGACCTTATCATGGTCTGTTTTGTGTTAATTCTATACCCTTGGGCAGTGGGTGGCATGGATGCCTCACAGCTACAAGGTCCTTGGTTTGATCCTGAGCTTGGGTTACTGTCTTTGTGGTTTCACTAGTTCTCTGTTTTCTTCTGGTTCTCAGATTTCCTCCCACTCTCCAGAAACATGCAGGTAGGTTACAGTACATTGCCCCTAGGTGTGAATAAGTGTGTGGATGTATGCATGGTGCCCTGCAATGGACTGATGAATTCTCCCTCCTTGTGTCCAGTGTTGCTAGGAATGGCTCCATATCCACCATGACCCGGACCAGGATAAAGTGGTTACCCGAAGATGAATACATTTTTGAAAAATGAAGGCATGGTAAAAGTCTTGGTTTTATCAAGATGGACATAGAGGTGACTGTTGTCTAATTGAAATGTGGGAACATTCTATCTTGTAAGTCCCATAAGTTTTGTATCTAGCCAGTGGCCGATATGATTAGAAAAGTCTATCAATATAAACTAGGCTTTACTTAGATAGTCTTCTATGAAATCTTTGCAGATGCACCAGCACCATTTTATTTAAGCACTACAGTAATGCTCTGTGATGGTTTGACCACTCCTATTTATATATATATATTTTTTATATATAGAAATGTTCATGTGATGGTGCATCTCTGAGACTTGACCAGGCTTCTGCCTCACTGCAATCCAGGGCAGTATATTAAAATATATATATATATGAGAGTGACCCTTCCGGGTTTGCCAAAACTTGCTAAATGTTGTTTCTCAAGTCTGTACACATTTGTGTCCAAAACATCAGTGACTATGATTTTCAGAACATGCTGAAATTCTATAAACATGGCATGTTATTTATGCTATCAGTACTAATTTATAAGCTGTGGAGGCTATGCTTGTTGCATGGATCAGGCCGTGAGACCACAGCCGAGGGAGCACAGAAACCTGGCTGGTATCTGCGTTAGGATATAAAGTTTAACCTGAATAAAGTTAAACTGGCCATTCTTTCCATTTTGTTTTCTAATGTTTGCTGCCTCAACAACAAACTGAACTACCCCAGGCTGCAACTGACTACCCAGCAGGGGTTAGACGCCGCAGTGTTTTTATTTCACAAGAACACTGTTCCATGGCAACATCCCTGACTCAGCCATTAGGGTAGCCTGGCTAATCCCCCTTCACTCGGGCAGAGAAGCCTCACCGTCTGGTAAAACACATGGAGGGGGGTTGTTTGTATACATCAACAATTGTGCATAAATGCTGTGGTAGTGCTGAGTCACTGCTCACCAGTGTTAGGTCATGGCAGTAAAATGTTTGCCATACTGTTTGCCAAGAGAATTATTCATGGCTTTCATTGTGGTTGTATATATTCCTCCAAATGGCACTGGGTATCTATCTATATCTATCCATCAGCAAACTGCAAAAAAACGAACCCTGGAGGCTTTAGATAAATTCGTACAAAATCCATTGCCATTTTCAAAACACCTATGACACACAGCATATGTGGAAATGCTTTCAGAACATTACTGACTACAAGGCCACACACCTGTAACAGTTACTCCTCCTTTCCAGATGTAGTCAATCATAGTTTCACAAATTGCAGCTCCCAGCAACAGAACTGCTCCCATGAAACAGTGACTGGTGAAAGATAGTTTGACTGGGCTTATTCTCTTCTTTTTTTGATTCAGTGAGGACCAGTGTTGTCACACAAATTACATAATTATAGATCATGGATAGATAATGCATACGCAAACACAAAAATGCATTTTGTCCAAATTTAGCTAGCTATCAAGCCTGTTTTGTGTTTTGATATCAATCAGAGATGACCTTTTCATTTCCGTTCATAACCAGACATGTTGAAATATCAAAATAAAGTGATTCTCCATTTCTACTGCAAGGCATTTAAATAGGATACTTATCAAAAGAACTATGACTAGCTGTGTGGTCACTGACAAACTTACATTAATTATAGAATAAAACAATCTGCCTCAATTGTTTTATTAGCACATGAAAAAAAAACTGTTACACATTTAAATGTGCTGACTTTTTTAACTGTGTTTTTGTATTGACAATCCAAAAGCATGTGCTTGAAAGGTTCACCCAGAATAAGTGTGCATCCTCTTAAAAAAAAAAAAACAAAAAAAAAACAGATCCATTTTTGAAAAGGGTAAATTTGAGTGTGTGCACTCAAAGAAGACAAGAGCAAATTAACATGAGAGCAAGAAAATTTGAAAGCACACATGTCTTTACATGGGAGCAAATATGGTACAAATATGCTGTTACTCTGACATTATTTTATTGCCAAACTTGTCCTCAAAATTTGGCAATAAAATAATGTCAGGGTAGTAACTGTAGTTAGCTAGTACTGACGTGTAACAAGAAAGGCTTTGTGCATAAAGCACAAAAAAAAGTTATTGCACCCTCCAGTTGGAAACAAGCAGATTCCCATACCTCCCCACTGTGTGAAAACCACTCATCCTCTACAGGGGCCAGATTCTGTGGGAACAGGTGTAGTTGAAAACCCAGGAAGCACTAAAAGTGAGTCTCCACAATAGCTGTTTTTGTTCTCTACAATAGAGTTCTTGGTTCAGCCTCTCTCCAATGAGATGAATTAAGGGCCTCAGTCAGAGATAATACCATTAGAGAAACCAAAGTGATGAAAGTAATGACAGTTTTTGGAAAAGGGCCTCTGTTTTGTACGCAATAGGGAGCCCTGGGAGAAGGAGTAGACAACATGTCTTAGAAAAGCAATTGATCATACCAGTATGGTGGTGTTACATTTTAGATGCAGTCCACCAAGAGAAGCACCTAGGGCCCCTTGGGTACTGGTTCTAGTTTTCTGCAAGTAGCTGTCTGAATGTTTTGGCTTGAGCACAGACAAAACAAATAGTAAAAGAAAATTCTGAACAGTAGAATGCAAGTTGGGCCAGTAATTGTCAGATGGAAGCTGGACTGTTCTGGCAAACCCTATGTGTCTTTGTGGTGTGGTTGTCCAAGTGGTTTGTCTTACTCTGGGGCCACCTAGTGCTGCTTTGGAGATGTCCTGGTCTCCCAGATGATGGAAACAACCAAGAAGGTGGGTTCAATTATGGTTCAATTAACTGGTGCTGGGTCACACTCTCGAGGAAGGATATGAGAGCTTTGTTCACAAGTTCTTGATGAATCACTGGCCACTCCAACACTGCTTGCACCTTCTGGTCCTCCAGGAGGTGTATGCCTTCAGGTGACAGAGTGAATCTAGAAAAGAGACAGTTGCACCATGCAGCTGTTCCAATTTAGCTGGGATCAAAGGCAGGGTGTAATGGAATGTGATTCAATCCACAGTAATCATTGTGTGGCAGTAGTACTCCAACCTTTTCCTTTCTCCACAAAGGAAATGTCATTGAAGTGGAGGGCCGAATGAACTGCTGCCTAATGGTCTCCTGGATTTACTTCTCCATAGCAACAATCTGTGTTGGACAAAGTGATCTTCTCTCTAGTGCTGGAATTCAGAGTGGAAGAGAGCATGATTTCACAGGGATCTTGTGGGCTTGCACCATATGTTACATGATAAACCTGCCCATAGTCCCAGAATTGATTATGTCTGCAACTTGTATAGTCCCCTTATCCAGCTAACATGAATTTTCACATTAAATGAGTTAGCTATATCATGTTTGGATAAGTTACTCATCAATTGACTGAGTACCTGGTCTCCTTGGGCAGCTTGTTCACAGAAGCACTACTGTATAATTCTGGCATGTTCCTCTGGGGAGAGCCAGGTTCAGTCCTCTTTCACAGATGCAGAGGTTTCAGCTGATTTCCCCCTACTCTTGAATTTTAAATTCAGAAGTTTATCCAGTTTTATCATCAGGAAATCAGCCGGTCTATGCATATGGTGATGTTTCAATGCATGAGCTCTTTTTTGGACCTCCTCTTGGAGACCCCACCAAAGTGGAGTGATCAGAGCTTGTTCATTCCATCCTCACTGGGCTGCATGCTCTTCTGCCAGGCATATTCTGCTGCCATGCAGGTTTTTTTTTTGGCTAATTATTAAGAGTTCCTCTTGGTCCTCCCTTTCTTTTAGTGTCTATTGTGCAACTGGATGGATTATGGGTGACAAAGAATATTGCAGCAGAAATTCTCATGCATTGGCAGAGATTTTGTAATTGTGTGGAACAACGAGGAGTTCATTTACCTTGCCTGAATTCACAGTTTGAGCAATTGGCTGAGCAGCTGGCTGGTGTCTTATCTTCATGAGCATGTAAGTGACCTGTTCAATTTGGTGTTTTATTTGGTGAATTTGCTGTTGGTATTTACTCCGAATAGTCCAATTTGAGTGCCTCCACCTGCAGCCTCATCTCCTACAGTTTTGACATTTTAGTGCAGAATTTTGTTACAAGCATTGTCTTGAGACATACAGACACTTTGTTTTAAATGAAAGGCACTACAAACAGTGAGAGTGAGTGTGCACGAACACAGTCTATACTAAGTGGTATAAAAAGAGAAGACTACTGAAACCCTTAAGTGACTAACCCTAAAAACAAAGAATAGGAATTGAGAGACAAGGAATGAACAAGGAACTTGGAACTAGAGTCTGTTTCCAAGATTTATACTATCAAAATCTTGGGCATAGAAATAGCGACACAATAGCACATGGAAGGTGCAATGCTATGCGAAGACTCAGTGCTGGTAAGTGCTTTTTAAAGAGTAAGATATGAGCTGCAGATACTCAAGTGCGATGGAGTGTTGGGTGCAGACTACTGAAGGTGTGTCAATTGTTGAGGCATGCTGGGAGATGCTACTTTTCTGATTACAGCATCTTTAGGAACTCGCCAAGTTAGTCAAGCTTTCCAGGGCCACTTTATTAAAGTCTTTTATTTGAGACATTGTCCTGAAAACAGTTGACACCAAAATCAATAAGCAGTCCGCCAGGGCATACTAGAAAATCACACTCTTGACATTCCGCTTGGCCCATTCTGTGTCACAATTTTGTGGAACAACAGATCAGCAGGAGAAAGCACTAGGCCAAGGGGTTGAGACCATGATGGCAGAGAAATAGTAAATTGGACATGTGATAGAGACATGAAGGCAAACAGCAGGCCTACGGTTGCAGACCGTCTCCTTAAGTACATAACAGTAGTTGCAACAGATAAAGACAAGACTACAGATTTTAGTGGTATGGCATCTCAAAATACCCCGTTATATCTAGTTGGTATACCAGCCATTAAATCTTTCATATCTTTTATTGAATTTTAACACTGAAAGCAAGGATGTTTGGACTGGATGAAATAATCCTGGCAGTCTCAACCACTCATATACCAGCTGTTAATGACATTGAACATGGTCAGTCAGCAGACTGCATATAGGCTATGTTTACAAAATGACATGCCAAACAGTATTAGATAAAATATTTTTAAAAAAAAAAGAAACAAAAGGTACCACTAAGCTGTATCTGTACAAACATTTTGATTAGGTCTATAGAGGATGTTTAGAAGAACCCATTTTTGCCTGTTAAAAATTACTTTTTAATTTTCTTCATTTAAAAAAAAAAAGTTGTGATGAAAACAGACATAATTTTGTCTAATAAACCATAAGTTTTGTCCATCTGATTTCCTTGACTTGAATTTGAACCATTTTTAACTGGCTCTCTGCCACATATTAAAAAAAAACACATTCAGACCTGCCCCAGCTCAGGGCCAAATGTGAAAATATTCTTTGTTAACCAGGACCAGTTTTAAATCCCTTTTGGCACAGACCCATAAAACAGATCAGTAATGGTATTGAGCAAAAAGACACTAGGCCAGCTCAGGCCAGTGCTACATTTGGCCATAATCCAGTGCAGTGTACATTTGTTGTCTAGGAACACCCTTGTCCATCCATGTTTTCTTTTGTCTGTTTCATGATTATGTATGTTTTGTTTTTGGCATGTCATATCCAACATTATTTGATACTGTAGGTACATTGCTTCAAAGCTTCCCTTCTTATATATTATTTTAGCGGAGGGAATCCCTTTGGGCCTTCTAGAATGTCAGAGAAGGCCAATGGTTTTGGGGAACTGAAAATTACATCTAATTTTGTAATTAACATTTTTTAAGTGTCATGCTTATTTCATTCCTGTAATTAGTCTAATAAGAGTCTCATATGATTATTAATATTTGGAAACAAGAGGAAAAAAATTTAAAGGATTAAAATCTCAAAACGCCAAAAGGAAAATTTAAATAATTAGCTCACCTATTTCTTAGGATTTCAGAAGCTGGACAGAAGATCTTACATTTATGGCATTTGTCAGATGCTTTTATCCAGAGCGACTTACAGAAGTGCTTTGAAGTCACCATCAATAAATATATACTTATATATATATATATATATATACTACAGGTATTAAGAGTCCTATCAGTCTAAAAAAAGAAAAAAAACCTGTTGGGGAGGTTGGTACAGCATGAAAAAAACAAGACAAGACAAGGATTTTTTTCAAATAAAAAAAATACTTCATGAAGAGCTGTGTCATTAGTCATCATTTCAAGACAGCCAGTAAGTCAAGCACAGCTTGGGGAAGTTCATTCCAGCACCTAGATGCCAGAACAGAGAAAAGCCTTGATGCATGCCTTCCTTGTACCCTGAGAGATGGTGGGTCCATCCATGCAGTGCTAGAGGATCAGTGGGAGCATAGTGCAGAGCGGGGGGTGTGATAAATGCTTTAAGGTATGTGGGCACAAGTCTGTTTGATGCGGACTGATGTGAGAAGCTGCAGGAAGCCACTGGAGGGAGCATAGCAATGGGGTTAGTGTCAGAGAACCTGGGGGGGGGGTTGAAAACAAGTTGTGCAGCTGCAGTCTGGATTAGTTTCAGAGGTTGGACTGTGCACAGAGGCAGACCTGCCAGGAGTGAGTTGCAGTAGTCCAGTCTTGAAATGACAAGCGCCTGAACAAGCATCTGAGTGGCCTCAGTGGATAGAAATGGTCAAATCCTTCTGATGTTGTAAAGGAAAAACTGGCAGGAGTGAGTCAGTTTAGCGATGAGAGGCAAGAAGGACGGTTGGTTGGTCATGGTTACTTCAAAGTTGCATGCAGTGACAGATGAAATCTGCGAGTCGTCCAGGGAGAGCACAAGATCTTGACATCATTATGCAGGGATGTACAGCAGATCAGTTTTACTGGGATTAAGTTTCAGCTGATGAGCTGCCATCCATGACAAGATGCCTATTAGACATGCTGAGATCTGTGCAGACACATGAGTGTCTGAGGGAGGAAAGGAGAGGATAAGTTGAGGGCCATCAGCATAGCAGCATAGTGGATTCCTTCCATGTCACCTGATGTCTACCCTCCAGGTAGAAAGCACACCATTGCTATGCTGTGCTGTGAATTCCAAGACTCATGAGGGAGGACAAGTGAGTGTTGAGATTGACTGTGTCAAACGCTGCTGAAATGTTAAGGAGGATGAGGACTGATGACAGTTTGGCTAATCTATCAGCAGTGGTGGCCACAAGGGCAGTCTCTGTGGAGTGTGCTGCTTCTTACAGAGAGCTCTTACATGACCTATTAACCACCAACATAATTACAGAGTGACAGTGAAATCATCATATTTTTTGGAAGCCGGAAAAACATCTGACTGTGAGCGTGAGCATGAGCATAGCCTAACCTTTAACTGATCTGTTTATGTATCTGCCATGTCTATGTTGAGATGAAACATATCAAATGAAATACATCAGTGACTCAATGGCTGAGGAAGTTCTGCACGATTTTGTCATGGATGGTGAAAAATGAGGGGAAAAAAAAAGGAATTTCCAATCAGTTCCACTATTGGCATTGACTCAACAGTAAGATAATCAACTAAAGCATCTCCACTCACCACAGGATCTCTCACTGCTTGGTGCTGATGGATGTTTCTAAGATGTTTACATGGATTTGGCTGTGGCAACTTTACTGGCTTCATGAAGGAGAAGCCTGTTATTTGGTGGTAGCACTCATTTGTGTTCATTTAAGTTTTCATGTGCGAAGTGAGCCAGAAGAATGTTAAATAGATGTCTTACAAGTAAGCAAGAAAGCAAACATTGTTGACTGATAATGTTTTGATCTTGCATAAACTTGTGTAGCCATGTTTTCTCCCACAATAGTAAAAAGTGACACTCAGCCCACCATAACTTAGCTAACCAAGCACACTTCACAATAGTGCCTCTAGTGGCCAGTTATTGCCAAGTTACAAAGAACACTCAAGTTGCACGTACTGTTCATGTTTTGTGAAGGTAGTTCAATGCTAACATTGAAGTGTCTGCAGAAAGTTAATTGAATGATAGTGGCCATGTTTTTAAAATAAGCCAGCCATCGTTAAAAATCTGGTCCTGAGCATGCTTTTCAAGTTTTGCTCAAAAATCCCTGCAATCAATCATGAGTTACAGCTAATTGAGGTGGCCATATTGTTTACAAATCTGAACATATTTTTTGATAATTACTAAGGTTCAGACTCCACCAGCTTTGTGTAGATATGCCAAAAATCCGAGGACTAGTTTGCAAAAATAGGGTGAGCATATTATTCAAATTAGGTCAAAATCAAAAGGAATGGAGAAAAATGTTCCAAATTTGCACTAAGCCAAGAAATCAGAGGAGGGAAATTATTTTGTTGTCTCTAGCACTCACATTTCTGGAGATATGGGCCAAAAGGTAAAATGCTGGGCTATAGTGCCAGCATCAGGCTGATTGGGCTCATCTCTCTTGCTTGAGTATTGGAAGGGAGTACTATCTAATGACTGTTTCACATCTGTCGGATGTGTACGATGCTTCGGTCTGCACAATTCATTTTAATAGGGAAGAAGAAGCAGAAGAAAAAGTAGAAGGAGAAGAAGAAATACTTTGTGCTTGGTCCCCCTAAAAAAAAACCAACAGCAACTGCAACAAAAATGTTCAGCTGCATATACATTCTCTAGGTTTGTCCTTGAATTGACGTGATGCAGTGCAGAAGGAAAACAGGAATCATTTTACAACACATTTTAATTCATACTGTGCACGACCCACAAAAGTGTCATGTAGGCAAAGCAAGGAGCTTCATTTCTGTGCTTTCTCCTGATAGAGTTGCACATTAAATGAGGTGGCCTGGGAAAACCAATCAGATGTCATTGAGGCTAAACTCTGGAAACCAGACAAATGGCCAAAAAGATGAGGAAAAAAAAGGCCAGAATGTATTTTTCAGCCAAAAACACACTTTGACGTCTCTACTTTTAAGAAACCCATCCAGAGTTCCCAGAATAACCACCATGACCAGGATAAAGCGGTTAGTGAAGATGAATGAATGTTGCCTGGGCTGTCTTTCTGCAAAAATCATGTTGGGTAAGGAGTCAGTTTAACAAACCCAATATTAAAAACAGTCTATCTGCAAAACATGTCTAATATTCCTGAAAATCCCATAATTTTGAAGAAAAAAAATATATATATATCTTACTCATGCTGCTGAGTGTGTGAAATTTATGCATAAGAAGATTAACTAATATCAACCTCAACCTTGATCGACTTGAAATCATATAATTTGCATGGATTACTGCACGTTCCTACATGGAAAATACTACTGAGATAAATTGCTTATTTCGATTACATTTACAGCATTTAGGTGACGCCTATATCCAGAGCTACTTATAGACGATTGTAGAGCCAATCTCCCCACTCCCATCCTCACACCCTTCTATAGAGGGAGCATCCTGACCAGCTGTCTCACCATGTGGTACGGGAATTGCACAGTTTCCAACCGCAAGACCGTACAGTGAATTGTGAGAACAGCTGAACAGGTCATTGGAGTCTCTCTACAAATCATCAACACCTCATACAACAAAAGCTGCATCCGTGCCACCACCAGCAGACTCTACAAATAGTTTCTTCCCTGAGGCAGTCAGATTACTCAACACCCTGCTGCCTCCCAACACTCACCTGGGCTAGTCAAACACTTAACCCAGTATGACTTAAAAACCTTACACACCTGCACTTTGCAAAGCTGCACCAGTCACTTTGGAACCTAAAACGTTTTGCTGCTACCCTACCAATAGTTTACAGTTTACAGCCATGTCCTGTGTATTTATATCGTCTCACACTGTTGTGTATTTGCACTTTAATGGTCCTGGAGAAACGGCATTTCGTTCCAATGTATACAAGCTATATAGAGGAACGACAATAAAAACCTACTTGAATTGACTTGACCACAAGGGCTGTGGAGTCTTTATGAAAAGCGCATCCTCAAGCTAGGTTACTAGGTCAGGCACTACGAGTACATTTGAGAACGTTTTGCGAAAATGAGTTGTTTTATATTATTGGCATAAATTAAAAAAAAAAAAAAAAAAAAATTTGAGCCAAAAACGAGCCAACACAAACCCATAAATTAAGAAAATAGAACTAATCGTTCTATTATAACAAACGAAATGGCACGGAATAGATGGAGGACGGGCCGGTCTGTCTGCGCAGAGCCATAAGTTGTAAAAACAAACACCCCTGCGGATGACAGATTTAGCGCTTGCTTGTTTATTAGTAGTATTATAATATTATAAAATATTTTCATCGGCATAGAAGTGAGTCAAATTAACTTCTAGTTCCATCTTTCAGCCTTTTCCCTGATCGTTCATTTCATGCTCCCGGCTGTCTGTGCACTTGGACATTTATGGAGTTTTGTGGGCGTCACTACATGCAAATGAGCTGTGTCGGGAACGCGCTTTGCACGGATGATCGACATACGCACATGAGTACGGAGAAAAGCAACATTTTTGAAACTATTCAGATTGGTTTATGCAAAGTTTTTTACATGTTACTAAAAAAAAAACTGATGAATGAGGCTTATTGCATGTCAATTTGTTGGATAGTTATTTAACACGGCAAAATGGCCATAAAGCTAATCTAATCTGTAATCAAATATTGACTCTCAAAATATCCACTATGCAATTGTTGAAATTGCTAAATGTGATTTTCTCCTTTTTTCATTTGAGACAGGAGTCAGAGCTAGAGGTAGCAGAGCTGAAGATGTTGAGGTTCTCTTTGGGAGTGACGAGGTTGGACAGGA
>JAKKZJ010000005.1:3422231-3438897 GCA_033441845.1 Pangasius mekongensis
GGAGCGTGTGTCCTTGTAGTGCAGATTCAGTGCATCTGGGTCAACAAAGCTCAAGATGACATCTGTGGAAGCCTTTCTTTTTTAGCAGCCAAATATGTAGCTTCCATATTCATTTCAAGCTGTGTACGCTGAAGATGCTAATTTCTTTGACCACTGTACTGCGTTCATGTTCAGATCGTCACTTGTGTTCACGTCAGGTCACCTTGTAAGCTACTGTGGGCTTTGCTTCTCAGCTAAAATACATTACTCATTTAATTTGCTACCTCAGCCATAATGATTAAAAAAAAAAACAAACAAAAAAAAAAAACGCTGTCACACGACTACCCTAGATAGCAATGCTGTTCGCAGATTTGCAGAATGGTTATTTGTCTCTACCCCCTTAAACCTAGCAATGCAATGTATTTCATTGCTGTCTTTGTGCTGACTGGCAGAAAAACTGTAAAAACACAGCCTAAGTGAAAAAGAGAAAAATGGTCCCAAAGTTCTCCACGTGTCCAGCCAAGTGTGTTCTAGGTAGATAAGGTACAATGCACTTGTTCAATATGCATTTATGAAGTGAGTTCGTGCCTAAAAACTATAACAAAACTTTTTCAGTCTCCTTTTATTTCAGCCAAAACTGTAGCTAGTGCATTTTAGAAACATGCCAGCTTTATGATAGTGAGTTATAATAGTGCTAATCTTTTTTCCTATCTTCTATTATGTTTCTGAGGATTGCATCATACCATTGCCAAAGCTTTAAAACAGAAGCAACTTCTTAAACCGTAGACTGATTCTTATAGCTGTTTGGGGATTTTTTATTTTTTTTTTTCAAAACCCTGGTTTTGGAGGGAGTTCTGCTCACAAATTCACACGACAACAGATCAAATGCAATTTGGCACGTTGTTCTGTATTTAAAAATACCACTGCATTGTATACATTACTGTGTGCTACACTTGAAATGATTCAAAAGTTTCATGGAAAAAGGTAAGCATTTACATAAAGTGAGCTCGAGTGAATTAACAGAAAAATACGTGTTATGATTAAATGTCATTGTTACCCAATAGGTTTTCTAGTTAATGCTAATGATACCGTTCTATAGATAATTTTACAATGTGTTGTACGCTAATATATGCACAGTAAAATTTAAGTTTGGTCCACCAATCCAAAAGCCTTTTTCACTCTCTTCAATAAAGCAGTCACCCTGAGCCGAAAAACAGACTGAGAAAAGCCCAAACACGAAACATTTGCCAAGTTAGACATGGACATGATTGTCATTGTGATATGTTTGTTATTATCCAGTGTTTCATAAAGAGTCGAGAAGAGCAAAGCCATGACCATGGCATACAGGCTGGTGGGGATGAACAGAGCAGTCTGCACTATGCCCATGACCGTCACCCTCATATGGTTCCTCTGCTGAGGATGAGAGGAAGAACCAGTAGTCTGTTCCATCCTCCTGATATGTCTCCGCAGGTAGAAATAGGTTCTGCCCCAAGAGATTGACAATGAGAAGGATGGGCAAATTAAATAAACCAAAAACACTTTAATAGACACCATGTATAGACGGCTATTTACAACTGTCCTTCCCGTTAACATTGTCTCATTCAAATTGTCTGTTGGTGGTGGTATCAGGTACGATGCTGTACCCATCGATAACGCAGACATGAGCAAGGTCTGGTCAAAGAGAAATCCAGAAAAAACTATGGCTTTAATGTTTTTCTTAACCCAGACGAAGATTTTCCAGTGTTGTGGAACGATCTTCATGTAGTAAAAAATGCTGATCCAAGCATTGATTGAGAAAGTGGAGCAGCAGGTTTGGAAGAATATTGCCACATTTACTACGAGAACCCAGTCAGGTGGTGGTAAAAAGGACAAGACAACTGAGAGCATGGCAATCAACTGCTGAACTGTTGAATTGCCCAACACTGCAGTTAGTAACAAGTGCAAAGGCTGACGAACGTTTACTCCCACGGCTGGCTTACAGAGGCAAAAAATGAAGAAGACGTTCAGCACAGTAGCGCAGACGCAGAACGGGGTGCAAATGATGGCAAATGGCAGATTATCCATTTCAATAACTTGCGCCATCTTGACTCCAGTGACATGGTCATCTATTGTTGCTCTCTTTTTTATACCAGACTTTTAGCAGTGCACTACAGCCCACATGAAAGATGAGATATGTTAATATGTTTTAATGGGCCTTGAATGGCCTGTGTATGCAAAAACCTGGGAAAAATGTGTGTTTTTTTTCTGCACAATGTTATTGTCAGGTTCCACATATAAACTTTAAGGGTTCTTTTAGAGGGCCAAAGTGGAGAACACTAAGGATGCTAGAAGGTGTTATTTTCTACAATGCTATTTATGCATTGTGGTCCAGTGAAGTAAGATATGCAAGTTTTGCTGGGTAATAAGTGCATAATCTTTTTTTTAAAAAAATGAATTGAAGAGTTATACTGTATTTGGAGGTAATTACTCTAAATATATAATCACTGAAGTGGGTTGGATGGTGAAGGACAGCAGGAAGAGTTACATCCCAACCAGCCTAAGCTAATCATGCAAATCTTTTAATGTACAGATTGTATTTTTGTTGAATAGGTTTCGCTAAAAATCTGTTGAGTACATGCACCGGGCATATATTTATTTCTTACTTGGATCGCCCTCCTACACTAATTCTTACAATCTGGTGCTTTCTCTAGAACAAATGCTGCATCCTAATTCGTCTCCTTACACTATGCACTAAAAGTATGTACTCTTTTTGTGAAGACAAAGTCCATACTTTTTGAGTGTGTGGCAAAAGAGTGCGCGAGTACTGGGACACATTAACACGTCATGTAATAGAAGAGAGCGTTGTTGCCTAGTTACGCTCACTGTCACCCGTAAAACAGACTCTCCGCTGCAGTTCAGCATTCGGTCTCTTCATTCATTCGTTATTTCTTAGATAATTTATGCTATATCATTTAATTGATCATTTATACTATATCATTTAATTGATCAGCAGCGCTTCTTCGCAGATCTCCCAGTTGTAGTTCTTTTTCATGAGGTGACTGGTGCTGATGTTTATGCCTGATGAAGTGTGTAACAACAAAAGCAAAACTTATAAAAATCACTTTCATCTCTCTTTCCAGTGAAAAGGGAGTCATTCGGAACGCCCCGTTTTTTATTAGGCGTTCGGTCTCTTCGTCTGCCCCTACGAGGTGAACATGGTACTCGTTTTACACAACATCCAACCATTAATCTACCACGACAACAAAAAGCTTGGGTTAGTGCTCAACATTTAAGTTCTTACACGTAAATACTGAAGACGCGTCACTGACGTTACACTCGTCTGCCATGTTTGCAGGTTGAATTTGGAAAAAGCGAGGAGTTGTGGGTAATATTAGCAGAAAAAGCGTCCACTGATCCGCACTTCGAAAAATCTACCGGAAGTAGTAGACCGTCCGAGTACCTTCTGGGATCCTCATTTCAACATAGTATGATTTGGGACACACTAATTCTAATCTCGGATACTGTTTAGGACGGATAGTAGGTGAATTGGGACGCGGCAAAAGTGTAAGATTTTGCACAAAATGCTCTAATCAGGATGATTGAAAGCCATCTGTTCAAGCCACCCAACACACCTGACTCAGCTCATCAGCTAATTACCAGAATTTGGTTTTTGGAACGGCGAAATGCTAAAAATGTGCCTTGCAGTGAGAATTCAGGATCATGGGGCTCGTTTGTACCATGTATTATCTGTGGATTTTTTTTTTTTTCGCCTCTATGAGAAGCAATGTGTAGACCGACGCATACAGCCACTGTGTGATGAAATTAACTAATATCACGTAGATAAGAGTGATATTATTGATATTGCTTGGCCAGGGAGATTCGGTATTTGCAGTTATGCCGGCACAAACTGGTGTTAACATGCACATAATCAGAGTAAGCAGCTGATATATTGAAACCACGGCTTCTTCGCTTTCACAAAGGCCCAGTGAACTGAGCCTCTCTGAGCTTCACTACTCGAGCTATAACCATTGTATTCTATTTACTTTTACCTAGAAGAAATGCTGCTGATCTGTGACATTAGAGGATCTAAACAAATGGCTAAATGAATACGATGGACTTGTGTTTGAAGTAAGCCGTTCACTCTTTCCCCCCCACTCGGAACAGTAGGAATAGTAAACCCTATTATTTTTGAGGGGCAGCACGGCTAACGCCACGTATCTACCAACTGAAGAAGGAAATGAAGGAAAAAAGAAAACAAAGCTGACTGTGTCTGTAGTAATGCTTGTGATCAGACACTCATTATATCATATTTGCATGTGTAATGTTCCATGGTTGATGTATAATTTTGTCAAATATTTGCGATGGACCTCAACAATTTCTAAGCATCTATGTAAAGCATTATCAGGGTGAATTTGCATGCTTAGGTAAATGGAAGGCTTTGATGCTGCTCATTGGTGTGACTGTCCGATGTGCTACACGATGGGTGGTGTACACCTTTCAGAGTGTTTTATTTCAATAAGGCATTACAGGGATGTGTTTTTCATGTACTACTATTTAAAAAAAAAAAAATGTCCAAATGGCCAATTTAGTTAGGATTCTTCTTCTTATTCTTCTTTTTTTTTGCTGTCATGGTGATGATAATTTGTTTTCATTCACCTGAAGGCATAAGAACAGTTATAGCAGCATTAATCTCCCTTCTTTTCAGAAAAAAAATTACTGAACTCCTGACGACAGTAATTGGCGATTTTTGGGGAAAAAAATGTTTTGTTTTTTTTATTAAACATATATTTATTTACAGTATAGCTGTACAATTATACAAAACAGGCCATCTAAAATAATCCATATTGGGTAGGTAGAAAATAGAGGGAGTAACATATTAAAGGACACTTTCATAAAAAAAAAAAAAAGAAGAGGAAAACCAAAGTGATGATAAAAGAGTTGAGCAGTAACAGATGAATGGCTTTGTGTAGAGATCATGTGAATAAATGTAAGCATGTCACACCAGTTAAAGCGCCGCTTAGCAGCGCCCGACGTCTGTGCTTCAACCGTTTTTAATTCCTGACTACAGTACTATTGTTTCTGACTCCTAACTCTGACAGGTGTTCTGCTTTTCACGTTAAGCGTTCACTTTGAAATAAAAGCTGAAAATGTAGAAAAAGGCATACGTTTACTGAAACACTGATTTAAAAAGACAGAATAATGGTTATACAATGTTAAAACCGAGGATGATGACGTACTGTTTAAAGGCTGGTAGTGTTCAGATTCATTTGTTGAGTTGTTTGAGGTTAATCACCTAAGTTTTGCCAAACTGTTGGTTGTCAATCTGTCAAACCTTAACTTTAACATGCGGGAAGGTTTCCAAATGACTAGACTTTGACTATATAGAGAAAATGCCATTTCGAGTTTCAGTCATTGGAAAGATGGCATGACCTTTCACATCATAACATTGACAAAGTTGTTTTTTTTTTTTTTTTTTTTTTTTTTTAAATATAATAGTTTTACGGAGACATCATGATTCACATTATCTTATATTCAAATTTACATTTTACCAACATAATGGGTAAAAGCTTTGGACCCATTTTCCATTTGAACTTCAGCACCAGGGCTGTCACACTCCGGGTCTAGACGTCCCTCCAGGACCCGGAGTCTGACACTCCTGCTCTACACAAATGTGAAAATCTGAAAACATTCTTGATTTCTGCCTACATTAATGGACACAAATCAAATAATAATTTCAAGGAAAACACATGAAGGAAGTGCAATGAAGAATGAATAAATAGAATTTCCAACCATACTCTTGCAGGAGGCCTTGTAGGTCTTGGGGAGGGAGAAGGGGTGGCGAGATTGTGGATAATAGCATTACACTTTATGTCCAAAAGTCTCAAAAAAAATAGCCAGATACTGCTTCTTTTTTAGGGTTTTCTCAAAGAAATATTGTCCAAGAAATGCAGGGACTTTCCTCATAACACCATAACCAGACAGCACAACCCAGACCCGCTACTCCGGGCCAACAGGTTGGGCATCTACTAGCTACTACCTACCTAGATCCAAAGATCCCTACAGTCTCCAAAGCTCCATTAGTAAAGGATCTTCTCCACGCAGCTCGTGCTAGGTAAAGTCCACACCACAAGCGTGCAGAAGGACTAAACTTGAGGAGGGACGATCGGCGGCTACAAGGCTTTTAATGTCCATCAGATGTAGTACTCCTTCATACTGTCCCTTATAGACTGGTTCAGGTGAAGCTCTGCCCTGTAGGCAGCTTCAAGGCTGCGCCTGTGCTCCTTCTCCTGGATGCTGGTGGTCCTCCGGATCTGCCGGTGTTGGTATAGGAAGCGTGCCATCACAGCCAGCAAGCACAGCGTTACAAACACCACAGCCGTGACCACGCCTGCAGCCAGAGAAGAGGCTTAGCTTATTACTTGATCATTGTGTGTTCATCATTCAAGCCCCGTTTGTGGTTTACCACTGGAGGAATATTATACAACAGTGACCCGCTTGGGTCTTAAGGCTCATTTGAGCCATTTCATCAGAGAATAGGTTTGGGTTTCAACTGTTTTGAATTCATCCTGCTAATTTCTGAAATCCTATTAGCAATAATATGACAAATGATGCTGAAAGTAAGGAAGGTCTTTGTGTCTCTTTTCATTTGCTAGCTTAGGCTACAATTAGCTCTATATTATATGAAAACCCAACAACAAAGCACCTGAGACTCTCTCATGATGCTTTCTGGGGGGGTATTTTATTACCGCATTCTTTTATCGGTACACACAACACACACAACATAATCAATATAGTCATTACACATTTCAGAAATAGAATCCACAAAAAAGAAAAGATGAACACAAAGAACCTGTAGTCTAGCTTGTGCTAATTACACACTCCATCGGCTCTTACAAATGACGCAATAAAGCAGATATACCGCACCTCCAATTACCGCTGAATCTCTTTGGGTTTCTTCTTTGTGATGCTTGTTGTCTGTACCCACCTCTTCCACGTGGTCTGCAGAATGAGGACAAAAAAGTCATCTATCAGAGACAAATCTACAAACTTGCTCTTTCTAAGCCATGTACATGGTATTAATCAAGGAGGTTGGTGTTTTAACAGGACCTAAAAACAGTAGCTCCTTGAAAGAAAAAAAAAAAAAAAAAAATACCTAGACGGGATTTAGAGGTTGATAAATCTGCCAGCGCTCCACAATTAGACTCAAGCAAATGGCCTCGTATGCTGACCAAAGAGCTCCCACGGTTCAGCAGCGCTGCCTTTAGTGGAGCTACGTGATTGTACTGAACGGATGAAAAGCAGCCGATGAAACCTTTGGCTCCTGCTTGCGCTACTTCCTCGTCCAGGGCATCAGTTCCTGCTAAGAAAAATGGTATGATTAAAGTGGTAATGGTCATTTATTACTAGCACTTGTACTTGCCAATCATTTGCGCCAAAATGACAAAATGAAAAATATGGTACGTGGTTTTTGAAGACTATTAATGAAACTGTCACGACGTGGCTAAGAGTATCGAAGGACGGCAACGTTAAAGTTGGACTTGCAAAGTCTTTTGATGATTTTAATGCCCGTCTTTAGTCAAAAGCACTGTTTTCAAAGCCAGTGCAGTCTCTTGGGAACGTAACCTTGTTTTGTCATATGAATTAATATTTAATCTCCCGAATACAAGTCTGACACTTTGAGTTTCTGAATAAAAGATTAACGTCTCTGTGGGGGGAAAAAAAAAAAGTGCAGGGTGTACTTAAAAATCCATTTGGCCTCCGCTTAATGACAAAAGTGCAAATTTCCATGGATATAAGTCTGCTCGGGGAGAGACATGACAAGCAGAGGGACAAATTTTAGCGTTCTGTTTTTTTTTTTTTTTTTTTTTTTTTAAATAAGAAAAGATGCATTCATTCAGTCATCGTATATATAGTAAGGCACCTGATAACTTTTTCTGTAGAATCATTCTCTTACCTGTAATTTTTCCTAGGGTTAGTGATCTCATCGAGTTGAAGTCAGTGTCCTGTGAGAGGGTGTATTTTTTATTGTCTTGATCAACCTAGCGGGGAAAAAAAAAACCCACCCGTGACACCCGGATGGTGAGATTATAATACAGAGTATTACCGTTACAGCATACAGGTGTAGAAGAGTAAAGACAAACAGTGCTCAATGTGTTGAAAACAATGTTTAGTGTGAACAGACTGTGAATAAAACTGCTAGGATGAGCGCAGGACAGCCTTGATGATTGCAACAGTGGTTCTAAGGTAGAACTCTGTAGTATCCAGGTGAGATTATTCACTGAAGCAAGGGGGAGAATTCGTTCTGAGAAGTCCACATCCTTAGGGCACGGGTCGTCAACTGGCAGCCATGAACGGTCCTTAAAAGTGGTGTAGCAGAGCTGATAAACACTGGCTATAATTCAGCGACTCCAGCTTTCAACACATGAAAGAGTGCAGTCTCTGTAGCAGATCCTCTGTTGTGGTTTATCCAAACACAGGCATTTATGTAAATGATTTAGCTGAAGGCTGCTCATTAGACCAGAGACTTGCTACAGGGTTAGAAAGTGGAGAGGTTTCAAAGACTTTATTATATTTTTCACGCTATTTTCTCTGGTCTGATTAGCAAGCTAGCTTTTATATATATATACACACACGAGTTCATGGAACTAGTCAAAAGTGGTAATGTGAAGCACCACTATGAAACAAAACATCATCACTTTAAATTGTCCTATTTATAGCCATAAGCTAATTATTAATGGTTAAGCATTAAAAGTTACACTGTCACTATTCAGTTATGTTACTTACTGATCCAGACCTTTTGCAAGCAACGACTTTTACGTAACTGCACCCTTACTAATTTTAGTTGAACCTCCCTGCTTTAGCGTATCCACGTGGGACCATTCACCCAGCAGACAGTGAGTCAAGTGCAGAACTGCTTTCTTGAGTGTCTCAATGTTATACGGTCTAAATGTACTGCGCAAAATACAATTCATCATAATCCGCATGACAAAATAGGTCCAAAACGTCTACTCGAGAACAGATGTGAGTCAAGTCCACCGTACGCTGTTGCAGTGTTGGGTTTGATCTAGATTACAGTACGTGCGCCGCTCAATGCAGCTGTAGTGTTCACTCACCTGCACATAGACATCTTTTCCTTCTCTGTGAAGTCGGAGTCGGTGAAGCTTCCCATCTGCCAGACTAGCGAGCACGGGGCTGAACACACTGGGCCCTCGCTCCTTATGAAGCTGATACCAAATCTGCAGACTCCCTAAAGCAGGAAATAAATGAGACACTTCATGCAGCCGGAATTCGCTTAAAAATGATAGTTTGCTCCCCGAGAGGAGCGAACATCACATAAATAACAATGAATGGAAGCTACAGATGGATATTAGCAGTTATGATCACCATGCTGGGCTTCAGTGTTAGTCATGTTCACAGGGATCTCTTTTTTTTTTTTTTTTTTTTGCTGAACTATCCCTACAGTAACTGCTTTAATACGTCTTTAATAATGAAAGAAATCTGTCCTTATTTTGTTACACCATTACTGCAGGGCATTTTTTCCCCTGGAGCTAAACTTTAAGGCTGAATTCACAGAATACAAACTTTAAAGTTTTTCGACATTATCATAACACATCCAAAGGCATTCTGCAGGAGTATGGCGCACACACACACACACACACCCACATATATATATATATATGGGTTGCTGGGCCCTGGTGGTCTCTCTGAAAGTTTTAGAAATATTAATTTCATCTCTGCCTCTAGCTCTTTGCTCAATGCTGATGTGTCAATACGCACTTTAGTACCTCGCCCACACGCATGACGTGCAGGAGCTGAGAGACAGAAAAGGGTTTTGTCTGATCAAGTGGCGCGGGGTCAATTCCGAGCTTTGCTCTTAGCCTTAAAAACGGTGCATTACAATGTATTTGAGAGGCTGTCGGACTACGCTTGTACGTGGAGGATTATGGAGGATAACGTACTGCATTATCCTTCACTATTTACAAAGGCGTGAATTGAGCGTGCGATTGGGTTTAGCACAAAAACACCTCGACTGCAGAGCAGCTACAGGGCATTCATCAACCCTGTGTGTGTGTGTGTGTGTGTGTGTGTGTGTGTGCAAACAGGTCTCCAAATTGTTTCATGCACTTTGTTGGGAACAAAATAACAATAACATTAAAAGTCTTGTGTTGTCTGAGCTTTCTGCTGTTTTTTTTTTTTTTTTATTGTAATGCATGAAATACAGCTTACAGCTAGGAAATTCTACCTTTAGATGATAAAGCATAAATTAAGATATAAATAATAATTCAAAAAAAAAAAGTTTATGTTTATCTAGAAGGCCACTTTGGATTTTGGTACTTTTTTTTTTTTTTTTTCCAGAAATAGTGCTAGCCAGAGTGCCTTTTGTGCAGATATGAAAAAAATGAGGTGCTGCTTGTGCAACTTCCCTGTAAGCAGCCACAGTTAAAGCAGAACCGTCACATTGTGTATAGGCGAATATCTGGAAAAAAAATAGCCAAGTTGTTATTTTTAGTTATATTTTTATTTTCAATTCACCATATAACATAAATCTCCTTATATTTGCTCACTAATACAACTAATTTCCCACTGGCACTTTGTCCTCCGTGTTGTTTTCTCGCTTGCTCCGTGAGCCGTGACCTGATTGGTCAGGAGGTAAAAAAAAAAAATCACATTATGTGACTCTTTTTTATAAAAGTTAAACTTTTTTTAAGGGTGGCAGCATTCTTGGGAACAGATCCCACACGTTATATGTGCGAGGCAAGCACAGGAAGTGACGATATATCTGTGATCAGCCATTCAGCTTTGATACAACAGTCATTTACGCCGATAAAACCAACTTGCCGAACTTCTTACTTACTTACTTACTTACTTAGTCCGGGAGTTTTCTCCTGAGGGTTTTGAACTTTAGATGATACAGCTATTGCTGCTGAGCTTCAGCATTTGCTGAAATCATTCCCACTACACTGCAGTCCTAGAACTTAATATTTTAATATCTTAATATCTTCAGGCTTCTGGCTTCAAACAAACTTCCTGGAAGTTTGTGAGAGTGAACTTTTCTTTGCTCCGCTGTCTCAGTCTGGCACCCCTGCTGCTCGAACGGCACACACGAGCAGTATGGAAGATTCAGATGAACTGAATGAGCTTAAGATTGAATGTGGGGAAAATCTACAGAGCAGTGGGTGTGTTTAAAAATGTACCTTTATTATGGTACGATTATGGCATCAGTGTCAGTCTAAATAAAGCAGTGGCTGGTTTTGCCAGTTCTTACTTTCTGTTCCTCTCCCATGCCTTGCTTTTTGTACATTAATATATGACTGGCTTTTTTTTGGATTTAGCACTAAACTTCAAAAACCTACGGCTCTGTTGACTGGGAGACACTTGTTTTGAGCGCATGCTTCCTTTATTCCATCTTTCCGCCTCTGACTGCATTTTCTCAACCTCTTGCTTCTCTCGGGAAAAAATTTACATCCACATCCATCAAACCTCATACAACGATTCAGGCTATTAGCTCCAGGCTTACTGATTTTATCTCTCAATCTCTCATCTCTTTTTCATATCACGAAGACTAATGGTGCATTTGTTGTGCAACACAAGGAATATAACGCTGAGGAAAAAAAAAAAAAAAGGATAAACTGGCTGCGTCTCAGCTCCGTGAACCCCCTCCCCAACATATTGCTTAAAAATATGTGTGCCCTTGTCTTTATAAGTTAAGCAATGTTTCAAGACACAATCACGGCCCTGCGCCACGGATGTCAGCAACAGCAGGGAGAGTTCATGCCAGGAAAAGGCTTCGAAATGGTGTCCCCTAGCAAAGCAAATCAACAGTCACCTTGTCATGGCGTTTAGGCAAATGGGAAATTTGAGCTTCAGCGGGGCACTTGAACGCAACATAAATCGCATTTAATGGTTTCGGCTGTGAGGCTGCGCTCGTTTACAAAGAGACTGTTTTAACCGCAAGGCTGCTTGAGCTGACATTTTGAATAGCTCATGATTATAGGGCAGACTCTAGAAGTCGATGGCCTCATGGCACCCGCCTAATTAGCAAAAGACAATATCAATATGAGTTATAAATCTTTCACGGGCTAATTGTTTTAAACTCTGAGGTGAACGTGCTACAGACGATGACATGTTATCTCTCACTGCCACTGTCTCGCAACAGTTCACAGTTACTGCGTGACAGTGCTAAATTGAATTGAGAAATCTTTCCCGGCTACCATTGTACTCATTGAGTCTACACTTTTGGAGTCCGGTTTTTTCCCCCTCTTACCATTGCGAGCGAGGATGACCGCTACGTACTGCTGGGTGAAGGTGTTGACGGTGAGGAGCATAGCAGGACTCTGCGTGGTGAGGAAGCTAAGCGCCAGGTTGTCTCTGGACTTGCTGTATGCGGAGGATGAGGAGGAAACCTGGGCCGTCCTGTTCTGTATGACGGAGAAAGGCTCTTGGAATGTGTACGTCACTGAGGAACCCCTCTCGAAGGACACAGACACCTCTGGCAGGAAAGAGAAAAAGCAGATTTGTTCGCAGATACATTTGATTTAAAATGGAAAAAAACCATATCGGAGGAGCGATAATTTTGCCTCGGTGAAATCTGTCGACCACTTTCATTTATTTTGCTGTAAAACCTGGACAAATCGTGGCAATTACTGTCAAGACACATCGCCTAAAGCAAAGACTAGCTAGAGGAGCACCGAGAGAACGCAAATAAGCGTGGGTTGCAGGAGAGATAAAACTGAAATATCTCATTTACACAAGTATTCAAAACCTTTACTCTGACACTTGAAATTGAGGTGCACTCAGGTGCATCCTGTTTGCATTTATCATCGTCAAAACTTGGATTGGAAAAAAAAAAAAAACCTGGCCATTGAGCATAGACCTTAGAGACAGGACCGCGTTAAGACGCACATCTGCGGAAAGGCAGCAAAACATTTCTGCAGCATTTAAGCGCTGACAAAACAACATGGCTTCCATCATTTTTTTTTTTTTTAATGAAAGACGTTTAAACCCCTCCTGGAACAGGAGCTCAATCAAAGGGCTGAGAACGGCTTTTACGGAAGTGAGCAAGAACTCAAAAGTCGCTCTGACAGAAATCCGAAGGTTCCAAAGATGGAAGAACCTGCCGGAAGGACAATCATCTCATCATCGCTCCACTAAGTTTTTGTTTGTTTGTTTGTGTCAGACTGACCACATAGAAGCCACTTCTGACTAATATCTCACTTGGCATTTGCCAAAAAGCACCTAAAGGTCATGAGAAACAAGATTATATGGCCACAGTGGACTGAATATCAAGCATTACAACTGGGGAAAACCAAGCACCAGTGATTTTTTTTTAGAAGCAGGACTAGAAGGCATGTCAGAATTGGAAAAAAAAAAGGGGGAAGAAAGATCAATGGATCAAAGGACAGAGGCATCCTTGAGGAAAACCTGCTCAGGAGCCCTCAGGACCTCAGACTGGCGCGAAGGTTCACCTTCTAACATCACAATGATCCGAAACACAAGACAAGGCAGGGCTGGCACAGATCCGAACCTGATTGAATATCTCTAGAGAGAGACCTGAAAATAGCAGCCCTTCGACGCCCCTCATTCAAGCTGATCAAGCTTGAAAGGTTCTCCAAAGAGAAATGAGACAAGATCCACAAATCCAGATGTGCCAGAAGTCCGGATACCTGATGTTTACCAAAGTACTGAGTAAAGGGTTTGGATACTTGTATGAATGAGATGCTTATGCTTTTTTTTTTTTGTGTTGTTTTTTTTTTGGAAGATTGATGAGAAGGATGAATTTAACCCATGTAAAGTGAATCTGTAATGCAACAAAATGAGGGGGGAGAAAAAAATAATGCTGTCTGAATGTGCTGTAAATCTCAGTCACAGTACGGATCTCGTCAGATAGGCATTTCTGACATTCTGTGATCTATTTACACAACTGTCAGTTCTAAATTGCATATACTATTTCACAGCGTACAGCATATTCTCAGTCAGAAATGGATGAGCGTTGGATTACTTATGGCTGCAGTGACAGAAACATGACAGCTCTTCAGTGCACATCAAGATGAACATTTATATGAAAAGCTCTCAAGCTGCATTCTCTCTGATGGAAGCCCTGTCCTTTTATTTTACCAAGAAATTACAACATGCATAGTCTGTTATATACCAGAAGTGGCATATATTTATGTAGAATATCTTGGCTGGCTTGGTTTTTTTTTTTTTTTTTTTTCTTCTCTTCCCGCTTCCTCCCAAGCACAGAATAGTGTGCATGATTATAATAGCAACCAAGATGAGTAATGGACTTGCACAAAGACGAGCCAAAGAATAGGAGCTTTGCTTTCTCGCCTTATCGTCTCAGGCTTTGATCAGCTCTCCGAGTGCTTGATTTGCATGCAGATCTTGGCAGCGTCGTGCATGGCCAGGGTGAAAGGACATTTTTATAAGCATGCCTCTTTTTTTTTTTTTTTTTCCCCCACTTGAATTTCTTCACTACTTCATTTAGTCTGTCCATATCTGCATCAACCTCTGGTGTCTATGAATATTTTATCTTCCATGTCCATTTCATAATGAGTGAAATAAGCTCTAGCTTAAAGACCAGCGCAAGACTGTTCCACCCACGCGAGCCCAGCCGCGAGGAACAAGAACCGTCAACTCCAGATGTGTAACAAGGTTAAGACGAGTCAATATCGCCTAATTGCGTTGTCGTGATGGGAGGCCAGGCTTTTATTGACTTGAAAGATGTGAAAGGAAAGTGGTTTTGTTTTGAATTTCACACATCACAGGGGAAAGTTCTCACTCAGCAGACTTCTGCAGCTCTTCCCACCATTTCTGGGGCATCAAAGCAATCTGAGACCGCATCAGAAAACCTCGCGAGAGCCGTTTCGGCAGTTCATGGTGGAATTTATATGCTAGCGCAAAGCATTAAATATTACACAAATTGCTTATGTAAATGACACGGAACACCTGACGGAGTGATGTTGCGCCGTCGTTTCATCACATCTGAGAGGTGAGTGTACAGGCAAGTGTTGCTCATTAACGGGCCACGTTAATTACCATATTTTAGTGTTTACAATCTTGTAAAAGTGGAGCTCTGAATTTTTCATCAGATTATTCCTGCAACGTTCATTAAGGAGGAAGCACTTAGAACTGTGAATCCACTCACTGACACTAAATAGTAAATAATTGGGCAAGTGTGCATGTGTCTTAGACTAATCAGCTCCCACCACAATACCTTTTGTGCCTATGTGTTTTTTTTTTTTTTTTTTTCCTCTTCCCTTCTCAGAGCACAGCTACTTGTCTATTCTATAAATATTGCCGCTATACCTTCCTTGCAGGACGGCCCTCCGTACGCGGAGTGTGTGCAGTCACACACATAGCCGGTGCTCTTCTCCACACACCGGCCCCGGTTGTGACAGACACCCGCAGAGCTGCTGCAGTGACCCGCACAGCCCGAGCTCACACCCGGGGTCGCCTTGGCTCGCTCGTCCAGGTCAAAGGTCACGCCATTAACATTAAGCGCTCGCATGCATCCCAGAAAGCCTCTCTGTCTGGAGGCTGTTCCTCCTACAACAAAGAAAACAACACGGTATGTCAGATTCACTCTCACAGACGCCTTTATATAAAAAAAAAAACACTGCAGGTGATCATTTAAGACCGACTTTATAGACTTCATAGACATATGCTGCAAACGAATGTCACCTTATCAAGTGCAAATACTCTGAATATAGTCAGTTATCCAGTATTTCCTATTTTAAGATTAGAATAAACCAAATATAAGATTATTAAACCTATTTCAAGCCATTTGTACTCATTTCAAGCTTGAACTAATCTTGTTCAGATAATTGCCAGATAATTTTACTCTCTTTAACCAATTAGTTCTACAAAGAAGTAAAATTATCTGCCAATAGAATAAGAAAACTACAAGCTTTAAATGAGTAATAATATCCAGAAATAGGTTTAATGATCTTATATTTGGTTTATTGTAATTTTATAATAAGGAATACTAGATACATTTGTCTATATTCAAGATATGTTCACACGCATTATCTTTTTTTTTTTTTTTTTTTTTTTTTTTACATGACCTTCATGACCGCCAGCTCTATGAGAGCAGAGTGAATGCAAAACAATCTGCAGTCGACTGAAGACCGAGAGCCACAATGTTTTACTAAACGCATCACGCCAGGCATTTCTCTTTCCTTCATAAGAATAATGCGGAGTTAGGTCATCAGTAGTGTATTAAGCTTTGCGTATGGTTTTCTCCTTGATTTAAAGGTTCTTATATTATTCTAACAAATGTATTCTAACAATATAGAACAGATTTTTTAAATAATAATAATAATACCTAGCTGCTAAGCTTCAGATGGCTTTAGAAATGGATTATTATATGGAATGTCTTACAAAAGGACATAAAACCCAAGCCAAAAAACCCAAAAAAACTAATATGTTATATGAATAACAGTGCTTCACGTTGAACAATATAAGCATCCAGCTCCTGAAAAATACGCCTCCTCTCTCTGCCTCTCTGGGCCATTTTTAGGTCTCCAGGCGGCTTACCCACGAAGAGCTGGTTGTTGAGTTGCAGGCGTATGTGTGTGTGTGCTGGAGGCTCCAGGAAGCGCAGAGGCAGCTGGTCCACCTGCAGCGACGCCTCCTTTACATTCCTCTCAGCTCGGACCCAGTGCCACTGGCGGTCGTTCAACGGCACCGGAGATTTAACGTTTAGCAC
>JAKKZJ010000005.1:3455261-3471300 GCA_033441845.1 Pangasius mekongensis
TGACTCTTTTTGAAATATAAAATAAAACACATTGATCCATCAGTTTGGAAAACACCTGTACAGCACAGCTGGAATATTCTTACCCTGTTTTGTAGTTAAACCCAAAACATTAACTATGATATTAAAGGCTCCTCCTGAGCCTCTCAGTTTTAGCCTTCAGACTACGGAAGCGCCTGCCTGATTGCAGTAGGCTGAACAGACATTTACCATGGTGGGTCTAGTCCCTGATGATTTTAGCAGCTCTTGTACTGCACTGCCTGGTGTAGATGTTGTGCAGCGAGGGGAGAGCAGACCCGGAGATGCACTCAGCTAAGCGCACCACTCTCTGCAGAGCTTTGTGGTCCTGGGTTGAGCAGTTACCGTACCACGCTGAGATGCACTGAGTTAGTAAACTTTCTATTTCCTCAGCAGTCTCAGATGGTAAAACCATTGTCTGGCTTTGTTCACCTTCACACACATCTTCAGAGATGTGTAATCCAAGGTACCTGAAGCTGCTCACTCTCGCCACAAGGGTCCCGCCGATCTCGTGGTGTAGGGGTGTAGTTCCACTGTTGCCTTTTCCTGAAGTCCAGCTCCTTGGTTTTACTGACTTTCAGAGAGAGGCTGTTAGCCTGGCACCAAGCTATGAGTTTCTCCACCTCGTCAAGGTAGGCTGCCTCATCGTTGCTGGAGATGAGGCCCATAACCACTGTGTGGAGCTGAGAGAGGACACACAGTCATCTGTGTAGAGAGAGTAGAGCAGGGGGCTCAGGACACAGCCTTGTGGGGCTCCGGTGCTCATGGTGATGGTGTTGGAGGTAAACTGGCCCGCTCTCACTACCTGGGTTCTACCTGTGAGAAAGTCCAGGACCCAGTCACAGAATTAAGCATTAAGTCTGAGGTTCCTGAACATGGAGTCCAGCCTGTGTGGGACTAGGGTATGGAAGGCTGAGCTATAGTCTATAAACAGCAGCCTCACATAGTTCTCACATTGTTGCTGTCAGTGTGGGTGAGGGTGATGTGTAGGACGTGAGAGACTGCGCCCTCGGTAGACCTATTGGGGCTGTAGGCGAACTAGAGTGGGTCAATGGTGTCAGGAATGGAGGAGCAGACAGTTTTTGACAAGCCTCTCAAAAAATTTTTAAAGCAGGTGGGGACCACACACTTAGCTAGGGACTCATTGAAGATGTAAGTGAACAAACCAGATAGCTGATCAGTGCAGGATCTCAGTACAGAAATGCCATCAGGGTTTGTTGCTTTCCTGATGTTCACATGCTTCAGAGCCCTCCGAACCTCGTCATGATCGCTCGCTCATTGCTAACAGAGCTGTCTCCTTCCTTCTGTAGCACTAGTCGACAGGCTAGTGCTAGCACGGTTAGCCTTGAAACGCGCATAGAATGTATTCAGCTTGTTGGCCAGAGAAGAGTCAGCTCTCACCGCAGCGGTGGATTTGCCTCAGTCCCTGCCACATGCGTCAGAAGTCATTGAGCTGGAAATGAGGCTCCACCCGCTCCCTGTACTGGAGTTTAGCAGCTCTCGCTGCGCGTCGGAGAGCGGAGAGCATCTCCAACATCATTTTATCAATTCATTTTATAAAGTGCTTTGAGTGGGGTTCATCACTTCAGAATGGATGACGGCATATTTTAAAATTTACAGTCTAGGTTTTTTTTTAAGTATACTTCTGGTCTGACAGCTTCTTCTCGTTCTAATTAGATCCAGGTGCTCTAATGAATAAGATGAGATTGGTAGAGTTGCCTTACCATAAAAAACACACAGTTTGATTACTGATACAGTCTGCTCTTCTAAAGGAAGATATGCTAATGTGAACCATGATCGCCTGATCAAGACACATTTCAGAGGACCTACTGTTGCTTTTCTCGCTACTGAAGTGATTGCCCTGCAAATATCACACCACGAGCACAGCGAGCAATGCCAAAAATGGTGAAAACGAACCCAATGGTATGGTGTTCTATGAAGGAAACCATTGTTCTTTTGGAGAAGAAAAGCAAAACAAAACCAACAAAAAAAAATAACACTGCACCATATTTCAAGTTTGTAAAAGACTATCTGGATGTTCAGCAACATTTCGAGGACTTCAAGGATTTTCTGCGGATGAATGAGACAAAAGAGAAACTAGCTATGTGTGTAGAAAAAAAAAGGAACTGCAGCAACACCAAAACATCCCAAATGTAAAGCATGGTGGAGGCAGCATCATGATTTGGGGCTACTTTGCTTGTGATTACTGAGGAAACAATAATTCATCCAGAATTTTTTACGGACAATGTCAAGGTACTACCTGAAGCAGACCACTTCATTTTTATCCACTCATAGCTGGTGCGGCTGCAGGCTTTCATTCCAACCAACTAGGAACAAAACCTAATAGTCAATTTAAGATCAAGATAGACTCATTAAGCAGGTGGACTCAGGTGTGACTCTTGTTTGTCTGGAATGAAGACTTGCAGCCACATCAGCCCTTGCGGATAAGACTGAAGACCCCTAGCTTAACCCTACTGAGATGCTGGGTCATGACCTGAAGAGAAGAAATCCCAGCTATATATACAGAGGAATGATCTACAATTCCTCCTGAGTGGTCCGCAAGTCTGATCAGCAGCTGTAGACAACATTTGGTGGAGGTTATTGGTGATAAATTAGGTTCTAACAGTTCTATAAAGGTTTGCATTCTGTTTTCTTCACCAGCCTTTACAGCTGTGGTTTTTTACCTTTTATTTTTAAGTTTGTAATTTATATAGAAACCTATATAAACTTTTAAACATACAGGTGAGGTCAAAAGTTTACATCCCCCTTTCAGAATCTGCAAAATGTTAATTATTTTACCAGAATAAGAGGGATTTTTTTGTTTAGTGGTAGTTGTTCATGAGCCCCTTGTTTGTCCTGAACAGTTAAACTGCCTGCTGTTCTTCAGAAAAATCCTCCAGCTCCCACAAATTCTTTGGTTTTCCAGCATTTTTGTGTATTTGAACCCTTTCCAACAATGACTGTATGATTTCGAGATCCATCTTTTCACACTGAGGACAACTGAGGGACTCGTATGCAACTATTACAGAAGGTTCAAACGCTCACTGACGCTCCAGAAGGAAAAACCATGCATTAAGAGCTGGGGGGTGAAAACTTTTGAACAGAATGGAGATGTGTACATTTTTCTTATTTTGCCTAAATATCATATTTTTTCATTTAGTACTGCCCTTCAGAAGCTACAGAAGATAGTTACATGTTTCCCAGAAGACAAAATAAGTTAAATTTACCCTGATCTTCAAATTCAAAAAGTTTTCACCCTATTTAAAAAAAAAAGAAAAAAAAACAGGCCACGCCTACTCCGGATTTAAATCCAAATACAGATACAAATATTTGGGAGCACTAAACAGACACAGGTACAGATAGTGTCCCTGAGGTACACCCCTAATGTAAGCTGTCTGAGTAATGAAACTCCACGTCACCAGTTTATGACTTGTTTTTTATAGCGAAATAGAGATCATGGAAATTTGATATTTTTACCCAAAATTGCTGTTTTTGAAGAAAGCACATTTCATTCCAATGTATACCAGCATCGTTTTGACATGAACCTTCGCATTTTATATGATTTTTCTTTCCATGATTGGGTAATATGACACAGCAGATATACACAGTTTAAAGAGTTTAAAAAAAGAAAAAAAAAAAGAGGGAAGGGGTAAACCCCTTGTAACGGTATACCTGTCCTGAATACCACAGATGTCGAACTCTATTTGATTCCAGCTTCCCACAATCCCTTGCTGGATGTGCATGAAGTCCACAGGTTGGTTGTTGACGAGGATGAGGCGCATGCACCCCTGGAAGGCCATTACAGTGTTCATACAGCCAGAGCCATTTTGAGACACCGGGCAACCTGAGAGAATGTGTAAGAGAGAGAGAGAGAGAGAAAATGGCAATTCTGTCAAAAATCATGTGTGCATTACAGCAGTAATTACAGTAAAGCATTTGGGAGTGGAGTAAAAAGAGCAGTTGGATGGTTTTCTGTTTCTGCTTCATGATTGTGGGTCTCTTAGCTTCAGGCAATTCGGTGGTTTTTCACTTCTTCACTTCCAAAAATATTCAACCGGCGTAATTTGCATCTGGTTCGATTGGTTTGTTGCTGGTTTGAGAAACTCTCAATGCAGTTGTGTGGCCTCCCAGATAAGGCTATTGCCAAAACAGTAACAACGTCCGGGAGGAATACCAGGCTGATGGGCAGAAGGAGGAAATGGAGCAGACATGACAAGATCATTATGACCTATTTGGCTGGAATATCCTAGAAACATAGGAGGATTTTTTTAACAACCATTGATTTTTTTTTGTTTGGTACATTTCAAACTCAGCAACACTCTAAGGCCCTGTCCACATGTATACGGATATTTCTGAAAACATACCTTTTTCCTGTTTCTTTCGGCTCTCCGTCTACGCCCTCCAAGATGGAGAAAACTCCATTTTCACCGTTTTCTTTTTTTTGTATGGATGGGAAAAATACATATTTTTGAAAATGCTGACATTGCAGTGCCAATCGCTGTGTGCATACGGTTCAATGACCTGAGTATGAAGCTGGCAGGCGGGTTGCCAGGTCTCAGCCAACTTCCCACCCCAACTACAACTAAGAAGGAAAGTCTTGACATATTTCTGATTTTCATCTGCCCTACATGGACATTGCAATGTATCTTAAAACAGAAATTGGTTTGTACATCATAAATACATGGTCTGTACTTACACTTCCCGTTTCTTTGCTATAGCTTATGTTTATGGAAACTGGGCTTGCTTTTTTCCACCAGCGAATTAGTTTCCCAATGGCATGACCCTGGCAACCCTGCTTGTAGGACAAAGACCATGTTTATTAACATTCTATGAATAGGAGGCGCACTATTTGCCTTGCTGAGCTCCAAAATAAAATCCTATTTCTACCATATTTCTGTACAAACAAACAAACAAAAAAAAATATATATATATATATTGCCACCACTGTGCACAGGGCAGCATATCTTTACTGCAGTCTCCAAGAAATAATCATTTAAATCATTTTAAATATATTAAATTGTACGTTCCTTGCACCTCCTTTTCATTCCCCACAGTTATTAAAAATGAAAATCTTCCCAGAAAAGCAGCAGCACTGCATCCCAGCTTTACGGTAGATTCCACTTCTGGTGTAGACCACACCCACTTCTGATTTAAATCCGAATATGAATACAGATATGAATATTTGGATCACCAAACAGATACAGATAGTGGCATTGCATTACCCCTTTAGTGTGAACTGTATTATCATTTTTGTTAAAGACTGTTTTTTCATAAATCTGTATACACATTGATGGGTCCTGAGACGAAAATCTTGCACTATGCTCGAACAGACCATACACTAAACCATAAGCAGGGACACCTAATATATTCAAGAAAACTGCATACTTGAGACAAGGCATTCGGTCTGTAAGCACATGACCCCACAAAGTACAGTTATTTCCTCAAGTCAAAACTACCTACATCTAAGGGATGTCAAAGGACACACTTTCAAGGACAACACGTCCACATTTTTAACAACGAAGACAGATCGTCTGAAAGAGGCCTGAAGTAGGTCATCTGTGTCAAGCTGAAACAACCCACCATCTCAACACATATCCCACGGCAGTTTCACACCAATTCGCACGTCCAAATTAGACTGTCGTGACGTCACAGGTGTGAATCACACACAGAGATATAAATGCCAAGAACTTTTCCCACCATCGGTAGGACTGACAAAAATCACAAAACAAGTCCAATCGCTCTGACGTCTTACTAGTGTTCATTTTAATTACATGGTTAGCCGATTAACTTTAGAGCCTTCATATGCAGTCAGTTTTACATAAAGCAATATCAGTACATCAGCACATCAATCAGTTCATCGACTGTCAATGCCAAATGTCTTTCTCAGTATCAGACGCCTCGATAACCACAAGTTTCTTGTGCTTTCTTTTCGCTCAGGTTGCGTATCTGTCAGCAGAAAGTCCTGCATCAACATTTACAAGTGACCTGAAAATCCATTCCTGAAATAATCCCCTGTAGAAAGCAGCGATGGCTCTCTATCTAAGCGTTTTTAAAGTCACAGATAAGCAAAGGCGGCTATTCTCGGAACATTTTTTAATAAAACCGAAGGCTATAGGATGGATTTCTCTGTCTTTTCCAAAGCATTTTTGATTCATTTGATCAACTCAATAAAAATAGCCACTGCCTTTATTTAACATAAAAAGACATGCTTTACATGATTACCAGCGGGCTAATGAGGGTTATAGTAAATGTTTGCTCTACCAAACATGGCCTACACTGTGGTTTTGCCATGTCCAAGCAGTTACACCCCTCAGAATGGCTGGATCACTGGGACATCAAGGCTAAACACTGACTGATATATACAGTGGCACATCCGTCATTCACTGAAGGGGTCCAAGCAGCGCCAGCTGGTATAACTGGACTAGCAGCGCTAAGCCCTTCCTCTATTTCAAGGAAAAAAATACATCAAAATAAGGCTTAAAGACTTCCTCATCATCTCATTTGCTGTTCATAAATGACAGAAAATGGATTGTCATAAGTAAAAATACATGACTGCTATAATGTAGAGGCTGAGGCTGTTTTCTTTCTAGCCCATACTGTAGACTGCTTCAATGGCACATCCATAACCTGACATGAGCAACGACTGAGAATGCGCACGTGAAATAAACTAGCAGGTGTAATAAACATGATGAGTTCCTCAATTCTTAAGAATGCCTTCTGACCGACTTGCTCTTCAGTTTTTTTTTCTCGTGATTTTACCCATTAAGAAGATGCCTTTAGATGCGTTTCTACATTTCAATATTCGACATCGGTTCCTTGGCAACGAGTTACTCTTACTAATGTCTTATTAAATAAACACGAATAAGATATAATTGACAGTACAGTATTACAATGTAATGCAATAACAACATCTTTTTTAAAGAGTGCCATCACTAATTCCTGCTCTAGGCCTGTAGGTAATTATGCCTCGAAACCCTGAGCTTAGAATAACTGCTTGAATAAATGGTGTTATATTGCGTCAGCTTTTTAACATCTGACATTTCCAGAGACTTAAGTGATCAGCCTTCAGGGGGTCCCACTTAATACTCAGGGCCCCAGAGAATTGTCTGCTTAACTTGTGCTTATGCCTCTGGGTGTAGGATTCACCGAGCTGTGTGTGATATCACACCTCAGTTGGGAGAGCTGTGCTTTTTAAACGCCATCAGGTAAGTGGTAAGTTGTAAACCAGGGTTGAGATCTGCGCAGTGGGTCAGGAAGCGACGGGCTTGACGTGCGTCCGAGTCAAAATGAGAGATAAACGGAAGGTTTTAGAATACTGAAATATTTAAAACCGAGAACGTAAAGGTTCAATAGCTTGAATATGTAATATTCCAGGGTCTGCATTATGTCTAGGTCCCTATTTGGATGTAAGCAAATGTGTGATACTGACCATGTCAACTGCTTTGTACAAAAAGGTCAGATTTTCCTCATGTCTAATCTCTTCTACTGAAGCATGTGATCAGACGACACGCTGACGGAGTTGATCTAAAATGGATCATAAGGTTTTGGACAATCTTGTGGAGTCACAGCTCGAGTGCACACTGTCATTAAGGCAAAAAAAAAAGTTGTTAAAAAAAAAAAAAAAGGATCAGTGTTTTATCCTTGCAAAAATAGACATTTAGATGCTTTTTTTTTTGTTTCTCATTTAAACTCTTAAACTCTTAGATTCTCATAACCACTGTCTCAGAGTTTGATCTTTACTTTCCGGAAGGTGCCTTTTCAAAATCTACACCCCAGAGTAAAGCGTCACTCAGTGCAAGGCATTTTAGACAACATTTGATATGTGATAAGAACGATGTTTCATGGGACAGTCTCTTGGGGGAAAAAAAAAAAATACAGCATTACAAACTTATCTGATTTACGCCTAAAAATATTCCCTACCTCTTGAAAAGGGTTAGAGATGATGATGATGATGTCTTGTGGCGCTTACTATCAAATGCTTTATGGCTCCAGTGACCTTTCTCTCTATTTTTCCCCTCGATTTCTGTAGTTTTCAGAGAACACTGCAGCTGTGATATTTAATGCCCCCGCTGTATCGCTTTAGCGCTGTGTCTCTGCTGCAGTTTTAGTGTCACACACTGCAGAATTGTGGTTGTTCCGTATCCCTGTATCTGTGAACTGCCAACTCGGTCATATAAATAATGCTAATAGCTAAGGATCCACGTCTTGTTGACTCGCTCTGTTAATTTATATCATGATGAAGTATTAATAAAGATCATTTACACGGTACAGATTACAGCACATGCTAACAAAAGTAGTTTTGAATTTATATCCCATATATATTTATACAATGTATCCTGTGTTAGGGTTTAGATCTGAATTTACACTGCAACCTATAATCTGGGTTACACATCATTCACGATGTAAATAATCTTTATTAATACTGTAATAAGTCTACATTCATACTTTAATAAGTCATGATTTTAATTTAATAAGATGTTAAAACCTAAATGTTACTTTATTATTGCTTAACTGTTATTTCCTGATGTGCATGTATTAACTCTCCCTTATGAAAGCTTCAATTATACATTAAATCTTTGCTTAATTGAGGACCTTATAGTAAAGTGATACCTAATTTGGTTTGTTCCCTGTCACAGTTCCTCTTCCATTATAAAGAAAGGAATATAAAATGTGAATATAGTTGTGCATTGACAAAACAATAACGCCCCAAATAGCCTAAGCAGAGGGCCCGCAATCAAAAGCATTCATCAAAAACCAATGCGTTTTACTCATTTCTTACATTTTGATTGAAAATATTTTATTCAGAGCTGAGAGTTCGTCCGTGACGTGCTGTATAGACCTTAGAGGAGCATTTAAAATGTGGAAAGCTATGAATAAATGAAAGCTAGTCAGGACTATATACTGCAGAGTCCATTACCGAGATCGTTTTTTATTCTGTCAGTTATATAAACCCAATCCAAAAAAAAACAACAAAAGAACCAGGTTGTTTTTGAGTCAGGAGTTTTCTCTTACCCCCAAAGTAGTAGCTGTCCCTTGGCTCCAGGTAGTCCTCTAGCTGAATGGTGGAAGCTGGCTCGTTATCCAGCGTCATGATGATCTGCAGACCTCTGGTGCTGAGACTCACCGAGTGCCAGAGACCATCATTCACCCTTTGCCCTGCAAAGAGGATGTGCTTGTTACATGCCTTACTGACTCATCACTTGTCCAAATATGCACAAGTAAGTCTAAAGTGCATCAGATCAGACTAATACAATAAAACACTCATCACCCAGTGGTTTTAAAGCAGAGCTAACTGCCAGCCAACAACACCCCCCCCCCCCCCCACCACCCTTAAAAAAAAAAAAACTGTGCACAATTTGATTTAATTAAGTCCAGCCATTACACATGAAGGGAGCACAAGCTGTGTGTGGCCGCTGTGTGTCGATGGTCCCCCCTGTGCCAGCCATCTGCTTAGCGCTCGGATCTGATCACTCGTTTGGGCCTTTACCTAGATCGTGCTCACCATACCGCCATTTCCTGTTGACCATAATTACAGAGCTCTGCTTTTTGGTCAAAATTCCTATGACGCAGCAAAAAAAAACCCCATAAACCTGTAACTGGAAAAGCTGATGAGCCCCGGAAAAGGCAACAGATGGAGAGTTTTTTTTAATTTATTTATTTATTTATTAAATTTTTTATGCAAGCCCTGTGCTTCACCACTGGGTTGAAATATGCAGCTGTCTGTCTGTATGAGTGCGTGCGACAGGCTAATCCTGTTTGGCTAGGCTGCCATGACCATATATTTTGCACATTCGTCTTAGGAAGAGGCAGACAAAAAAAAAAAAAAAAAAAAAAAAGCGGGATGCTGCCTAGCTTTGTGAACTGACTGATAAGCCACAAGGCATGTGATATTCGCTCCGTTCGCATGGCAATAAAGTAGAGCCGCGATGGCACTTGCAGAGATTTAGGTAGTGTTTGAGAAGGAGTTCTGAAATTAAAAAAAAGGGTATTTATACTTCTGATCCTTGTGCAAGTATGATTGGCAAGGCCGAGAGGTTTTTTTCAATTAGGCTGCCTCAGAGCTAGGGCATGTGAGGTTAAGAGGAGCACCGGCGCTGTTTAATCTCAGTGACGGTTTCGATGTCAGTTCGTAGATTGTTTAATATTAAAATCCCCCCACGTTTGAACGTGTTCAGCCTCCACAAAGCCAATGTCAACCAAAGTGACGGGCAATTTGCATTATTCTAATAAGCAAAACCAGCAAGTGCTAAATTTGATCTTGTTTCATGTAATTTGAGGCTCTTTATTCTGCCTTAAAGGGGGAAAAAAAAAAGTCTTTTGTGAAACAAGAAGGCATTTTCTAACTCTTCTATCCTGTTTACTGCTCGGCAACGAATATTATTCCACAGTCATACAAATTATAAGCTGTTCATAAAACACCCGTTATATCCACATCAGTCAATTATTCGCAGTATAATTAATGTTTATGGAAATCGACAATAAAAGTCTTTTTCCAGTGTTGCTTGGTCAAGATGTGTGAGCAAACAGGAGAGTGTAAATAAGAGACTTTCAGTAAAATATATATTCATTGTTCCTTTCAGGGCAAACTGGATATTTATATTCTCTGAAATAAAAGTGAGATTTTCACAAGTCCATGTTTAATGGTCACTAGAGGAAATGAGATGAGTATATACAGCATCTTGGTCAGAAAAAAAAAAAATCCAGTCATTTTGATTCCCAAAAGAAAACAACCCTATAAATGGCAGATGTGAAAATAAAAAGATGTAACAGACTGGTTAAATCACTGTGACAGTATTGAAGTTCTCTGCTTACCAATGGACACTTCCAGTGTTTTAAGGTCCGAGGTGTGGTGCGTGAGGCGGAGGCGGCCGCTGCTGATGCGCAGTAACAGGTAATGCTGTTCCGGGTCCGACGCCAGTCGACTGGACAGCAGCAGGCCATCGGGATTCCAGGTTCGGAACTGCAGGCGGACCGAGAGCCCGTCTGGAGAGAGCGCAGGAGCTGGAAAGGACAGGAAGCTGCTGCTCGGGCTCAGGAAGGTAACGGCCACCAGCTGCGGCTCTGAGCACGAAAAGGTCACATTTCCCTGAAGCAGAAAGAGCCAAGGCGTATGTCTGATTAGACGCCAATGGGGAATGGCAAAAAGGACACCAGGGCCGAAAAGTCAGCCATATATTTTCCATAAATTATTTCAGTGAAATATTCTTTTAAACATGCTTTCAGGTGAGAGTTTTGCTCATAAGGAAAGCTTAACAGAAATACAATAAAATAATAATTAGAATTATTAGAATAATTAGAATTGTTGGAATAATTAGATCTGTTTTTTTTCTCAAAATAGCATTAATTTTATGTGTAGTTAATTTTATATATATATATATATATATATATATATATATATAAAATTAAGATGGGCACAATAAACATTATTATTTATTATGTACTGTTATTTTTATTTTTGTATTTATCGAGTCTTGTTTAAACATCTATGTATGGCCAAGTCTTAACTTCCTGGTAGAGGCAGTCAGATTTTGGAATGAAATATCCATATTAAACTTATCAGAATGAATGATTGCATCAACATTTTACAAGAGTCCCTGGACTACGGGCAACAAGTAATTTCCCAGCGTTACACACTTTTTTGTTAAAGGAAAGTCCAAAAAAATGTTGTTAATGTGCTTAATTTTATGTAATTTTTCCTGAAGCGTGCCGAGAACTGCTGTGTTCGAGCTTATGCTCATTGTTTTTTTTTCTTGCTAACTGTTTATATTATTTCACGATGAAAGATTTAGCCAAAAATGTACTAGTTAAATTATCTAAACCATTTGCCAGAGTGAAACTGCAATGAAGCCACGGTGGTCGAAGAGTCCTAGACAGAAGCCAGGTGAGATGATCAGAAGAGTTGGGGAAAAGACGGCAAAAAGGGAATGAGTGAAAGAAAGAGGAAGAGGGTGAGTCAGAAGGATGGAACCACAGAGGAGAGCAGGTGGTCTGGATAAATGTCAGCAGCACTGCTCTGCTGAGAGCACATCCGCAGGACACAAGCTCACGTAAGCGTGAAAAGGTTACTGGTACCTCATTGATCCCAGATCAGTGAACTACAACCTCGAAGGACCTGCTCGCTTACAAGATCCGCCAATTTGATCACCTTTTTTACTCCTCTCTCTCTCTTTCTCGCTTGCTCTTTCTCTCTCTCTCTCTCTCTCTCTCTCTTTGTGTTTGAAAATGACTTAACTAGCTTGTTATTTGAATCGGAAAGCCAGAGGGACAGTTTAGATGTTCTCGTGATTGACAATAGAGGATAATTACTGTATGAATATGACTGTCTGGTCAACAGGATTGTTAAAGTCAGTGTTAAATTTACACCAGTGGAAGTAAATGGGATCGAGTGATATAAAGGCAGCCGTTGCAGAGCATTTCAGAAATTGCTCGGAAAATGCGAACGAGTTGCTTTTACAATTTACAAAAAACTTCCCCTTGCACTCATACCAAATCTAGAGTAATTGTTAGCTGCCGCGATGAAAATGACATTCGATGATGGAAATTATACCGGTGTGCTTACTTTTCCAGCTTCAGCTAAAGGAAGCATTCACACCAGATTCATGTATTCAAATCCCACCCCATCCTTTTAACACGGCTCTTTGCTTCGAACAAGTCAGAACATCATGCATTATGACGAGCCGCCTTACCACAGTGTATATCTGAGGCTTGCGTCGCTTGGCGAGATCGATGACGTTCACTCCGTTGTAGTAGAGATTCTCCACACAGCCGTGAAAGTTCCGTCGGAGGAACGTTCCAGGCTTTCCCGGGAGCGGGATCCCACCAAAGCTGAGCTTTTGAGAACAGTTCAAAATAATCTAAAGTTAGCCTAGTTTCATTGTAAGCTTCCATTGTGCAGCATATTCTGTGTATAAGTGTGTTTTAATTATTCAGCAAATAAACACAACTGATGAAAAGATGATCTTTTCTCGTTACTAACAGCCGAGGGCAAACTTTTGCATCCTCCATTTTTAAAAATTACAATTAGAATTACAAACGTAAGGGAACCCAGAACTTCTTCTGAAGAGGTTTTGCTGTGACTCTCGAAATCTCCAGACGTAATTTGAAGAAAGCTGACAGAGTTTACAAAAGATAATCAAGAAGAATAGACTACAAATTGCCAAGCAACCTGGCAGAGCTAAAATAGATACATCACCAGAAGGCAAAAGCACATTAAGGTAAAATATTTATTTCACATATTCCCCCTTCACATTGTGGTTCCCATGGCAACAACAGTCATGTGCTTTTGTTTTGATTTCTGTTTTGGCTCTGTCTCCGCCCCTTCGTTGTCCTATTGTGTTCATCTGTTTTGTGCTACTCCTTGATTGCATATTATGCTATTTCCTTTTTTTTTTTTTTTTTCCCGTTGTCTGATTATGGATACGTTTATTTAAGTCTCAGCCTTAGTTTTCCATGTTTCCAGGTTTTGTTTCTCACTGAATTCTGGGCAAGAAAATGACACAGTGACGATATCGCAACAAACTGTCATAGTAAACTCTGAGATATTGTGGATATTGTGATATTTATTTATTTTTACAAATTGTATTTCAAACTGGAATCAGCTGATTTGCTAGTAAAATTTTGTATTTAATGCTTAAAATTCTTCAAATCTTTTGTTCAGATTTTTCTTTTTTTTTTTCTTTTTTGCAGTGTTAATGTTTTTAAATGCTTTTTAATAGCTCTTAAATATATAGAAAAAGATTTTTTGCAGACATTCAAGCATCATTGAACAGCTTCTAATGCAACACTACTATACTGCTGTATGCATCATGATACAACTCATATATCATAGAACTTAGAATAGAATATCTCATAGAATAACTCTACATACACTATTCGTTATTTGTTACTAGTGATATTGCAGAAACATCTCTGAAACCTGACACTAACTATCTAGTCGGTAGAAATGCCTTTTCAAGGATAGCCATACTTCTGCACTTAACCGTAGGTATTCAGCTCTTCTGTAGATAGCGTTCTGACAACAACAAAAGAACCATTCGCTCTTTTTTTTCGCCATCAACAGTGGCTTCAATTCTGCAGTGGAAAGAAGGAAAAGGTCACAGGAAGCTACCTCATAGTCAACCTCCAGAGAGTCTCCGTCCCCTTTGGTCCTGAAGTGCTGTGTGTGTCGGTCCAAGGTGAAGTTGACCTGCTTGTTAAAGCGCTCGATGAGCACCGAGTGCCACTGCTGGTCATCGAGCAGACTGCCCAGTGTGACCACCATACGGCCGCTGCTTGACCTGACCCGGGTATCATCTGGCACAGAGAGAGATGGCGGGAGAAACAGGGCACCATGGGGTCAGAATTTTCCCCAAGCAGGGTTAATATGTGGACGGTTCAGCGAGAGGATAAATGTCAACAAGCTCGAGTCAGTATCAGGTCAAATTTAGACACAGAGGCCATGAGGAGTAGTACTAGCATCGACAAAGCAAAACAAATCATTGAATAAATCATTATTATTTCTATGACATTCATTAGTTATCAAAAACATTTTTTTTTCCATGAATGAATAATATAAAAAAAGGACAAACTTATCTGTCACTTTGAATGGTACTCTATAGAGGAAAGTCGCAGATTGCTGTTTATATCAATATTATCCTATGCTCAATGAGCTTCCTCAAACCTTGTTTTGGAGAAAGAAAAAAAAAGGCAAAAAAATACATCCCTAAAGGCTGCAACACATTTTTAGACGATATTTAAATAAATGAGAATATTTATTAAGACACAAGGCAACATTCACACTTTTTTTTTTCCCCCAGCCAAGAGGAATGAGAGACACACATCTCCCTCGCTCCACAGCTAATTGCAGCTTTTCCTCAAAAACAGCAGATGCATTATCTCGTTGGAGAGCTGCAAATCTATATTTGCTGTCTAAATTTCACAACAATATTGACACAACGTGAAAGCTGAGACTTTATTTAATTGAGAAAAAACGAAAGGAGATGAAAACACCAAAACAGCCTAGAATCGAGTTTTTGACCTAAAATATGGTTTTTACACAATTACGCTACTTCAGACAATCCCCATATGAAATCTGAAATCTGTATGGATGTCCTGCTTGTACATGATTTGCTCACGGGTTGCCAGATTTGGATCAACTGCTAAGGCACCAGTACAGTCCGAAAACAGTGTCAAACTTTCATCTCTTACTGATTACCATCTGACAAATGGGAAATTTGCTTTTCATAACTCATGAAATAAAAGCAAGTTCTTAACATAGGACAGACTTTGGCCCCCCCGCTGTAGGGTGATGTGCGCTGTGTGATGTTAACTTTTCTCTGGTTTTCAGCAGTTGCTGATGAGTTGCTCCTTACCGAGGTTGAGGTGTAAAGCTAGTCTCCCTCGGTGTAGCTCCAGTGTGATATAATCTCCTCTCTGGCCCTCCCCGTGCAGCAGAACGCCCTCCGTTTGTCGGCTCTTAAAGCGCAGCGAGATCACATCCTTCACCGTGCTCATGGACTTCTGGTTAAACCGGTACAGCAGGGAGCTTCTGCCATCAAAATCTGCCACATATGATTCTTAGCAGAGAGGGAAAACAAAGGGAAAGGGACGCGTTGGTGTGGATTTAAACATTGTATAAATGTAAATCTTTCTTTCCTAGACTATGCGAACTTGTTTTTTGATCCAGAAGCTCCAAACCCTCTGAGGTCTATTCTATTTTCGACGCCTTTTTTTTCCCCAGATCATTTGTTTCAGTACACACACACTGATGATGAACAAAAACTTGCCAGAATCGCCAGAATTTTTGGTTGCTGTAGTGTCCAAGTAACACAAGGTATGATTGGCCTAAAGGTCTTGTGTGTAAGCCTGCTGGTTATAGTTTCTCTGATCCACTTCTGCCTCTAATCAAACAGCAAATACATAAATATACAACATCTTGGCAGATTAATGGTTTATAATCCTAATGGTCCGAGAGTCGGACTTGTAACCCGAAGGTGAACCTGAAGGTCGTGGGTTTGAGTCTCGGGTCCGGCAGGGATTGTAGGTG
>JAKKZJ010000005.1:3480406-3496660 GCA_033441845.1 Pangasius mekongensis
GAAGACCACGGAAGACAACTAAAGTGGATGATTGCAGAATCCTTTCCTTGGTGAAGAAAAACCCCTTCACAACATCAGCAGAAGTCAAGAATACTCTGGATAAGGTAGGCATTGTCCAAATACTTCTGGACCTAACTATATATATATATTTTTCCCCAGTGGCTCTAGGCTACTGATCAGAAGGTTGTGAGTTCAAACCCCAAAAATCGCAAAGATGCTACAGTTGGTTCCTTTAGCAATCCCGTTAACCCCTCAACTGTAACCTGTCAGCTGTAAGTCACTTTGAATAAAAGCACCAGCCAAATGAGTAAAATACAATCTAAAGGTGCCAAAGATACACCCATGAGGGTTGCCATTCCAGTGACAGTTACACATACGCCACAAACATGAGTGGGTTTTATGCAAACAAATGAACTGTATCATTTCTAAACAGTAACCAGACCTGAACTACTGAGACCAAAGTGCACTACCTAATAAGGACATTTTAAAAATAAATGCCTCAACAATTTATATAAATGTCAACAGATTAACATCTGTTAATCCCCCTAATGCCCAGTGATTAGTGCTTGACTCACTCTACCGGAATACGAGAACAGATTAAGAGAAACCCACATGATTCAGAGTGATTCACAGACTGTTAAGAACTTGAGAAAATGTCAACTTTTTTGTCTTTTCTTTTTTTTCTGAACGTGCTGCACGCAGCCCGATGAGAAAGTGTGACAAATAAACCATGCGTAATAATGCAGGAGAACAATATCGTGAAGCACACTCCCTCAGAAATCTGTTGTGCCACCTACATTGTTCTGATGCCAGCCAGTTTTTTCCTTGTGTGTTAGTGTGAAATAATGTATTATGCACTCCCCAGACAAAACATTTATCGTTTCAGAGGGCTCCCAATTAATTCAGATAAGATTTCTCAAGATTTCATTATTCTACAGATGAAATAACACATTGTGAAGAACATTACGCAAGTTAATATTGGACAAAGAGCACTGTGTTTTAGGAGCTGCCTGTGTTAGTGTTTGAATGAAATATATGGGGTCACACAATGAAGTGAAACTCAGACACACTCTTGGTTTAAATACGGAAGTAACTATAAACTATAAAAATCACTTTTACACCCAGCTGTAACCACATTTAAGTTAAAACCTAAGGGCTATATTGAGAGTTGAGCTATGTGCACGTAGAGAGGAGTTAATAACGAGATTGCACACATCAGTATCAGACCTCAGATGTGAACTTAAGTGGTGCTCGGACAGGGATGTGAATAGGAGGGGCGGAGTTTGCTTAAAACAGAGGCGTGTATCAGGTATGTGCTATCCTGACCTTGGATTTAAACACTACTTTTTAACTGAAATGTATGTTTAGGCTGCCAAAATATTTGGAATGCTATTATAGTCCAATAGTAAATACATAAATCTGACACTATTAATTCATTACCAGTATATAAACCAGGAAATGTAGAATGCATGAACTGCATTAAGGTAAAATAATCTGAAATGGGATGCCCAGAATTGAAGGGCGTGCTTAACCCGGCTCTGAAGGCGCGTAACTTTCCCCATGTAACTTTTGAACACAAGTCGTCGGCACAAGTCATATGTCCCTTCGTGATTTAATGATCTTACCTGTGGAGGTGTGTGAAATTTTAACTGCTGTCACACATTCCACGTATATCTACTGTCTATTATGCTTCGTGTTCACTGTCACTGATAGAATGTGTTTTGTGTAGACAGGAGAACACTTTTTTTTTTTTTTTTTTGGTAAGACACCGAGGACACTGAGCCAAACTCGACATATTGGAGTGGGCTGAGCTTGAACAAAATACACAACTAACGCTGTCAGTTGCCAGATTTTTACACAATAATCCTGTCTGAGACTGTCAGACAGAGAGTTTCGGAGAAAAGGTGTGGAGTTTGTCACTGCGCAACCATATGTGAAGAATAAAGTAAGTTTAATTGGATTCATCGGTGAGCGGTACCAATGAGCCACAGACACCAGGGGCTGAACACGACAAAAGGAAAAAAATTTAGAATGCTTTGAAACAACAGTTACATTTGTGTCACATGTTTACGTGTGTGCTTTCAACAGAACTGCCATAACGGCCTGTTTACTTAAGATGCAGTTTAAAAGAACACACATTTTAACAGCTGTTATATATTTATTTACATTCATTTTAAATTGGGAATAACAGGTAGAGGAGGAAAGCAGCTAAAAATGGGACACAAAAAAAAAAGGTACAATTTTAAATCTAATTTACTCAGTCACAGCCTAAAATGTGCTCCATTTGTGAAATGTGTCTCTGATGTTTATGGCAGAAAGGCCAATTTAGCCAAGGCCGGTGTTTCAAATGAATAAATGAATAAACATTCCCTGTTATAATGGGCAGAAAAAACCCAGAGAGACACTAGAGACCAAAAACAAGGCAGTTACCTTACTCTCCCATTTCTATAGCTTTTTAATTATTATTATTATTATTATTATTATTATTATTATTATTATTAAGTTAAAAAAGCTGACAGAAACCTTCCACTCTCAGACTGCTAGTCTGAGAATGAAAAGCAGTTCGTTATTACTGATATACCCGTACACTGGCATGTTCATTATTTTGTAAGCTCATTAAGAAAAGTGCCTTCAGTAACGGTTTCTAAGTTGTATCTGTGGCGGTCTGGGAAAACCCATCAGAAGTTTCTGCAGCTGAGTTCTGGTTTTGGAAAAAAAAAAAAAAATATATATATATATATATATACATACACACTTCTATATCTCTACTTTAAGAAAACATAAATACATAGGATCGTGGAAAAGTTAGGAACCACTGAGAATAAAACTACATATACTTTTTTCGACATATTCCTTATTATTTACAAGATATATGCTCTATATGTTCAACCTTACACTCCACGCGGTTTCTTTCCAGCTGCTGTATCATGTTTTTTTTCAGATTTTGCTCAACATATTCAGATCGACGTATTTGCTCAACATATTCCCAATGGTTCCTGACTTTTCAGACATCCTATATATTTCACTAAAACTACATGGAAAGGTTTTTATTTATTTTCTAACCCTGCCTTGGCACCTCTCTGCCAAGGGCACATCGGGTAAAAAGCCAGTAACAAACACAGCAGTGCATGCAGCCAGTCTGCCTAATGTCTGTAAATTGCTAAGTGCAATCTTCTCACGTAATAATGTCACTTGATTGAAGTTGTTGGATAGCTCTGACAGTTCCTCAACCTCAGCTACATCACTCGAGTTCATAATAAGATCTCAGTGGGACTGTTTGTGCATAGGACTTTTTTTTATTTATTTATTTTTTTTTAAATATCGACGCCGAGGCTCGTGTTTAAATGCTGCGAGTGACTTTTACCTCAGGTGATGAGACCGAGACTGATGTGGATGATGCTCATACTCAAAGTGAGAACTCATTTCCTGGGACTTTAGTCAGATTTGGCAAGATTTTACAAAATGTAAATTAGGTTATAAATGTACAGGTGGGCGGGGCAGCTTCAATGGAATTGGAAAATAATCATTTAATCCAATTTTCTTTTAACTTTTAACTTTTGGAGCTAAACAGACTTTTGAATGCTAGAACTTGTTGACATAGGTACATGCAAAACAGAGACATATTTCAGTTGATATATCTATATTTAACATATATAGAACAAAACGCCCAAATTTGACCACGTGAGGGCTTTTCCCAAGCCGCCACACACATGTTGTTGATATTGCTTTCTAATCACTGGAGAAACGCTAAGAGACACGGTCTGTGTCACTCCTTCCATCACGTACTCATATCCTCTCCTCTGTGATATGCTCATGTATGATGAAACATGTTCCTTTTCCAGAATTACCTCTCTTCTTCCACCTCTGGGAATAAAACCATAACAATACATCCTCCCAGTTACCTTTGCCCCCTGGGCACGAGCGACGACACATCAGGCTCAGATGCCGTGCCCGTGTAAACACCTTCCCCTGAACGCTTCATTATCTTCCTTCCCGTCTTTTCCACCTAGACTGGTTTCGTCAGCCGTTTACATCCGATCTTCTGGGTCACGCGTCACTTTGTCGCCACTGTTAAACCTTTTTGTGCTGCTAAAGCCCTGAATGAGGTGTGTGTGCCCCACGGGGGCAGGAGGTAGGTAAATGAAGGTAATTTGGTGTAATTGGGGAGGCGGGAGATGGGATGGTGGAAAATGTTTGCGTCAAGGACAGCATTAGGATCAGGAAGTGTAGTGTAGGAAGAGTAAAGTGGAAAAACCACAGGCACAGACCAGCCTTAAATCAAAATAACCCATTGTATTTATATTGTATTATTATTTTTTTTTTTACTTGAACACGACTCCTGTAACAGCTCTAACAGCTCATTGATTTCGATTGGACCTCGTTGCCAAATGGAAATGTTAAAACTATTGACCCTTCTATATCAGGCCACTAATAATCGTTTTTGGCGAGAAAGACGCAGGGACGTGCTCGTATCCCGGGCGGCTGTGAGCAAACAAAAAGCAAATGATTTTATGTAGAGCCGCTCTCTGTTTAATATGGTCCTGTGGGCTTTCTAATAGTTCCCTTTACTTCCTCACCATGTTTTTAAGCACAAGCTATGAGTTCATCCAGATAATAGCATTCTCAAAAGCAACAGATGTGACTAAAATAGCTTCAAATCGGTGCAGCATTCATACTTTTTTTCTTAATTTTTTGCAAGCAGACAGAAACCTTTCATCCCTGCTATTCGAATTGGTACATACTGAATTAAATACATTGTGAAAATGAGGGGTTAAATGAGCTGCTCTTATTCGCTGGAGACAAAGGCTTGAGCGTGTGTCAGAAATTGAGAGCACACCTAACAGCCAGAGCTGAGACAGCTTTCCCAAAGGGACTAAGCTCTCTCTCTCTCTCTCTCTCTCTCTCGCTCTCTCTCTCTGTGTGTGTGTGTGTGTGTGGGTGTGTGTGCATTTCCTTCTGTCTACCTGTCTCCCAGCTTATTTTCCTCGTCCTTTCTCTTTTCCTCTCCCTATTCCATGTTTTTTTTTTTCCCTTTTCCATCTCCGACTATAACTTGCCTTCTCATTTGAATTGACATTACAAATAACTAAATATATATATATATTTTTTCAGGTATTTTCTTACTCCAGAGGAATACAACAGGATTTTACAGAACGTAAAGCTGCACATTGTTAGGACTATACATAGGAACTGAAAAAAAAAAAGAAAAATAGATAAACGAATAGGTGTTGTAGCAGTAATGGATGTCTAAGTGTTTTCTGGGTATGCTGGGTATGTGTGTATTCACTTAATGTGTGCTCGGGCCTGTCTCCTGTCTAGCTCTTTCTCCACCTCCCCCTTCCCTCTCTTCCTCACATTTCTTCTTCGCATCCCGGATGGGCATCGCACTCCTGAGCCTGAGAACCATCAGAGTGCATGTTTTATTTACTGCTGCGCAATGGACTAGAAAAAAAAAAGACAAAATATCTAAAAGGGATGCGGGTGATGATTCCATCACACGGTGTTGGCACTGTCGGAAAATGAATGCCCGAGGTAATTTTTCTCAAAGCTATTTTACACGTATGAGTGGGGGGGAAAAAAAAAAAAAACATTAAATTGCTAGTCATTTTTCATATTCGTGCCTCAGTCGACAACCGGAAAAATTAAAAACACATCAAAGATGAGGTCCTTGATTATGTTTTACAAAAAAAAAAAAAAAAAACAACAACAAAACTAGGGCAAAGTAAATGAAACCTGTCTGTATATCATGTTTGCACATTGCTTTATTTTTTCAAACAAGTCTCTTTTTTTTTAACATATAACACTGTTCACATAGACTGTTTATTCTCAAACTGTACATTTCCTAATCACTAATACTGACACATCCTAAACTTATACTGGCTTAATTAGTGTGTGCATTATATGTAACCAACCTACAGCTTTCACTTGTTAATAGCAAAACATAGTCTGCTCCTGACTTCCTGGCAGCCTTCAATAGATTTGACTGAACGTGATTAAAATTTATTTTTTTTTTTTCCCCAAACAGCACTCAATCTCTATTGTTGCCTTTGGCCAGGTTTCCCTGAGGTATAAAACCTCTTCAAAAGGGATGAATGGTCACTGACCTTGAAGGATGTTGGTGGAAGATTCAGTGTATGCTATATATGTGTCTGCTATGGGAATTGCAACAAATGCTAATAGAGGCCCACTGGGACAGGAATCACGCTGCCCCATGTATGCTCGATGAGCATCTTTAGTGGAGAAAGAGCGGTGGACTGGATACTTAATGACAGGGATTTTTCATGGTTTTATGCCAAAATGGGTCCATGTATAAAGGATCTTGTGTTATAACAAATAATCAGAATTAAATCTAATAAATTTCCACAAGTATAGACTGTGTGTCTGTGATGTACAAAACCATTTCTTATATTGTAAGATGTATTGCAAAGATTGGGAGATGACAAGGGGGATTAAGGAGATGATAATTGTCCTTACAACAGAAATGCATGTGCACCACAGGGACCCGCACAAAGGCTGAGGAAAAGAAAAAAAAAAAACGTGTCTTCCTTTTCCAATTTTTGGCTAGTTTCAGGTCTTTTGTGTGTTTTCTGAGATGTAGTTGGGGTGGAAATGCTGCTGAAACCTGGCAACCCTGGTTAACGCACTTACTGTATCGAACACAGTTGAACAAATGTGAAAACAAGCTGCTAGATTGTATGCTGGATGACTGTCGATTCTCAAGTGCCTATTTTGGGGTTAGTGTAAAAATTCACTGAATAGTAGCCTATAGCATAAATCAAGTGTGATAGGCCCTTGACTTCATTTTTCTTGAGGCTATGTCAGAATTAATGTCATCCTGCCTCACCAAAATCTACGGTCATGAGCCGTACTGCTGCTATCAAAATACTCTTTGGCTTTATAGTATACAATTGCCGAAGCATAATGACTTATAATCACACTATCTACTGTCACTCAGAAAAGGACGAATTCCCTTTTTTGAGTCTGGTTCCCCTCAAGGCTTCTTCTTCATGTTGTCTCAGGGAGCTTTTCCTTGGCCGCTGTCGCCTCTGGCTTGCTCATTAGAAATCTAAATATAAATCTACATCCAGATTTCAGTAAAGCTGCTTTGTGACAGTGGTTATAGTTGAAAGCGCAAAACAAAGCGACGGGATTGAACAGCACACATAAAACACACACCCAGATGGATCTCACTCAACACAGTTACTAACGTGTAGTGCATATCCTGAGCCACATCCGGAGCTAGGCATGGCCTTCTGTATAACAGTCAAACAAAGTTTTATAGTAGAGAAGAGAACCTGGACAATTAGGATGCTTATCAATTCCACAGAGGAAGGTGTAGGAGAACTTGGAGAACGAGTGCAGAATATATAAACTTTATTTTTCTTAAGGATGTTGAATTGTGGCTGTTATGAGGCAGGCTCTCGATCCAAATCCTAATAAGTGCCTTTTTATTTATTCCACAGATTCTTGCAACACTCTTGCAAAAGTTTTATCAATTGATCCAGGTATTTTTAAAGTGGAGAAATGGAGAGACAGTTTCAGGATGGCCAATCGGTACATGCCTGTAGGATTAGGATTATGGACGCCAAAGACATCAGTAAACAGAAAGGAGCCTTAACTACACTGAGCGCTGCTTGAGGATTATCTTGTTTAAAGATCATTAAAAAAAACGAATAAACAAAGTACAAAGTATCTAACTGAACCAGCTTGTGAAATTCTATTGAACACACTAGCCAGCTAGCATATGGTACCCGAATCGGTTAGAAAACAGCTGCAAGAATGGCTGTTCATTGAATCACTCCATTATTATACTCTTGCTTAATTGCCTGATTTTTTTTTTCCCCCTTCAGCCCGTGAAAAGAAAATTGCTAGGAAAAATCTGGTACGGTTGCCGCTTAAAGTGAATCTTAGAACTTTTGTGTATGCTACATAGTTGCTTGTTGTCATGCTGTCATGTGACTACATTTTCACAGTAGTCATTAAGTAGCTATCATGAAATCTGTCATCAAATGAATGCCAGAGAGCATTTAGGAAAAATTAGCATTTGCCATGCTGCCATGTCTGTCATGGTGCAGGCTGTTTTTTTATTCTTTATCACTTTCAGACACCTAAAAATTCCCAATGAAGCTACCCAACTACCTAAAGCTAGTCAAAGGATCAAGAACTAGGAAGAAAATGGCTCCAGAAGAAATGAAAATGGTCACACATTATGACTAAATGTCTCTTCTAGGATGTTCTTCATTCAAATTACTGCAGATCATAAAGCAGAAAAAAAAATTCTCTGCAATCTTTTGTATTAGCAGTATTTCTTTCCCAGCAACCAGACTGAAGTAAAATATATTTAGAATGCAAACCTACTATGTTTTCCCCAAAGGCCTGATGTATGATAAAGCTCACCAAGAGGCCAGAGAGCAGCCGAATGGAATTGGATATCTAGGTCTATAAAAACACAGAGGGTCATGAACTTCTTCACAAGCACTAGAGAAACCTCGAGGAAATTCAGTTGCAGGCCAAGCACATTCTGTGTGTATTGGTTAAGAATTTTCTTATTCTCGAGGCCAAATGAGTCTCAGGCATCATTAGACTTGATGGGAGTGGAATGGGCCAGCAGGCTCCTGCTTCAAGCAAAGCAATCCAGCAAAACGATGGGTCTTTCATATCGATTACCTGTACGCTGTTTAAGCCTCTGTGTAATGAGAGAATAGAGAGATAGAGGAAAGATGGAGGGGGTAGGTGGGGGTGATTTAGAGGCCTATAGTAAATGGAAGATAATTGTTGCCTGAAGCACCAAATGAATCCAAGGGGAAGTTCAAAATACAGGGGCTGAAAGCAGGTCAGCCGTATTTAAAACTTAGTTTCTTTTGTTTCATGACGGTTTCCTTTTTTTTTTTTTTTTCGCTTGAGGGCTATGTATATTGTGGCAGGGCTTGCCATGTTTGAAGCAAAACATAAAAAGACAGAAAAAATAATGACTGATGATGATGATTGACGTCATGGAAAATGAGATAAGTATTGCTTCACACCAGGGTTGAACAACAGCCATCCCATGTGTTGTTCTTTATAGACACAGCCCTTTGCATTCTTTTCTCGAGGCCTCACATACACTCAAAGAGAATCCATCTTAGATATTTCGGCAAGGGATATTTACCACATTGGCATATCTGCAATAGCTATTCCTGCAGAAAAAGGAGGGAAATTACTTTAAAGCAGCCCAAATAGAGCACAAAACGAAATCTTTAGATAAGACAACTTTATCAAAAAGCACAGTTCCTGTTCCTGGCTTTTAAATGCCACTGCTCTGACATCTACCACACTTGATCAATCAGCAGTTCAGTCCGAGTTCCTCGAATCTTTGCTCAGCTCCCTGAAGCTAGTCACAATCTCAGGAGAAGTACAGTACTGGAAATCATTTAATACTGCTTCTTCCTCTCTCTCTCTCTCTCTCTCTCTCTCTCTGTTGCACAGTCATCAACAGTGACTGACATGAATGTCGCGATGTAGTTCGAAACCCCTTGGCAGCTTGTAAGAAGAAAGCAATGACCTGAAGGAGGGACTAGCCAAGCAATTTTCCAACGAGGTAATCCCTGTTCAAGTGACATTCATACAAGACGTGAGGCCAATGAACGCGCCGAGTGAAATGTGTCGCTGTCAGCTGCCAGCAGCAAATATAGAACACACTCTATTTGTCTAGAAAAGCCATTTCTGCTTTTGAAATATAGGCTTGTTGCCTTGGATGATTTCAGATCATTACACTTGCCTGTCTCAATTTTGGCTTTTCTTGATCCCAGTGGAGTAGCTTAGCACAGTGGGATGTAAATGCTAACTACATGATTTGAGGATTGAGCCAGTGCTAGACCATAACCACTGACAAGGAATCCCTGCCATCCTTGGCACCTAATAAGAGAAATGGACAATTAAACTTCAGTGGACCTCAAACATGGACAGCATATGGCCCAACTGGGACTTAAATTAGAGTCCCAGCAGTCCAACTGTAGCGTTTACTGTTACACAGAAACACAGAGAACAATGAAAAGAATCCTTCATCTTAAGATGAAGGGCATTAAATTTTGCAGTGACCCGATACGCTCACTGGCCACTTTATTAGGAACACCGTAGTAATACAGTTTAGAACCCTTTCCTCTCAGACCAGCCTTAGTCCTTCATGGCCTGGATTGCCAACTGGGTGTTGGAAACAATCCTTTGAGATTCAGGTCCATGCTGGCATCACATTGCATTGCATCAAACAATTGCTGCAAATTTGTCAGCTGCACATTTATTCTGTGAATCTCTCTATCTACCACATCCCAAAGGTGCTCTGTTGGATTCAGATCTGGTTACTGGGAAGCCCATTGAAGTAAACTAAACTCACTGTCACAATCATGTTTGAGACGATTATTATCATGTTGGAAAGTAAACTGTGGCCATAAAGTGATGTACATTGTCAGTAACAATACTCGGATAGGCTGTGGCATTCAAGCGATGATTGATTGCTATTAAGTGGCCCAATGTGTGCCAAGAAAACATTCCCCACACCACTACACCACCACCACCAGCAGCCTGAACAGGTTCTCCTATAACATCTCTCATCAGCAAGGTGGCCACAGAAACATTCTCTGCAAACTCTCAAGATTGTTGTACATGAAAATACCACGAGATCAGCAGTTTCTGAAATATTCAACCAGCCCGTCTGACACCAACAACACTGGGATCCCATTTTTCCCCATTCTCATGTTTGATGTGAAGGATGGCATCTCGTCCTACATCTTCTTTAAGCTCTGTTAGAAAAGATGCAGTAGCTTCACGTACCTCTGCGGGAGCCAGTGTTAGCCTTTGCCCTCCCTGGATTGTATGTTGTATGTTGTATGCAATGGAAGTCGATAAATCCTGCACATTCTAAACACCATACCACCACCACCCCCACCCCCCCCCACGCCCCCCACCACCACCACCACCACCACCATCCCATTTGGACATATACAGTAAACAAGTTTCTGTTAAAAAGGGTGATTTTATGGCTACGTGCGCTCAATCTAGGCACGAGACAGAATTTCTTTGTCTCAGATATCCCGATACAAAATACTGGCGAGACACATTTGCTTATCATATCATGTATCGCAATATTTCCATTTAATATTCACTATGAGCTTGACCTCTGCTTACACAGTAGTTGGCATACAAGAGGTAGCTGCATACAGAGCATGACGCTGGTGAGTGGGAACATCACTGCCTCGAAGAATGCTTGCTTAATAGTCCAAAAAGTTAAGCTAATTAAAAGGAAGCGATATGACCCATTCGTCAAACGCAAGACCAACAGCCTCGCTTCATTCGGCCTGCATGAGCCTGGAAAAAAATAAAGCTGAAATGACGCATAGTATACTGCTGCTCAAAATTTCTTTTACACTATCCAGAAGTGATTCAGAAAGCACATTTTGTGTTGTGCTGGCAGTGGCATAACCAGAAACTTATTTCGGAGGGATGAGGAAATACACTATACAACATAAAATCACAATTGTTTTTCTCAATTTCTCAATCTGTACCGTTAAACTGGCAAGTGCGATGCGCTTGCACATTTAAGATGGATGTCAGACAGAAGCAGGAGCTATGCTGACACTAATTAATTATGTAGTCTAATCATTTATGGCATAATCTTCCACAAACAATCGTTCCATGTTAATAACATTGCCACGAAATACATTTATGACACTGAAAAAGAGATTCAAGTGACAAGTTAATAATAGGGGAAAATGACACCTTATTATTATAAATGTATTGATATTGCAGTGGTTTGATTTGTTGTCGTCGTTACTAAATAAAATGATTTAAAACTTTCTGTGCTTCAATATCGTCTCATGTCGGTATCTTGTTGTGCAGCTTGTCTCAGGATATGTATCGTATTGTGGCATTAGTGTATTGTCTCATGCCTAGTGCAATCTATTACCCTCATTACGTTTGGGGGAAAATGGTGGGGAAATCCCTCATTGTCGTCGTCGTTTCTTCTGCTGTTTTTGGAAATCTAACGTATTACAGCCTGAGTGAAATGAATGTCATTATTTGGCTCAAAGTTGGCTGGGAAATGCCAGACCTGAGTGTGCACAGGGATGCTATTGCTGCAGTTCCTTGTTCCCTGCCCAAAGCCGTGTGTGATAAATCTTCAAGCAAGGCAAGCTCAGCCATCGTCTACATCATTCCAATCATTCTATAAATGTGTGTGTGTTTTTTTTTTAAATATGATTTTATTTTACATTTCAATTGTGCCATCTGTTTAGACCTTGTTATGAGCTCAATAGTCTGTCAGTTATGCTGACATGATGGACACTAATTGGGATGGGAGCTCCTCATAATCAACACTTCTACCACTAGGGGTTTCTGCATACACATGGTCAAGAGTAGCTCGAAACATACACACATCCTCAAGCACTCGATTAAATGACGTGCACGAACCTGCGTACACACGTTTGGGGAAATAAGAACCCTGGAGTGTAAAAAAAAAAAAAAAAAAAAAAGGTTGAGAGATGTGCTTTACTGTTCATTTGCCGCTGTTGACTTGTTTAAGAATCTTTTCTAACGTCGACTGAGATCCAGACGGCATCTAACGACAATCAGGAAATGAAAACAAACAATCACAAAATGTAATGACATTCGGAATTGATAAGCAGATGTGATACAGTGAGCTGTATTTTTTTTTTTTCCCCCTGTTCTTTTCATCCTACTCATAAGCCTACACTTACACTAACAAATATCAAAGCGAAGTATAATGAAATCATCATGTTGTGGCTATTAATTAATGACACAGATGGGCTCGTTCTCCGTAGAGATGAGAGAGGAGCTCAGATAAACAGAGATTAGGCGGCTGCTTGAACTTATTATGGAGGAAAAAAAAAAAAAAAAAAGGCAGCGGGAAGAATGCGCAGAAAAAGAGTGCATATGTTTCATCACACCTTTGATTGAAGAATCCGACAGCTTGGAATCAAGAGAGAGTGTAATTTCTCTTCCTATTGTTTGGGATTTTCTTTCAGATTCTTTTTGTCCGCGCACTTCATAAGAGTATGTTGACTAAAAGGGGAAAAAAAAATGAATTACCTGCTAGAAACCATTTCTTAGCACAAAAAAGAAATCAACAATGGACAGTCTGATTTCTTTGTGGGGTGGTACGTGACACCGGATTTGAATAACACACATATTCCCCCATGTGCTCAAGAAACTTATTGCCCACGTTGAATAAATGCAGGAGTTTTAAATCAAGGCTTTATCTGCTGCGCTTTGGATAAAGATAACGGCAGATCAGAATATATTTTACTTTATTGACCAGTTTCCTCCTCTCCAAAATCTCTTCCAAAATTGTCTAATTAAGAAGATTTGTAACAGTGATTTTTTTTTTTGCGAAACAAATGAGACTTAATAGAATAATTCATGCTAGTTTTATTCTGCGAATAAGGTACGACCCGAGTTTATATAGCTGTTTAATTTTCCGCGAGTGAATCGACTTTTCTTTGCAGCAGTAATGAAAGAGAAAGAGAACTCCTTGTGTAGACAAACACAAACTTCTGCAAATTTCTCTTCTGGCATTGCCAAATGACTAATTAACTCTACCTATAAACTACATGCAATATCTCACTAAGTTTAAATGGTCTCTTTTTAGACTGTAATATCTTTAAATGTCATTATACCTTTTATATAACGGAGGCATCACCATCTGAACGCAATTGCCTTGCAAAAATATGGAACAATGAAGCTCTTGGTAGACAATCTCCTCCATCATGATACGTATATTACAAGCACGAAGGCTTAGCCTCCAGAACGAGACTTTTATATTTCATCATCGCATTCCACTTGGAAGTCTAATGTTCCTTAAAGTGATTTCAGCTCAAGAAAGCGGCGGGTCTCGGAACGGAGTTTCATCATCTGCATCAAGGCGTTAGCTACTCCTGCCACCAAAATCCGATCAAGCTGCTCGCTCCCAGAGATGGAAGATCCGATTTTAGCTTGTCATTCCACTGGGAATGGTAACAACTCTATGGAGGACATAAAGTCTGAACACAATATCTGAAACAACAGGACGCGGCGGCTGACTACCTGGGAGGCAGCTTCCAAGCATCATTGATCGGAGAGTGAAGTGATCGCTGTGATCAGATGGCAAAGGAAGGATGTTAATGTGTGCTGTAGAGAGAAGCAAAGGGCTGAGGAATGTCAGTCTTCTCACATGCGCCAATGCGACTCGTCTCAGACTTCTAGACAACCATCTATGACAGGTCTATTGGAGTAATAACCAAGCATGAGACTGACAGTTAATCAGGAATAATAGTAGATCCACCGCACAAGCCAGTCAGCAAATATAAATATATACATGGCCAACTATAGAAACAAATGTCGAGGCATTTTAAATAATAACACAACTGGTTCAGCTCATCTTTAATCCCTTCTGCTGAACTGTCAATACATCCTTATACAGTTCACCAAAATAAAAAAAAAGGCTTGGGCTTCCAATTTCAAAATGGTCCTGCTGTATAAACAGGAAACCTCTTTCCAAAATATGCCTGGGGTTATGATAAAGTTATTCATGTATCTTACGGAAGCAACAGCAAAGACGACTCACATTTTTAACCAGAAGTTCTGGGTCCATTGTTGCTGAAAATGCCTTGCCACTTGTGCTACACTGATTTTGCCCTGCCCGCTATTTTCAAATCATGAAAAGATGTAAAAATCATCATCAAGTTTGTAATCATAATAATTGTGTTCTGGAAATCACAACCCACCACCATCATCATCATCATCATCATCAAAGTTATTAAATTTATTGTTTTTACCCTATTTGACTGCTCAGTTGAAGTGAAAAGGTTTAATCCAAACTTGAACTCAAACACACGTAGGCCTGTAAATAAAGTGTACTAGAACCTAATGATCATTTTAATAAAAATGTGTTCTCCGAGTGGAAAATTAGAAGAGAAAAAAGTGGAAAAGAAAACGCTCCACGGCTCTAATAAACAGGCAAATATTACTGCGATATCATTAAGCTTTCAATCGTTTGCATTTTCACAGGAATTAATTATATGTTTCACAGGCATTTGCGTCCTTGAAGGGATCATTTTTAAAATTCACTGAGCAGAGGAATAAATTTGATGTAAAGAATGTGGCTTTACCATTTCCTAATTGCGGCGTTAAACGAAATCCAAGTCTTTGCATAGTGGCGCATCTATTATACTATTCATTAGTCACTGTAGGCTCCTAACCATGCAGCAAATTTGCACGAGTCCTTCCCTGGCTTCATTTGTTTTTACTGGATTCATTTTCGGTAATCATACACGGCTATATTAAGCTGCATTACATAACAGAGCCTGATTCCATTTTCCACTCCGGCATGGGATGTGTGTAATTGATTGGCTGAGTAAGCTAAAAGAAGATCTTTAAAAGGACATTGTCAGGAGGCCAATAAAACTTCGCTCTTCAGCAGCCTCGGAGAGGTTAATTACTATCAATTTCGCAATCACAAACCACGGAAATCACCAAAGTTCTGCCTCGCCACAAATTGCTGGTTGCGAGATGTCGATGAAATAATGTAATGAAAGCTCGGGAAGACTCACCGCAACCCTGTCCTCGTTCCTGTACTGCTTCCACACGCTCCCGCTGTCGCTGTAGAGAAGTGTGTAGCTGCTGACCCAGTCATGGCTGCCATGGCGGCCCTGCGTGGCTACAGCCGTCACCTCCATGCGCGCCCTGAGGTCCAACTGCAGCCACGGTGACCTGTCTGTCAACTGCGGGCTCCACCCACCACCTCCTGACAGGACAAATTTGAGAGAAATATGATTTATATGACAACTTTCATTAAGTAGTGACCATGTGTTTGGCAGGTGCATTCGATTGCCATATTGCTGCTCTATTATTATAATAACCACATACACTATATGGCCGAAAGTTTGTGGACACCTCACCCTCACACCAGTATGTGCTTGTTGAACATCTCATCCAGATTTAGTCTCTCTTTGCTGTTATAATAAGCTCCACTCTTCTGTGAAGGCTAGATTTTGGAGCGTGGCTACAGAGATCTGTGTTCAATCAGCCACAAGAGCATTAGTGAGGTCAGGTCAAAGGCAGGTCTGGGGTGCAGTCGGTGTTCCAGTTCATCCCAATGTGGGGTTGAGGTCAGGGCTCTGTGCAGGACACTCGAGTTCTTCCACTCCGTCCTTGGCAAACCATGTCTTCATGGAGCTCGCTTTGTGCACAGGGGCATTGTCATGCTGGAACAGGTTTGGGCCTCTT
>JAKKZJ010000005.1:3496760-3511989 GCA_033441845.1 Pangasius mekongensis
ACACACCATGTCTTCATGGAGCTCGCTTTGTGCACAGGGGCATCGTCATGCTGGAACAGGTTTGGGCCTCTTAGTTCTAGTGAAGGGAAACTGTAATTCTACAGCATACAAAGACATTCTAGACAATTGTTTGGGGAAGGAATACATACAGGTATGATGGTCAGGTGATCGCAAACATTTGCCATTTGGTGAATCAAACAATGAAAACTGGAAGAAAAAGAAATGTTACGTGGTATGAGAAGAAAAAGACTCTAATTGTAGAATTAAGGACAAAACCTAAGAAGGCAATCTATTGCCTCCAGTACCTCCAGTACGGCCATGACACTGACGGACCTTTAACCAAATCTACTAATGCTCTGTTCAAACGTGAAGCCAGCTACCTTGATGCCTGGCTGCCTCTACTGTCTCATGAGTCAGTGTCTTAGAAGGCAATTCTCCCATACCTACAATTGAAGAAATGGTTTGAGGTGGACTTTTAAGGCAGCAACACATGACAACTTTTCTAGTATATCTAAATAGACTATCAATCGGAAATAACACAATGAAGACTTTGTCACTGTTTTCTTGCAAGAAGGTTCATTCTTGAGTCGAAACAATTACAAATAACTTCTATTTATACACAACCTGTGCTTTCCTTCCCACCGTGCCACGCTTTTCCACCATTGTTTTCTACCTTCAAAAATTCTGTCACACAATTCCTGCCTTCGAATACATCCTGTGTAGGCAGTGTGGATGGGAACTGCTCAGTTTTAGCGAGAATGTGAGCAAGAATGGCAATAAAGTAGGAACTGCAGTAAGCAGAATGTTGTAGGGGGACTCTTGGAGAAGACGCTCCGGGACTGCTGATTGGCCAGACCTCCGCAGTTCGTCCTAGAATAGCACTACGTCATCAAGGGACGTCTGGGACAGACATTTCTGTTTGAGGAGCTTACTCATAATAAATGAGGGACAGATGGTTAAAAAAATAACACAGTGTGGTCACCATGAACAGACAGTAGAGTCCACCCCCGCTTCCTGCTTCTTTCTTATATGGATATCCTCCATGGATGTCAGTGGATAAATAAATAAACTGCGCTGCTTCGATCCTTTAATTAGGTTAAATGCTTAAAAATTGCGACAAAACAGTGCACACTGCATTCTGTGCTAAGTTAGTGCGTCTTCTAAAACGATGCCCTCATGCCCTCTCGAGTGTGAAGGAACACACCAGAATGGTTCATTACTTAGCTGCTGCAGGCTGAGAGTCAATACTATAGGAGGAGATGAGAGATGAATATCACGCCGGAGATCTCCGGCACGCAGGGAGTAACATTTACACAGCCTCCTCGCCTCCCTCGGGGAGGGAAAGTGTTCTGTTTGCAAGGCGCTCACACACAGCGGAGGCTGGTGAAGGCTGAAAATAGCTCGGACACTGCAGCCAGAGTAATTACTCAGTTGAGGACCGGGGGAAAGCGAAAAGGTGTTTTCAGTTTTTTTTGTTTGTTTGTTTTTCCCTAAATGTCTTATCTGCTATGAGTGAAGGGCTTGTTTTTAATCAATTTCTTGGGTAGAAAAGGGACATTAAAAAAAGAGTCCAATTAAAAAAAAAAAACTTCTTTTGGTTTGCTCACTTCATATATGATTTTTTTTTTTCTTCACTCATTTTATTCATTTATAGTCAAATAGGCAAGATTGTTATAAGAGAAACGGATGGATTGGCAGCCGCGCACATTTTTTTAATGTTCTTGTAACATTGAGACTTTGCAAAGGTCCCGTTATACATCTGTGCAGATTCATTAAAGTTGTGCGCTGAAACGGGTGAAGACTTGAGCACACGGAAAGGCACACGGTCTGTTTTACATCTGAATAATGAAACAGCTGTGTGAAATTAGCACTGATTCGAGTGCATGTGATCCATCAGCGTCAGCAGTGTGGAAACAGGAGCATGTCCACCTGTCCTTCATTTACACATCGTATATTACATACAGCACACATGAAACAGACCATAATTTAGCCATCATGCGCGCATCATTTACATCAACCACAACGTAATTTAATCATCACATTCCCAGCATTTACATTAAACGGCTATAATATGTAGAGCTAGTAAAGCAGAGCTAGTTCCAGATTTTATACTGTCTAAAACTATAATTAAAAAAAAGAAACACTTTGAGAAATAACCTTGTGAGGGATACTGACAAGATCCTATTTTTAGCTTTTAATTTTTAGAAATAAAATTTACAATATTCTAAAAAAAAAAACAAAACAAGTTGAGACATGTGAATTGCTGGGTATTATAGAAATAATTGCAGACAGAAAACATTATCCTGGCACTGCATCAAAATGAGGAATGTATGGCATTTGATGAAGTTGAGATGTGCATGTAGGTTTCACAACTTAGGAAATCCAGAGAAATTCACGAACCCTCGGTCCTGAGATAGAGATGTCTGAAGTGAACTGACAGCCCAACGTGTTCATTTGCATTTATAAACTAAATTATAGCATTAGGCCCTAAAATATCTTCATGCTGGAAACCATGCAGTTGGTTACAATTGCAGAAGATATACAAAGAATGAAGTATATTAAAATAACCATATTATATTTATGGCATCTGACAGACCCCCTTATCCAGAGTGACTTACATTTATCTCATTTTATACATCTAAGTTAAAGAGTCAAGGGCCTTGCTCAAGGGCCCAGCAGCAGCAGAAGCTCGGGGGTGCAGGGATTCAAACTCACAATCTTCTGATCAGTAGTCTGATGTTTTAACCACAGAGCTAGCACTGCCCTTATGTTATAGTATAGATCTGTATTACAGTGGCATGCTGGCCTTAACAGCTCCACGGTTCCAGGTTTGATCCTGAGCTTGGGTTACTGTCCGTGTGGAGTTTAGTACGCTCTCCGCATGTCCATATGAGCTTCCTCCGGGTTCTCCGGTTTCCTCCCACCTCTCAACAGCATCCCAGTTAGTGAACTGGCCCTGCTAAATTGCCCCTAGGTTTGACTGAGCGTGTGTGTGCATGTGTATGGTGCCCTGTGATGGACTGGCATCCCTTCCAGGGTGTGTTCCTACCTTACACCCAGTGTTCCCGGAATAGGCTTTGGATAAAGCAGTTACTGAGACAGATGAGTATATCTGTGATATTATCATGGCTGTAAAAATGATCACTAAAACATGCACGGGTTAGAGGAAGGATGCAAAAGTGTATGCTCAACATGTTTATTACGGGCTCAATATATAGACTGATATAGAAAATCTGAACAGATGGACAAAACCAGGCAAGTCGACATGATGAAAACAAAGGACTGACTCGAAAGCAGCCTGTGATGGACAGAATCTGTAGGGGAAGATAAAATAGGGAGGCATAAAACACTGTGGGGGGGGGGATGAAGGGAGAAAAAATAAATTGATGTAAGTATAGTGTGAAATATAATCCAACAGGTGACAGAGAGGCGCGGGATGTGATGAGAAGAACGGGAAAGAACCAGCGCGGCTGTGACAGTCATGTTTCATGAAATTGGTGAATTTCACAACTTTGATGAATAAGGGCCGCCGCTACAGCATACGATGAAGGAATCCTGGGTGTCTGTGTTGTGGCGACAGCGACAGCTGTGATTGTAAATGTTGCAGCTGTAAATGAAGCATCTTGTCGCCGGGTCTCCGTTTTTTGAGGCTGCGCAACAGAAAACCATCATCACGACCATCATCCTACAGACTGTTACGTTTATAAAAGTATTTCCGTATTAGAGAGAGAAATCACTACCACGTCTCCTAAACGGCTGGTCAGAAGGGCGTTCGTTTTTTTTTAATTGGGTCGCAGTTCAGATAATGTACACGTCCTGTCTGTCTCTGGAGAAAGGGTGTGAAGTCTTGTATTCTTTTACAGCCTAAGCCAGCAAGCCAGTGCTCCACATGATGAATCATGGTTGCCAAGCCAAACAGTTGTCCTGATTATTTTAAGCTGAATGTCAAGTGTAGAGCAACGTGAACGGGCTGTTTATTCTTCCTGTTGTTGTGTCACTGCCGACAAGTGGCACCACGAACCTGCTGTACTCGGGCATTTTTGGAGACATTTTATTAATGCTTCTGCTATTACTCTTCTCTCTTTGCAATCAAACTGCTGTCTATGTATTAAATGACTCAAGCAAAACAAATATCAAGTGCATACACTGATACAATATTACAGACACTGCGACATTTTCGATTCTCCTGGATGTCCAAAAAAAAAAAACAAAAAAAAAAAAACGTGGCTTGTTTCGTGAGCTTTTTATTACACCAAATAAATTCTAAGTGAATTTCTAAGTGAGCCATGTATCATGTCCTTCAAGCTGCAATTATTATCGGTAATTAAATTAAGAAGGACTTTGAAGCGGTGTACTGAAGTATTTTTTGAGTAGAAAGACGATCCATACTGTATGAATTTGCCTGTTTAGTAGAGATAGTACCGGTCCAATTACCCAGGATGTGTATCGGGCTGAGATAAATGGTGGATCGGATATCGGAGAAAAAAAAAAAAGAAAAAAAAAAGAACGAATTCGATCTGATCCTGTAGTAAATGGAAAAGACTGGATTTGGAATTTTTTTGAATTATATTTAATTTGTGTAAGTCATGGTTTTAGCTATGTATTTTTTTCCTGTAATTTTTTTTTTTAAGTGCTTCAGCTTTAAAAATAAATAAATAAATAAATACATAGTTTTAAAGCTTTGTAGTTTTTAAAGAAAAAATCATCAGATGGGTTTCGATATCAGCTGATACTCAAATTTTCAGCATCAGTATCGGAAAAGAAAATTTGGCCATCTTTAGTCCTTTTACAGCCTTTAATTAAAGGTAAGAGTCAGTAGTCAATCTCACGCCCATCACATGTGATATTTGGGACCCTTTAATATTTTCTACTTCTCCTGGTCTTGCTAGCACTTGAGTATTCCATCAAATGGTTTATTTATTTATTTTCATATGCAAGTTGGGAATGAAAGACATTTGCACACTGAAAAAAACTCACTGAATTTACTTAATTCACATGTGTACATCCATGTGATTGAATGAAGTTACATTAAAACACAATTTGTTTTTGTACATCCACCATAATTTGCTCCTGTATATTCATAGCTTGGTGGTAGCTACTCTACCACTTGCTTCAATTGTGAAAATTTAATACTATAGGCACATTTCCTGTCAGTGTCAATGTCCTCACGAGACTTCATAATATTAATTACTTTACATTAATACTATGTGAATTGATCATGCTCACGCTATATAATTCAATGTAGCCATTAGCAACTTGCTTAAATTAAGTTTAGTGTAAGCATTGAAATCACGTTTTGATAAGAAATTTCTTTTTTTTTTAAATTTAAACTATATGTAAGATGTTCTCTTAAATCTGACTGACCGGATACTCCTTTTTTTTTTTTTTTTTCAGTGATAGGGTCTTGACTGATTGAGATTAAGTAACAAGTAACAATAACATGATGTGGACGGGAGCAGTGAATTGAACACACTAACCATCTCTTCTGTTCAGCTTGGCAAAGTTAGCGGCCCGACTTTCTGAAAAATGTGAAGAACTCTGGAAAGAGGCCGCAGGCAGTCCGGATGCTAGAGATCCATCGCAGCTATCTGTGAATGAGAAGGAAGAGATGTTAGAACAACTGGCCAGGCAGAAATCAAAAGAAGTCCGTTATCCAGTGAACATGAACACTGTTTGAGGGCACGAGATTTAAAAAAAAAAGATAGACTGTTTTACTCATACAAATATATTCTGTTTGATTTCTTAACTTTTTTTTTTTTTTTTTCCTCAAAGATATGCATCAACTGGGTGCTCCACGGCGAGATTTTAACTCGGCAAAAACAGTTTGTCTGAAACAGTATGCTAATGCGTTTGTTTCAGGGTGAAAAGCAAGGGCTTAAGACTCATAAGAAAAGCAAGGATTTGAAAACAGACAAAATAACACCAGAAACCTCCGGATGACCAACAACGAGCTGTATGAAGTCAAACAGTTCAAGTCTGGAGGAGAAGAAGCTTCTCTTTGATCTCTCTCATTGCTGGTGGCTTCAGGAGAAAACAGACAAAGGCCAGGAAAGGTAGAACAAGAACAAACAAGTGAAAGCTGAGTCTGCAGCATCGGCTCCGGCGTGAGAGAACACTGTGTCTATCTGACATGCTTGTGTTGTTCGGGATCAGGATCAATCTCTTTCAGCTTACTTCTCTCTCCTCGCTTTTGGCTTTCTCTCCCTCTCTCACTCTCTCACTCTCTACCTTTCTCTTTAACCTGATCCTTTTCAAAGCATCAGTCTTAATGCTAGTCCTGAGGTCTCATTCTCTGCTTCACGTCATTGGATTAATTATTGTTTCCATATCAGGAGCTCAAGAGGGAAAACCCTGTATATCATTATATAACATATCTGTCAATCCAGATTGTTGTGAAACCCGAAGCAGATTCTTAATCGAGAAGCATTGATATTCAGGGAGGTCTTGCATCAAAGAGCACTGCTCAGTTCGCCCACACTGACTGTTTTGATAATTCTCTCTCGGTTCATACCTGCCTCTCTGCATGTTTGCTAGCACCCTCCGTATTACGCTCTTGACTGTTCAACGTTTGGACTGAACATACTTGCGTACTGATATTTCGTATATATTCACAGCTGCAATCAAATCAAGGCTTAGAGTCCTCAGTCCACCGTTCAAGAGAATAAGAAGAACTATCTACTGTATAAGATTACACAAATCAATTCAAATTTTCCACTCAGAGGCCTGGAGGAACTTCTTCCTTTCTCTACTGATATGACAAAATAATTATTGTAATTATTTTTTTGTTCAAAACATATGTGACTACAGTATTGAGACCCCTAAATAATATTTTTAAATAAACACACACATTTTTATATATTTATATATAAAAAAAAACATATTTAACAAAACTCTGCATTTACTATACAGTCAGTAAAGAATAAAACACCACAGCATGTGCTATTAAAGAAAAAATAATCCACATCAGGGTGGTGTGATATGGCCGGAGGCAAATATAAATCATTTGTATTACAGCCTGAACTACTGCCAGGGCTGCTGTTACAGGAAATGCATCAACGCCTTCTGACCAATCAGTTTTGGGAATACTACAGCGCTGTGGTATAATCTAATTTACAAAATGGCTGCTGTAGAAAACGTCTCACGTGTCGGGATAAACAGCGAGCTTTCTCCCGGCTCCACACTTTCCTCAACATCTTACTTGAGTTATTGATTTATTTGACACAGCAACTGAGATATGACAGAGTAGTGCCAATTAACATTTAGCAAATCATCCAGACAGATCCAGGGATTTATGGAGTACAAGTTTACCAGCTCAATATCTTGCTTCGGAAAAAAGACAGGCGGTACTACGGATGCAGGTGATTAATGAGCAAAGTCTGCAAAGTGAAGATATGAGCTTTCTTCTACATCGTCTTTATGACATCACATCACTTTTCCATTACGATTGTATTTCTTTGACTGACATGGCATTTGGCAACACTGGATAAGTCTTCGCTCCTCTTAAAGGCTTTTCCAGCTCCTCTTAAATAATCTGGATTCATTAGGACTGTTTAAAGCATGACTCCTACATACCACAAGTGCACACGCAAACTTCAGTTGTGTCTCAGACAGAAGACACACCGATCTCTTTGTGCGTTCTGTTAAAGCTTCCGGTAAAGAAGCATTTTAAGAAGTTCGAAGGCAGCAATACGCCATGACATTTGCGAGTCCCAAAGGGTTTGTTCGAGTAGACAGAATACAGAAATTAGAGCATAAAGGGTGATTATTCTGTAACCACTCCAGTTATTTATTGGCAGGAAAAGAAAAAAAAAACTGTTAACAAAATAATTTGTGAGCACTGGTCCCATTGCCGGTATTTTCAAACATCATTTTTTTCCCCCCCGTACTGGCTGCTCCAGGGTTGTAGCATTGTCAGAGCATACGATTCAGATATGGCTGGATGCCTTCCTTCCTTCTTTACTCTGAATACAGTGCGAGTAGGTGGCATTTGTTGCGTTTCAGACACACTGATTATGCACTACTCCAGTAATCACTTATGTCACTGGCACTGTTCATTATTCATACTGATCCCTAAATAATTGTCTCAGCACATCTCATTATCCCATGTGTCAATATTACCTTTGTTTGTCTGTGGCTCCGAGTTCCAATTGTGTTTCTTTTATACACTGGTTTTGATCTCTACCTGCCTTTAATAGAGAAGATTGGATAAGCATCTGATTACAGCATCTGTCTGAGATCTGACCTTCGGCTCACTCCTTACTGTACGCCCTAAATAAATGTACAGCTAGACACCGAGACACAAAACGTTTCCAGATTAATAGGATGTTTCAGACAAACATCTCTCATCAGCTGTGCAAGCAAAGTGCTTCTGAAGATCCTCTACAGATTAGCTATACAACATGCAGCCAAACGTTTGCGCACGTCTGACCATCCACCCAAATTTGGGACTTCCCTAAACTGTTGGAAGCACAGAATGCTCTTGTAGCTGAATGAACACAAATCCCCACAGCCACGCTCCAAAATCTAGTGAAAAGCCTATAATAAGAGTGGAGCTCATTATAACAGTAAAATTTGAGTTAATTTCAGCCTCGTGGCCAACGCGACTGTCTGATATCTTTTGTGCACATTTCAGGCCACAAGCTTCAGGATCTTGAAGATTGCAACCTGATTAGCTCTCTGCGCTTCCATGTATCTGTGCAGCGGTTTTCCCATTTTCAAATTTTTAAAGCATTTTGCTTTTTGAAGCATGATATACTCACTGGACTGAAAAAAAGGTTAGCAAAGACATTTTTGATGAAAAACATAAAGAATGCTTGAAGTGTGGCACGCAAGACTAGACCTCAGTGACAGAGCTGTGCGTTGTGGCCTGATACAAAGCAAAAATACAATATCCACCCTGAAATGGATAAATAAAAGTCTGCATAGAGAAAGCTTCACCATATCAATCTTTATACTGTCTCCTTTGTTCAAAAACAACACGTTATTAAATTAATTTTTTTTTATTATTAGGCTTAGATTATCTGGAGCCCCTGTGCATGAGCTGTTACTATAGCAATGATAACATATTAAAGCGAGTGCATTAACCAGTGATTTGCCTTGCACTGTTGACCCAAAATCTCTCACAGGTGATCAGCTGGCTTGAGTTCTGGTGACTGCGGAGGCCACAGCATACGATTTACATTATTTTCATACTCATTAAACCATTCAGCGAGGCCTTGTGACCTGCGGATGGGAGCGGAGGCATCCCGGAAGAGCTCACTCCCATCAGGATACAAATGAACCCAAAGGAGTTACTCAAAGCAGATACTTAAAATGTACCTGCAGGTCTTACTTGCAAGCTGAGTGACTGAGGATTGATGACATCAGCGGCTACTTCCTGAAGTGAATACCAAGCTAAGCAGTCAGACTTGCCTTTATTGTCAAATCCTCTCTCTCTCTCTCTCTCTCTCTCTCTCTCTCTCTCTCTCTGGATCAGTGAATAAGAGGATAGAATGCTATAAAAAGGTGTTCCTGTGTGTAGGAATTTAAGACCAAACCAGTAAACCCATCCAATATCCAGTATAACCGTCTTTCTAAAAACCTTAGGTTTATGGAATAGTTAGTACTTGAGGAAACTTCACAATAATTGCTGCTCAAATTCACATCTGTAAATTCATCTGTAATTCTAATAAAGCTGGTAAAAAAAAAAAAAAAAAACTTAAGGAAAAAGAAAGACATTGAAATATTGCTCTCAATTTTTTTTTTTTTACTTATTTATGCATGAATTAAAACTTAATGTAGGACAGTTTGATTGGGGTTAACCTGAAGACATCAAAAATCGTGTGAAATAAAAAGAAAAACCTTCTTCTCCACAGAAAACCTGAGAGACCCAGTACACAGAATCAGGTTTATGGGTCACTAGAGGCTATCCAAAAGAGTGCAGAAGGATACTGCTGTAGAAATGATGGGAAATGGGCCTGCGTATTTCAGTCAGGGAAGTAATTAGGGTTAAAAAGCAGTTAGTGTCATCGCTGTTGTCAGAATTGTCCTGTTTGCGTCCTGTTTTCCTCTCTCCTGTCTCGCTTCCACCCTCAGCACTAACACTGATCACTGACTCGCACCTGTTCCTGCTTAAATGTCTCATTCCCGTGTGTGTTTTGATATCTTGGTAGGGAACATATCTCCCCACAAGGATTAAAAAAATCGGAGCGTTTTGACATTGTGGGGGCAGTTGGATGGTTCACATGAGAAAAACGGCTTTTTTGACAAAAACTGTAGCTTTTATTTTAAAACCAATGTACCAAAGCTTCAGTCAAGGTTAGGTTTAGGTGTAGCATAGCACTACTTATCTGCATTAATAGTCATGTCAATGGAAAGTCCTCACAAGGGTAGTAAGACAATCATGTGCACATACATATGTGTTTGTGTGTGTGTGTGTGTGTGTGTGTGTGTGTGTGTGAGACAACTTCTGATTTTGGTGGGGCAGGACGACATTAAAAATGACATTGCCTTAAACAAAATTAAGTCAAGAGGGTATCAGACTTGACTTATGACTCATGAAGTCATCCAGCATACAGTACAGCAGCTTGTTTTGAGTGGTTTTAGACATAACTCAGTTCAACTCAGCAGGTGTGTTTCCCGTTACTGTTCTCATGGTGTGAGGCGCACATAGAAGAGCTAATATTATTAACCTTTCTTTTTTTTTTTTTGCAGAAATTTGTTAGATTTAACTACGACTATGTGCAGTACAACAAGGTCTTCGTGGCCGTGGAGTATTTTCGTCACAACTCGAAACCTCAAGCCTGGCATCCCTGTCATTAACGGTCCTGTCCACTGCTCCTCCTCCACTGAAAATGTTTACAGAAAGTGAGGAAGGGGCAGCAGGAATCCTGCCCCAGTGCCTCTCTATTAGGGCTTGCTCCCATTTTTGACCACTAGGTGTATTAATAACCCTGTGGAGCTTAGTGGGGCAGTGAGCATGTTGCCCCATGATTGTACGACATCTAGAACGGCGAAAAATTGAATCGAGCATCTGCGTATATTTGTCAAATAACATTTTCCGCCATCCGTCAGTCCTTCAAAAGTGTGTTGAACAGCTGATTGATATGGTAGTGCTCTGCCTCAACTGCCCCCACTGGGATATGAGAGTGATGTTAGTACACTTTTCTTTCCAGCTGTACTACAGACATTTTTTTTGCAAATTTTACAAATTAGTACTTTTACAAATGAGTACTACTGAATTGTTCTGAAAAGCCATATCATATGAAAGGTATGTTAGGGTTGGGGCAGTGGTCAAATAAAAGAAAAAATCAATCAATCAATCAATCAAAAATCTGGGCTGCAAAAATCTAGCTATCTTACTGCACTAATGTAAATTCTGCTAATCGGCTTGTCATGACTGTTTTTATTTTATTTTTTTAAACATGTGCTCAGATTGCTGTACTAATAAAAACACTGTATTGCATTGCAGATGTCTACCAGGACTCTGGTTCTAACAGATCTTATTTGTATGTAGTATGCTCAGAGCAAGGATACTACATACGTTAAGATTACGTAAGATTTAAAACAATTCCAACATGAGAAACACATCCATCTGGTAGAAATAGGATCAGTTTAAAATTTGGCCACAGGTTGAAATGGACTGAAATCAAATAGAGGGAGGTTTTAAACCGTGACTGGATTGTAAACAATCAATCCAACCTAGCAAACCTCATTATCTCTGCAGGTGCATTACATATTCTATCTATCTATCTATCTATATTACAAATTCTAACTTTGTATACATATACATAAATATACATGCATAAAAATATCCCAATTACTCCACAGCAGAATGGTCTCAATGTCAAATGTGTATGAAATTAAACTAATAATAATAATAATAATAATAATAATAATTCATAATGGTATAAACAAGGAGAAAAGGGATTTTCTTCTCCCCTCACTTCTACATTTTAAACTGAGTCCTGGTTAAGAGAAGGGTTAATGGCCATAGCTTTTCTGTTAATGGAATAGTTTTTCCTTATGAAAGTTTTTCTTTTACGAAAAACTCATTAGAATCTCTATAGACTCGGCATGAAAGGAGGTGAAGTAGCCGTGCGCTGCAGCGCTGCAGACTTGTTTACCTGCGCAGTCTCCTCAGTTTCACTGCACGCAATGGTCCTGACACAGAGGCAGAAGACACGCTGAGATAATTGAAAGTCAGTATTTACAGCCATCCTACTACTGACGTATACTATTAAAGCAATTTCCAGTCAAATGCATGTTAATATACTTTTCCTGTTCAGAAGGAATGGATAAACAAACGGAGATGAATAAAGACGAACCACCTGGTGCCTAAAACGTCCATTAGGTGCCGACTTGCTTAATTTAACTTAATTCTGTCAAGATGGAGTATTTTTTTTTAAAAAACCTCTTTTGAGTAATAATGAATTCATTAACCCCACATGAGTCAGGGATTTTTCTTCATTAAGATGCATAAATTAAGAGAAATTTATTAACTGTGATTTCTGGTTATCAGTCAAGCTTCACACTTCTGAGTGTCACATGGGATATTTGCAGAGATAAAATTCAGAAGAGTGAAAAGACATTTCAAAACGTCTTTAAACATATTCTATTTTTACACACTGATGTCTACAGTTGATGATTTCCAAATAAACTCATGTGCCCTTCCTAATATTGGAAAGGGAGTACACTAGGGAGTCTTGCAGCTTGAGACAGACCAGATCGGTCACTTATTGGTCACTTAGTGCTGGCTCTAATAAACTGTTTCAATGCATTAAAAGAAGATGCCGTGAAAAACAGAACCGACTTATATGCTGCTTACAAATGATATGATTTGAAGCAGTTCAGTTGTGTTTTATATTCGTTAGTCTTTACTAACTACATTTACACACGCTCGATTACGATACGATTTTCATGAATACTAAAATTCTTTTCTAAATGCTCATACGAATAATTTATGATTAAACGATAATAAGTCTGCTATTCTGTACAGAAGCTGCTTTTACAATAAACACAATGCTTATGATGTTCAAAAATCACACAATTTATTATTATTATGTACGGTTTACAGCATTAGAGGTCCTAGAGCATCTGGTAGATGGATGTGTGCATCACATCCTCCAAGAACTCCATCTCCCAGAATCCCCCGCTGACTACCACACCCCTCTCTGAGCCAACGCGATTATCTTCACAAGCTCACTAATCACACTCACCTGCACCTCATTCACTAATCACCACCTCAGCTTTAAATGCATCTCAGTTGGGTTTATGCATTTTCGGTCTCGTTTGCACTCTTCAGCCTGCAAGTCTGACGGTTTGCCTACAACTGAATCTAGGAATGAGCATTCAGAAATGGAAAATAAAAGTAAGATACTGAATGTTAAACAAAAACCTATAACATAGGCAGCCTATTATCATATATATATCTTTCAGACATTGAACCCAGACAAAGCAGAAAAAAATTAAGATATAGTTTTTTGATGATGAGGTGTAAGAAACCACAGGAAATACCTATATCCTTGTCAAATAGACTAATTCACATATGCTTTGTATTGCTTTAAAACTGCTCACAGGAAATAGAATATAATGCAAATATATTCGGTGTAAGGGGGAAAATAATCATGTCTGAAAGAAATAATGGGCATGCGATTCAAGTTCAGAATAATCCCCAGCTGGAAAGTAACATATGTTCAGCTAGTTACCTCCCTCTAAGTGTGAATTCACCTTTGACCCTCATACATATTTGAAGTGAGACCACATGGGCTCCCTTCCAATACATCTATATGTCTGTGTGAAAACCTTAGGATCGCTCTACTGTTGTCGAGTGTCGATGACGCTCGGATAGGAAATGTCAGCTACTTGCTCAAGGAATAATTAATATGACTGGCGATGACTAAGTGATAAGTTAGTAAGTTATTGATGTTTTCACTTTGTTTGTTGAAACAGGTTTTTAACTTGCATCCTCAAAATGATTTTGAAGTCCATAATCGGTTGAGGCCAAAAGTATACATACACCTAGGCTAAATATATTCAGTCTCAGTTTTTCACAACTACGTGTATTCTAATCAGTCAACTGTCAGAATTCCTAAACTGGGAACACACATGTGGCTGTATGGAAGGGGATACCATTAGAGACAGTGTCTTTTTGTCCTTGATACCAGGAGAAAATCTAGGCAACTCGGCCAAGACCTCAGAAAATAAACGTTGTGGACCTTCACAGACCTGGCAATTTACAATCAACTGCAGGTACCACAAGCAGTTCTATGCAAATATAAAAATCTTGGGACCACACAGACACTCCATCATTCAGAAAGAAGGCACAAATTAAATCCCAGGAATGAATGAACTTTGGACTAAAAGGTTCAACTGAATCCCAAAACAACATCATAGGAACTGTTGAAGGAGCTGGAGGCATCAGGTATCAAATAGGTACATCTAGCATAAAGAGAGTTATGCATTACATCACACAAGAAAGAAGCCCTCACTACAAGACTGGCATAAAAAAAGCCAGATTGAAGTTTGAAGGTGGTCACAGGCCTTTTGGAGGAGATGAAACAAAAATTGAACTATTTAGCCATAATGTTCAGAGCTACATATGGAGAGAAAAAGCTGAGGCTTTTAATCCGAAGAACACCAGATGCAGGACTCAGTGCTCTCAGTGCAAGTTGGTGTAAGGACTGATGCACTATTAGATGGCATCGTGAGGAAGGAGGATTATTTAGAAATACTAAAGCAATATCTCAAGCCATCAGCCAGAAAGTTACAACTTGGCTGCAACTGCAGGACAATGATCCTAAGCGTACCGCCAAAGCTGTGACACAATTCCAGCGAAGTGTTGAGAAGCTTGTGGAAGGCTACCCCAAGAGTTTGACTCAGGTTAAGCAATTAAAAGGCACTGCCACCAAATACTAACAAACTGGATGTAAACATTTGACGCACTAAAAATCTGAAATAAATCTGTCTCTTAGCTATTATTATACTAACACAGGAAATGTATGGTAACAGGAAATGTGTAGAGTTGTGAAAAACTGAGTATGTACACGTTTTGGCCTCAACTGTACCTCAGGTGGGTAGTGATGGCATTTTGACGTCAGATGGCACGAAACGACCCGAGAGTTTGAGAGTGTGCTTCCCACACGAGCAAAACCGTCATTAAAACTTTTGAGCGAGTGCTTTGTGCTTCGCTGTCACTTCCTGCTAATGTGCTCTATCCTATCTGCGGTAGTATAAAACATTTCAGCATATT
>JAKKZJ010000005.1:3550039-3566307 GCA_033441845.1 Pangasius mekongensis
GGGTTCCGTCTACAACCTGGCGTCATTTCCACAGTATCGCACTTCAAAATAGAGATTTTGACAGTTTTTCTTAAATCTATGTACATATATATGTATATGTTTACGTTTTAATAGAACAACAAATGAAAATAATTCCATCTTGGTCTGGAAATGATTTAGCATTGGTATAGGCACAAAGGAAAGCAGCTTTTTCTCATCATTACTGAAGTTCACACCTGTGAGGTTCAGTGAAAGTTCACTGTCGGATTCTGGTGTGTTGGATTTGAAGATCCAACTGCACTGCATTATTTTGCTTTTTTTTCTGCCCACTTTCCTCGTCTTTCTGGTGTGGTATTGGTTTTGTTTTCTGGCCATGGGAGTAGAAAGAGGATCTAAAAATTGGATTCAAGGCGTTGCATCGTGATGGATACGCATAACGTCAGAAATGGACCCAGTGGAAGGAAGGCTTTTTTTTTTTTTTTCGTTTGCTAAGTCTTACTAGTACGGTGCTATTTTAAGAAATGCTAGAACGTGTAGCACCCACAGAACCCATGAATATACTTTCAGAAAGTCGGTAGTTTACTTACTGTTATTCTTAGGGCTGATGTGTGTTACCTATAAAACTCAACATCAATTTTATACACCAGCAAATAATAGCAGACTGATTTACAAATCAATGATTACAAAAGCATTTCAGTCGCTGTAAAGGAAAAAAAAAAATGAAATAGTGTGAATGTAACTATATTGAAAAAAAAAAAAGAATTTGACATTGTATTACATTGTTAAACTAAATAATAATAATAATAATAATTAAAGCTGTAAGCAGCATGTTCAGACTCGGTGAGCTGCACATTCACAGACTAAGCAATCACAGGAAAGCAAAGCCATAACTATAGGCAAAGGGATTCAAGAGTGATTTGTAGTTTCACTCGTAATGGGGATGTTTTGACCACGTACAGCGATGGAAATCTCTGACTGTACCAGGAAAGGTCTAGATGAACAAATGGGCAGCAGGGTGGCATTGCCGCGGCAGCTGCCATTACCGCTGTGACCTGTGGTGTTCTCTGTTGTTACATTGACCTGTGGTCATGATCGGTCCTGCTCTGACCTGATTTTTTATTTTTATTTATTTATTTATTTATTTGCAATTTAAAAACATCTAAGGTATTTCTATTTTTTTTTTCTTATTAGCCTGGGCCTTTTTTCCCCCACTTTGTACAAGTATCTGCACCAAACTTATATCTGACTTATATTTTATTTCTTTGTTTGTTTTTGTTTGTGTTTTTTTTAAAAATAAAAATCCTATTTGATATTAAACCCTGTTAGTCATGTGTTGTCTGTATGCTAGCACCCAGAATGGCTAGAATGGCAGTAGACAGTTGTTTAGACAGGTATCAAGATAATGTGAGCCAAATTCAGTGAAGATTGGACAAAATGGTCCTGAAGATTCCTACCAAGATTTGTGTCCGTGTGCAAGGTCGTTACTGGGATACAGTCTCACTTCCCGTTTGGCAGCTTCGCCGTCGGATTTGTTGGCATATTGCAGACAAGATGTTGGTATGCGTTCACTTCAGCATACTCAGGTGAATGATACGAAAAAAAGAACTGTGAATTTAGCACAAATTCTTCAAATGATCTAAGGAAAAAAAATCAAAGTTGTTACAGCTCTTGACCACAAGGTAGTCCAGTTATGAAACTTCTTGGGTACATTCAGGGCATGGTCCTGAAGATAATTATCAAGTTTCGTGATATGTAGATGCTTTGCTGAGATACACCCTCACATCCTGTATTTTTGCATTTGCCAGTGTGTTACAGAAGAATATCAAAAATTAACTTTTGTTCAGACAGGTCCCAAGCTGATGTGAGCCAATTTAGGTGAAGATCGGATAAAATTTGGAGCATGTTATTGTAGCTTTTGACCATTAGGGGGTGCTGTCACGAGATTTGTTGCATAGCCTCAAGTCACAGTCCTGAAGAAGCTTACCAAATTTTGAGTCAGTGCGCAAAGTCGCTGCTGAGATAGACTCACTTCCTGTTTGGCGGCTTTGCTGTCAGATTCGTTGGCCCATTACGAGCAGATCATTTGGAATATTCAAAATTCATTTGATATCTTTCGTGAGGCTTACTCTGAAGATGATGTGTGCCAAATTTGGTGATGATTTGTCTAAATTTATAGGAGGATTAGCAAGAAACAGTTTTTGACAAAATCCAAGATGGCAGAAAATCTGACTAGGCGGAAATCTGCCTCACAGAGTGCGATGGACTTGTCTCGATGCAAGGATTCCATGGATGCCTGGCTTTTAAATTTTAGAAACATGGTTCAAAACTTATGACCATAAACATACTTCCAAATAAGGCCCAAATTTGACCCGATGGTGGCGCTAGACTGTTGGCAGCACTTGGCCCAGATTTGGTCAGAATGCTCCTTAGACCCTAACCAATCAGTGTGCCAAATTTCACACCTTTTTACCAGACGGCTTTATGGGCTGCCATAGACACCCTAGCCAGAAGAAGAAGAAGAAGAAGAAGTGGAAGAATCACAATAGGGTCCCTACACACCTTCGGTGCTTTGCCCCTTAATAAGCAATTTTTAAATACCGTAAACAAGTGTGAATTTAGCAATGAATTAAAATCAAATATAAATAATTAAGTCAGTATTCCTTGAGGTCCTGACTGTGCATGTGCATTCCAAATGTCAATCTTTTCTGCCCTGGATGAGCGCAGCCATTTTCTCCACATCAGCATATTGCGCCTTATTGGGGGCGTGGCCTATGTTGAGCATTATGGAAGTGTTGTTTTCAGTATTCCTTGTTTTGTCTTGGATTTAAGGCAAAGGGCTTTAGTGTTATGGAAAGTTTTGGAATATCAAGAGATTCGGTAGTATTTTCTCTGTGTTTTTCATTCAGTTGTATGGTCTTTATGTGTGTATGTGTGTGTGTGTGTGTGTGTGTGTGTGTGTGTGTGTGTGTAAATTTAATAAATAATAATGCTTGGTTCTACTAGTTCAGTTTTTCTAAAGAGTGACATAAATATATGCTCCCCTTGGAGTTTTAGCACTCTAGAGTTTTTTTTTTTTTTGTGGGAGGTTTAAGGTGTTTTTATTCCTTTAGCACTAACAATGATGAATGTTGTGGGGCACGGTGGGTTAGTGGTTAGCGATTAGCACTGTTGCCTTGCATCTCCAGGGTTAGAGGCTCGAATCCTGCCTCTGCTCTGCGTGAGCAGCGTTTGCATGCTCTCCTTGTGTTTTGGGGGTTTCCTCCCCAAGAGCAAAGACATGTGTTGCAGGTTGATTGGTGTTGCCAAAATTGTCCATGGTGTGTGCAATTATGCCTTGCGAGGGGTTGGCATCCTGTCCAGGGTGTCGCGTGCCCTGAGGCTCCAGGCTTCCCTGTGCAGAATAAGCAGTACAGAGAATGGATGGATGATGGATGATTTGCAAAATCAGATGTTTCCAAACAATTATTTTGAATTCAATAAATAAGTAAAATGTACCTAAAAGAAAGGAGTGGAAGTTTATTTATTTATTTATTTATTTATTTATTTATTTTTGTTTAGTTATTTGTGCAATATTTAACCATTTAAATCAAGTAGATTTTACATAAAATTACATGAAGTTATTTTTACTTAAAAAAAAAAGAAGCAAATGCAAATTTACAGTTACTCTTTCTTTTTTTACGTAAAGATGACTTTTTCAGTGTAATGCCTCTACACTAAGATGACTTTACTCGTGACCGTTTATTTCTGAATTCATCTACGTAATTTATTAAAGTAGATGGAACATCAGTAGATATAGTTAAAATTACTCACTTGAATTGAACACTACTTAGTATAATCAAGCTAATAGATGAGTAAATGTTACAAAAAAATACACATTTCCAAGTAGATAAATTAAATTTGTGCAAATTCATTAGTTTCAGAAAGCCATTTTTCAGGGTATGGCCTCTCTAATCATTACTGTAGCTAAAGGTTGTGTGTTCAGCATCTTTATTTTTCATTATGCTTTAGCTGAGTGTGTTGTAGGGACGTGACATTGTCACTATCTGTGTATGTGTAGTGCTTCAAATATCTGTCTTTAAATGTTTGTGTCTATTTAGAACACCATATCTGTTTGTTCCAAATAATGTATTTGTATTCATATGTATTCATATTCAAAGATATTTTGTAGTGCTGTATCTCTGGCCGCTGGGTAAAATAACATTTTCTTTTTCAGAAATAGGAATCCTCTTCTGTCCTCTGGTAGTTTTGGGGATATCATGACCTTAGTATTATAAGGTTCTGAGCTAAGAACGGATGGGAGATAGGACCTTATAAGGTCACAGTATGTCCGCTGACAGAGGTTTGTGCGTATGAGGTGTGCTGGAGGGGGGGAGAAAATGGGTCATGCATGGGTTATGTTATTCTTGATATTCTGGGGGAAGGAAAATGGCTGTCTTGTGGCTGCCTGACCCAAATCTGCTCCTGTTGATGCCAAGTACTCGGCTTAGCAAAGTTCTCAGCTTAGCAGCTGTAAGGAAGCTTGGCAGCGCTGGTTTTAGACAGATATAATCTACTGTCAGTCCTGAACACTTGACATGTCCTTTACTTAAACTTGCCAGGAAAGAATTTTCGTTGCAGTTCATTCTATTCGTTTATGCTACATGTCAATTTCTGGGAAAGGAGAATGTTTTATAACCAGGGCTAGAACGAGGTTCTGTCTTTAAACACATATTTTGGCTGCATCACTGTTATATGATGCAAGGACGAAAACATGTCAGCATTTCACAACAAACTAAGAACGTTTGTGGTGCAAAGCGAGTTATTAAAATAGAAATAACATCATGTAATGTACAGTATGTACAGTAAGAATACGAACTCATGACTGTGAAAGTATTGTTTTTGATATTATCAAGCATGGCGATGAGAGGATAGTGCACTTATACGACATTTATCACATAGAGATGCACTGAAAAAGTGGAAGAACATTAGTTGTTAAATTAGACTTAGCAAATGTACTTCTTAATGAATAACAATTAATCGACCCATGCATACAGGGTGTGTGTGTGTGTGTGTGTGTGTGTGTGTGTGTGTGTGTGTGTGTGTGTGTTCAATTCCCACATCCCTCCCTGTGCTTTGGGGGTTTCCTTCAGGTACTCCAGTTTCCTCCCCCCGTCCAAAGACATGCATTGTAGTGTGTGTGAATGGGTGTTTGAGTGTGTGTGTGCAATTATGCCCTACGATGGGTTGGAACCCCATCCTGGGTGTCTCTCATCTTTGTGCCCAAGTCCCCTGGGATAGGCTTCCTGTGACCCTGTGTAGGATAAGTGGTACAGAAAATGGATGGATGGATGGGTGACCCATAAATACAGAAAGCAGAAATAAGAATATTAATTATATCCACAGTATTTGGTATGTGGGGAAAACAATCTGAATTTATTGGAAAAATGTGAGACAAGTATTTACCAAAGAAGAGACTTTTTTGTATTATTATTATTTTTCTTTCCTCAGTACACTGATAACTACAGATAAGTCCGATTTTGATTCTGTTCTTGGCTCAGCATCCCGCTCTCGTCTGGAATAATGAGATGTCGCGGGATCCGGTTCCATTCTATTCGATTTTGCTGGCTTGCATTGTCTATTTGTTCTTGTTTTTTCCAGTGTGAGAGCTGTGAGCTGACAGATGAGCAGAAATCCAGTACTTTCTATCAAAAATAATATTAAAAAAAAAAAAAACCACAGGAAATAGCATGATTCCATTTGCATTATGCTAACTAGAGCGTAACGTTAATGGGTCTGGGCGATGGATAAGAGCAATGGGAACAGGTAGAGATGGTGAAATTTAGTGATAATTGTGTTCGTCTTTCTCCATTCTCCATCATCATCATCATCATCTTCACAATCATCCCAATCCTGTGGAATAAATGATTCTTTTATAATAGACTGAGAAGTATTTTATCATGTCACAAGTCCTGTCTTAACACCGATCGTACGTTCCATAGTCTGAAGGATAGTTATGTATTCTATACGTTGTTTTTCGTGCATGTATACATATTTAATCTGCTCTTGTTTTCAAGGCCCATGCTATTTAGAGTACAAGATCTTGTGTGTCTTTGTTGCAATCTCGCTGTGAGTTAATACTTTAAACCTTAATACTCAATGATTTAAACAGGATGTATCCTCTTTCTGCCGAAATCAATGCTATTCTCTTATATTTGTTGGCCAGATGCCAATGGTTTTGATTTATTTTTTTTTTCTTCCCTGGTCTGCTTTGAGTTTAATTTAATTTGTAGTCAGCTAAACCCTAGGAAGTTTAGAAGAAATCTAATTCTATTTTACATGTGCTGAGGTTCATTAATATTCCCACCCTAATCGCTAATATTTGCTAAATGCTAAAGTCAACCCTCGACCTTGTGAAAGTTAATATTATTATTGAACAAAGATTTCAGGCATGTTGTGAATCATTTAGGGAAATTGACACTTTCAAGGCTTCATTAGGAAAAGTAAGCATATTATGTACACCTGTATTGCCTTTATTAATATATTACTGCACAGCTGTTCATTCCATGTGTATCCAGCAGGGTCTCGACGTGTCATGAATGTTGCAAGTGAATATCAGGGCTACATTTTGTACATTTTGTACATTGCCTTGAATAATTTTTCCTTCCAAAACCTGACATTAGAGAGACTGGAACTGTGTGAATGTTCCCTGGATTCCTGCCCAAAGTACTAACTCCTCATTACTCAATAAAACACCAAATCATGTGCACAGGTCAGCTATCCAGCTATTCAGAATCTGATTTGATCAGCAGTGATCACAAATCAGGCTATAAAGAGTTGGATGCTCCTTTCAGGTGAGGGGAGAGACCTTGCCCCTGGCAGAGGAGTTTAAGTATCTTGGGATCATGAGTGATTGGTAAAGACAGCGTGAGATTGACAAATGGGTGATCAGAGGCAGTCGCTGTTTCGGTCTCTGGTGGTGAAGCAGGAGCTCATATTGCAGATGAAGCTCTCTGTTTACCAGTCAGTCTACATCCCTGTTCTCCCCCATAGGAGTGACTGAAAGAATAAGGTTATGAGTATAGGCTGTGGAAATGAGGTTCCTCTGCAGAGTTGCTCGGTTGCTCTCTGCTGTTGAGTGAGGATCTGAAGAGCCTTAGACTAGAGCTGACGACTGTGCAGTGATGCACAGCTCGAGTCACATCATCAGGTTTGTTGATGACACGAACGTGGTGCGTCTCATTGACAACAACGATGAGTCAGCATACAGAGAGGAGGTGCAGTGGCTAACGGACTGGTGAAGAGCCAACAACCTGTCTCTGAACGTGGACAAAACAAAAGAGATGATTGTTGACTTCAGGAGAGCATCGACGGCACCTCCATGGAGATCGTCAAAAGCATCAAATTCCTTGGTGTTCACCTCACCTGGTCCCTCAATACCAGCTCCATATCCCAAAAAGTCCAGCAGCATCTCTATTTTCTATGAAAGCTGAGAAAAGCCCATCTCCCACCCCCCATCCTCACCATGTACTACAGAGGGACTATTGAGAGCATCCTGAGCAGCTGCCCCACTGTCTGGTTTGGAAATTGCACAATCTCAGATCGCAAGACGCTACAGAGGATAGTGAGGACAGCTGAGAAGATCATCGGAGATTCTCACACTCGCTGCATCTTCAAAGCCACCAGCATTGTAGATGACCACCTGGCAAAAGGTACTGAAACATTCGGGCCCTCACGGCCAGACTGGATAACAGTTTCTTCCCCCAAGCCATCAGACTCCTTAATACCCAGAGCCTGGACTGACAACACACACATACACACATGCACACACACTCACACATTCATGATCAACTGAACACCACTCCACTCCCTTGGCAATTTTTGCACATTTATTTCTTAAATTGCTGCTACAACACTGCACACAAAATATTGTCTTGACCACCTGCACTCTTGCTGCTAACACTATCATAGTAAAAACATAGTCATAGTATGTTAGGTTTACATTTATAGCATTGTTACATCTTTTTGCATCTATTACATATGGCACTTTGTCCACTTTACCCAAACTAGAGCTGTGTCTGTGTTGCGGTGTCCTTTACTGTGCCTATTGTCCTGCTTTAGGAACTTTGTGACTTGACTTGAGCCAGCTGAGGTGGTTTGGAAACCCGTATAAGGATAAAGCCGTACATCAGTTATGTTCCACTGGACGGAGCCCCAAGGGCAAACCCAGGAACCATTGGACAGATTATATCTCGCAGTTGGCTGGGGAACATCTGGGGATCCTCACGAAGGACTTGGAATCTGTGGCTAGTGATTGAGAAGTCTGGACTGATCTTCTCATCCTGTTGACTGCCACAATGTACAGCAGAAGGAAAAGGAATGAATACCTGTTTACCTGTTTTCCTGTCTTACTGATATCCAAAGTGCTTCAAGCATGTTGATCATTATATAAAGAACTATATTAATGGCATATAAGGAATAATTGTTACAAGGTTCACAAGTAAAAAAGAAATGGCAATGTAATTCATAATACGAATTAAATTATTAGATAAGTATTGCTTATAAATAAAACCCCCCATTTTAAATAAATGGCTAAAATAAATACAGTTAGAAGTACTTGCTGGATCTAGACGCTCATGTTTGAAAATAGTATTGCTAAATGACATTTTCCTGAGGTAGGATGATTTTAGATGGTCTGGGCTAAGCCTTGAATACCCAAAAATTGAAAATCTTCCATCTTGTTACAGTATAATAGCATAGCTTGTTTTATTTTCCCTTTTACCAGTTGCTTTCCTCTGAGGCTGCTGCGATCGAAATAGCATTTCAGTGTGATCATGTCCCACGGGTAAAAGCAGTCAAAGGCGGCCTGTCCAATAATTACACACCATCTAATGCTTTTATCCATGTCAGAAATTACATTTACCCCATAGCCATTATATGTATATACTGAAGATAGTAATTCACACCAAACGCATTGACATAAATCCTAGAAATGTGTGTGCCTCTTTAGAATCTGCTCTCTCTGCAATCTGCATAAGTGCAATTGGACTTCATTCACCTGCAGACTCGATAGACTCCTGCGGGTTTTTTTTTATTTTTTATTTTTATTTATTTATTTTTTTTGGTGTCAAGTTATGAGGTGTACCCCAAAAAGCTGCTAAATTACAAGGCACTTTGTCACACCTTCTTTCATCCGTACAGATGTGTCTCAGGGTTTAACAGCATTTTCCACAGTGCGGATCTTCCGTGAAAAATGGATGCTTGCTTTGTGAGGAGTGGAAGGGTGTGAGGTATTGAATATTTGAAGAACTTCAGTGCACACTCCTCCTGCACATGTAGAACTATACAGTATATCTGAAAGCGTTTTGTCTTACGGTGCTTTTTATACTTTAGCACAGTAGCCTTAGAACGAGATGTTTTGCATATTCTTTTCGATATATATTATGCTCTTTGTTATACGGGGAAAGATTGTTGGGTATGGAAAAGAAAGTTTCTAGATTTCGGAGTTCCTCATGCCATTGTTGTAAGATGTGCCACAAAAAAAAGGGTTTAAGTAAGGAATAAAACATGATGGGGCATGCTATTTTAGGAAAATAATCAGCAATGGGTGCCCAAAGTGAAGCAGAGCTACAGTTATGACCCCAAAGTGAATTATTTCCCAACTCTGACTTGTTTTATTCCTCTTATACCACCACAATTTACCAGTGATTACATCTTTATTATTTAACGAAGAATACACATCATACTTTCTATCATTTATAGTTACATGTTTAGTTAACGTAGTAATTTCTGTTATATACAGTCCTCTCTTGACCAGTCTCTTCCTCTGAAATCCTCTGTTATAGAATCCACAACATATTAGAACAAGCACATTAATATAAACCTCATTAATATTACAGCTGGAACTACTGAAGGGTAAAATAGTGGGCAAGGAAATAATTCCCAGAATACAGGCTTCCAGATTGGGTCCGATCATAAAACCACCACAGCCGCCATGTATGGTGTGAATTTTCCAATTACACAGACCTACTCACGAGACAATTTAAAGTCTACACGACTGTATCCAAAGGCCATACATATTTAGCAAGCTTTTGGCAAGCATCCAGTTAGCAACTTGAGAGAGATAATGATGACGTAGAGAAGAACCGTAGAAAACATAAGTGTCTAAAAGGGTCTCTTATAGACTTTAACACCAAAACATTTAATGTGTTTACATTACGACAATGCCTCATCTCCGTTCTGGTGCCATTAGCATGATGTACCCAAGGATGTCATCATGTCAGAATTGAATTGTTTAAAATATCTAATTTCAAATATATAAATTTGGACGACTTCTGCATTATCTGCAACCAATGTTGGTGCCAGACACTATTTTTGAAAAAAAAAGTTCTGCTTTTGAGCTAATGCTTAATCCAGGCTTGGCCTTGAAACACACACACACACACACACACACACACACAAAAACCCTACCCTTATGCAGATTTGACTGTATTGCATTTTATGTGCATAGTCACTTAGTCATTTATCGCAATGTTTCTTAACAAACAGCATCATTTCCTTAAATTTCTAGAATAGCACCACTTTGTAAGTCAGTGCGCTATCTACAGGTGACGTACCGAACACGCGCAGCTCACAGCACAGCCTAAAATAGCATGAATGAATTAAAACCCCATTTAGGTTCTACAGCTATGTTTACTCCCCTTAAATCCTCAAATATTTTCTCCGAGAAACAGAACCGCAGCAGCACCCAGCATGTTTTGATGTCGCTCATCTCAAATCACTCCGAGTAATCTAAGACAAGAATGGCCCTTATCTGATTTCTTCACCTTTAGCTTCAGACATGTTGAACAGAGTCTTCCCTGGATTAGGGGGAAGGTGCAAAGCATGCTGGGGCATTTTCTTTCCCAGCCAGAAATAGCCTGCACTGACAGGCAACCCTGTTGGTAGACTTCAGATCGGTCTTAGGTGGCTATAAAGGAGGCATGCTGTTACTTTTGTTGCCATTGTAAGAGTTACAACAGGTATCCAGCCAACTGTTTTTTTTTTTTTGTTTTTTTTTTTTAAATTTCAGAAAAAATGAAATAGAAACAGTCACAGCAACTACTGTAAATATTCTGAAGAAAAAAAAAGCAATAGATGCTAACAAAAGACACCGTAATCATGAGAATGTATTCCCCTTTATTACCCCTTGCACATCTTCTCTTCATTCATTTGCCAATGTTTCTAGCCAAGCATGAAAATAATGTTTAGGGTTAGAAAGGAATCGTCCCTACAGACAGCTATGAAAATATTACCCAGGAATTGACAAATTATAGATTTGGAAAGCCGTGCTTTCATTAGTGTAGTGCACTTTGCATGTTTGTGTCCTAGAGAAGAACATGCAGCGAAACAGTATTTATACCTCAAGGTTAAAAGCGTTTTCCCTCCAGAACACACCAAATTTAGATTCAGGCCTCCAAGTACTGAAGTGGAAAAGCGACAGTGAATAAATAAACAGATTTGGAGGTGGACAAATAACTTCAGCTGCTACCCCATAATCCCCTCCAGCTAGGATTAGCCGCACTCTCCATGGCCTCGAAATAACACTTTGAGTGCATGCATATGTAGAAGGAAAACATTTCTCACTGGAAAAGACACACGAAAATGGCTCCTTCATAAATGCACTAATTACAGTCAGGTGTCTGGTGAGAGGCAGGCAGTATGAACGTGTATGCTTGAAACTGTAACTTTTCTTGCAGCTCAACTTTGGAGCGTGTTCCTGTTGATGAATGTTTGCCGAGCCCTAATTAATTTAGGACTGTTCAGCCTTAGAAGAGGTATTAAAGAGGTCTTATTTGTATATACAGTTTGTTTCGGCTGGATCTTTCTTGGCAGCTGAAGGTAGGAATGAATTTCTTTACTTAACTGTCCAGCAAATAAGACTGGCTTAAAGCACTTTGAATAAAGTGCTTACTAAAAATGAATGAATGAATGAATGAATGAATTGCGGCTGCGATCTCAAGTAAAAACATTATGCGCATATGTGATCTCACGTGATCTGTAAGGGCATTCTGCTTCCACTTTAAAGTCTTATTTATAATGCATGGACCCTGTAGCTCCTTCAGACTCTTCTCTAAAGCGTCCCTTTGGTGTCTCTACTTTCTAGCACTCTAGCTAGCCAAGGGCACTAAACATCCTAAATGATGAAGAAGTTCTACAAGGGTGCGAGTTCGGTTGTTAAACACTGCAATAAAACCTCCTTCTCTTTCAGTAACATAATCCATTCATTCCTCTACGTCTACCCGCCGGCTGAAGAGAAAAGGAGGAGAGAAATCAACACGGCTCAAAGCTGGCCAAATTTGGCACCGGCCGCTCATCAGTTTGATTTATAGCCACCTCAGTGACACCCATCATCACTGTAATAGCAGCTTATAACTGATAGCCTTGGCACTTTGTCTGGCAGCGCTAAAGCAATGCCGATTTACCTGCTCTGTCCTATCAGAGCCTACATTTGTTATGACATGATGCAAAATGTTATTAATGGATGTGACATACTCAGGGCTATGTTCATGTTGCATGTAATGGGGCACAGAAGTACGTGAAATTCTCTGAGACACTTCAAGTGCCCTTGGCCCATATTGCCAGCATATAAGTCTGTATGTAGGGAAAGATGTGTCAAATCATGTCGAAATAATAATGCTTTGCTGGTTTAGTGTCCACAACAGACGACGATATGTTTCATGTTCGACACAATCCATATGACGTCTGTGTTACAGACACTCAAGCTTATCTCATCGTGTTTAGAAAGATAAACACAGTGGAGCCCAAAAACTCCACACATTTCATGTGACCATACATTTCCTGTGTTAAGTCAATTAGGGAACGCAATTACATCCAGTTTGTTAGTGTTTGGTGGCAATGCCTTTTCATTGCTTGGACTTGATTCAAACTCCTGAGGTAGCCTTCCACAAGCTTGTCACAACACTTTGCTGGAATTGTGTCACAGCTTTGGAGGTGCGCTTAAGATCATTATCCTGATAGAAGACTCCGTTTCGTCCAAGGTTTAACTTTCTGGCTGATGGCTTGATGTTTTGCTTTAGTATTTCTAGATAATCCTCTTTCCTCCTGACGCCATCTATTTTCTGAAATGCACCAGTCCCTTTTCCAGCAAAACACTTCCACAACACGATGCTACCACTCCCATGCTTCACAGTTTGGATGGTGTTCCTCAGATTAAAAGCTTTAACCACTGATCATTATGGCTAAACAGTTTGATTTTTGTTTCAGCTGACCAGAGAACAGCTGCTGTGTTTTCTCCTGCATACTTCAGTCTGGCTTTTTTAATGCCTGTCTTAGAGTAAGCGCATCTTTCTTGCATAACAGCCTTTCAGAACATGCCGTATGCCAAGGCATACTTACTGGTGGATGTTCATATTTGGTACCTGATGCCTCAAACTCCTTCATCAGTTCCACTGTTGTTGTTTTGGAGTTCACTGGAACCTTTATGACCAAAGTTCATTCATTCCTGGGAGCTAATTTGTGACTCTTTCCTGAATGATGCAGTGTCTGTGTTGTGTTGTAACTGGTTGTATAGATGCTCGTTGTACCTTCAGTTGTTTGTAAATTGCTTCTAAGGAGTAAACGGACCTGTGGAGGTCCACAGTGTTTTTTTTCTGTGGTCTTGGCTGAGTTGCTTGGATTGTCCGATGGTATCAAGAGCAAAAACGCACTGGTTCTAAATACAGTCAAATGCGCGCCCCAAATTAACTCCTACGTTTGACAATTGGCCAATGAGAAGCTTCTAAAACTTATTACATAAATTTCTGGGATTTTCCAGACTGTTTATAGAGACAGTCATCTTGGAATATGTAAACCTTTTGACCCACTGTAATTCTTATATAGTGAATTAGAGCTGAAATAAATCTGTCTCTAATCGATTGTTTTGCTTAAAAAAAAAAAGAAAGAAAAGACATGTATGTTAACACAAAACGTGTGGAGTTGTGAAAAGCTGAAACTGAATGTCTTTAGCTTAGCTGTATGTAAACCTGTGGCCTCAACTGTATATAAATTGTATTGTATTAATTAAGTTTTCCCACATGGGAAAGTCTAAAGCTTGGTGATATCTCGATATCATGACAAGCGGCATGTCGTTTCACAACATTAACTCTTTCTTGCATAAATTATTTTGAAACATATCCAGATATTTAAAATCTGAATTTTGATTTCTCATATGACTCATATAATATCAAATGGATTGTCCATGTATAGGAACATTCAAGTAGTACATATTTAATGCTGATAACATGTACATCATTTCTAGAATTTATGGAGGTTAGGAAGGTAAAAAAAAATGTACATATATATATTTATATATACATAATCTATACAAAAAAGCTAAGGGGTTCATTAGAGGCACAGAAATACTGTCTTACTTAGTTTAGGATTTTGTGAAGAGCAGCAGAAAACAGGATAATAATAGGTTTGGTTGAATCACAGTGCTGGTGGAGGAGATTTAAATTTATATACCGCCTTAAATTATGTATTAAAAATGTAATCATTGGAATAATGTTATACCAAATATAGGAGATGTGCTGTTATTGGAAATTAATCAACTTCAGTGTGGAAACAGTAATTTATTAATTAATTCAGGCTACATCACACCACCCTGTTGTTGATTATTTTCCAATATCGGCACATCATGTTGTGTTTTATTCCTTATGTGCATAATTGTGGCTATTAATGTTGTCTCCTAGTGTCAGTTCTACACACAAGTGCATTAGGGACTACATTAGTTAGTCACTGATATACTGATGAACGTACTATATACTGATCAAACTGCTGCTGTGTTTAATTCCTAGTCCTTTATTTAATAATAATTTGCATTCAGCATAAGAAATGTAACCTGATCACAGTTGGTGCGATATGGAAAGCTTACATATGCGCATGCACGCATTACAAGACAGACTGTATGGTTATTTCGGGTTCTCCTTATGCTTCTTTGACATTGCGTGTCTGTTTTACCGCCACCCCACAACGCGGCAGAAGTCACTGCTAGTTGGAGGAATAAATGCAACAGACCGTCTGCTTCCTTAAATAAATGTATACGGAGAGAAAGAAAAAAAAAAAGTGCATCCAAATGAGATCGCCACAGCTATTGGTGTTTATAAGGCAGGACTGCAAGTGACCTGTTTCTTTTGCACAAATAGGACACGTAGCCCACATCCCTCAACATGCCAGTCGTTTATCAAAATCTTACACGCTAACAGCACCTACCTTGGTGGTATTGCATTGTATTGTGTTGTCAGATGTTACGAGTTATAAGGTAACATATAATGAGTTTGAGCCAAATGATTGGAGGGAAAAAAAAAAAAAAAAGACTCTCCCACTCTCCCATTGTTAATAAGAACAAATCCGTTTGCTTTAAAGTTTGCCTTGACAAAAGCACTCCATGGAAACGTCCTCCTACGCTTTTCCTCCACATCTTATTGCCTTTTTGTAACATTATTACCTCGGCACAAAAAAAGGAAGAGCTGAGCTAATATGAGGAAACTAATGCCAGGATGATTAAATGACAAATCCAGCCTCTGTCTCCAGACAGAAGTCCTGCAGCTGGCTCAAGCGGGACGAAGAATGATGCAAATAACTGGAAACGAGAGCAAATGCTGCTGTCTACGTTTAAGGATTGTGAAATCAGAGGAGGTCGAGCGCAGGGGATAGCGGAGAAGAACATTTGTTGAACGTTTGTTATTGAACGTGAAATGTGTAGCTTTGGGGGAAAGGACGTAGATAAAAATCGTTGAGAGAACGAGTAATGAGAAAATAGATGTGTTTCGAAAAGCAGTGTATAGTGTGGGGGGAAAAAAAAAAGATTAAAAATAGTGTGACGGATGAAATTTGTTGAAAGTACAGTAGGTTACAGGACATGAATAAACAACAATAAATTCCAAATCGCAAATTATCACATTTTATTGAATGATTTTTTTTTTTGTCAGTGATTATAGCTCGACTGACACAATAAGGCAATTTCTCACAGAAATAATCATATACATTTAAGGAAAAGATAATCTTTAGAAAAAAAGGTTTAATCAAGGATATGTTAATACACATGGCATGGAATGATTTCCAACCTCTTCTATTAACTCATTTTCCAAGCATTAAACTGTAAGTAACACATCATGCTGAGTAAATTAAATCTTTATTTAATATGAATATCATGAAATGGCCTTTATCTTGAGCTTCACAGCAATGAAGCAATGAAGATTTGATTAACCTTGATTAGCTCCTTTTTCAGGTATCACGTCTTTTCAAGAGACGTGTTTCCTCATGAAAATCAC
>JAKKZJ010000005.1:3570570-3585733 GCA_033441845.1 Pangasius mekongensis
TTCCAGAACTGTGAAGGCTTTTTTAGATGTCGTTTGGCAAACTCTAATCTGGCCTTCCTGTTTTTGGTGGTAATGTCCTGATGTATTCAGGAACATGCCCAATGATGGCACACAGCACACTCGGAAGTATGCAGCCCATTGTAGGTTGAGACATACCACATCAGTCACTTTTCTCTCTTTGAAACGTGTCAGTAGCAGCAGTGTCTTTTTTTGTGCCACTGTTAGATTGAATAAAATCATCCTCCTACAGGATTAGCTGTAAATATTAATTCCCAGTCTAGCCAATGTTTATTCTTATATGTCATTCATGACCTCGTAGACTCCCAGGACCTGTTGATGGGTCCAGGCTCGTAACCAAGCAAAAACGTGATGTGCAAGAGACCTACAGATGGCATCTGGATCATGTCGGTTGGTTCAGACGCTAATCTGTATGTCTGCGAGACGTCCAATGCAGGATCAGTATTTAGGACAATTTTTGAATGTGTGTGTGGACGTGTTCAACATCTAATGTTTTAGATGTCGATAGATAGATAGATAGATAGATAGATAGATAGATAGATAGATAGATGGACAGATGGACAGATAGAAAAAATTATATAAGGTTGAAAAGCTCTAAGTCTCACATGTGCACATTCTGAGAATGGCAAGTCCGTCATTTTTTTCTGACATTTCCCATCATATCACAAAATAAGTCTATGAGCCATGGGTACTGTATCGCCTCATTTCTCGATGGATCCTTTAATCTGTGGGTGAAAAGGAGGTGCTAAGGAACAGGTGGGCTTCCAGCTGTTCCCCCCGGCGCACCGCCATCACCCTCCAGAGCCAGATGGAGCTCTTCCACACTTCCAAAAAAATAAAAAATAAAAAAATGTGCTTTGAATGTGGAGGCCTCACAACCCTGCAATATGACAAACGGCTTTATTAATGTGCAGCTCTCCAGATAACGCTGTCGGATCGTGTGTGTGTCTGTCTCAGCATCGTATGGAATGAGCTTGTTTTCAGTGCAGCGTGTCAGTAAATGCTGTTCACTGAGCAGTGCGATGCTACAGATGGCACTTTGTCATAATTACAGTGGAGGTGTGATTATACCTGATTATACCTGATTATACACAGTACATATGTGTCGTATATAAATAACGTGCACCAAATTACATTTTTCACATGTTAATATGTTTTGTAAGAGAGATTGAGTAACACCATCTTTAACAAGCATAAGAAAACACACACACACACACTTGTAGCATTCTATTTAAGGTGTTTTTTTAACTTAATTACTAAAATCTCAATATTGATATATTTAAACTCAATCCCAACCTCAGAAACCCAGAGTAAATCTTTTAGTTATTCCACATTTCAAAGTCACATTTTGGTTAAATAAGCATGACAAGATTCCAAGTTTTATCATAATGACTGAATTTTCATTGTTGAGTGAAATTTGCGTTGGTCCACACACATGCACATGTACATATGCACAACTTCCTGTTTGCGAGTGCAGACCACACCATCAATTTAGTGACCAGGGGGATAGTCTACGAAGAGAGCTAACACAATAAGTCAGGTTTATTTCAACAAACCCGGCTAATTTGTGTCAATTTTTGTTCCACGGACGATGCTAATCATAAGCCCCACCCTGCTGAGTTACTAGGGCAACACGTGATTTGGACACACCTGCTCCGTCTCAGGCTAGTTTTGAAGCTTCATTTACCTTGATGAATTTTTTTTTTCTGTTTATGTAGCCAGATTTTTATTGAGTTTAGATTTCCAACTTTCTTGCCATTAATAAAACAAAATCCTCAACACAGGATATCTTTCGGATATCTTACATGCGAAGGGAAAACGCTTCTTTTCTAAAGAGCCATGGCTTACCCGTTTGTCAAGAATAACATGAAAACCATTTTTTAATTACATGTCTGCTAATCTGGGATGCATGTTTTCATTAGTGTCATTAATTTTCATCCGTAGTGCTGGGTTAAAATCCTTCATTTATTTATAACATTCTTATTCATGGCATTACTGAATGAATCACATTTCAGTAAGAGGATTTAAAAAAAAACGTTTGACTCGCACCTCCAGGGTTCGGGGTTTGATTCCCGCCTCCATCCTGTGTGCGCAGAGTTTGCAAGTTTGCATCCCTGTGCTTCGGGGGTTTCCTCCAGGTTCTCCAGTTTCCTCCCTCAGTCCAAAGACATGCATTGTAAGCTGATTGGCATCTCTAAATTGCCTGTTGTGTGTGTGTGTGTGTGTGTGTGTGTGTGTGTGTGTGCAATTGTGCCATGCGTTGGCACCTTGTCCAGGATGTCCCCTGCCTTGTGCCCTGATTCCCCTGGGACAGACTCCAGGCTCCTGTGCTGTGACCCTGTGTAGGATAAGTGGTGCAGACAATAGTTTTCTTGCAGTAGCAGCATAATACAGGATTTTAAAAACTAATAAACATCTCCAAAATTTTATGAACACAGTACACTGAATAAAAAACGTGGGCCTTAAATTTCAGCTACAAAAAAAAAAAAAATTCCTCCGTTATGTCACTTTGTCATAGTTTACTATTTGTACTTTTTACCTGAGATCAAGTATGCATTTAGGATGATACTTTTGACTATAGAATCATATATATTTTTGCTGCTTCTCGAGCTTTGTTAATTGCCGAGGTGTTGCCTTTATTCGCAAGAATGCATTTACACTCAATAAGTCTTTGTTCAGCTGGAGTGGAAAAAGCGGCTCTCTCATTGGCTTATCTTCGCTCGACTACTAACGCTGCTTGGACATCGCGTATCGTGAGTATACAAATTAGTTATGATGCTGTAAAGCGACAAATCCAAAAAGATTGGCTTGAATCATTGAAATTGAAATTGAAAAATCAGATGTAGTCTGACTTTTTTTTTTTAACTTCCCCACTCAACTTATATTCCTGACTGCAATTACTGTCTGATGCACAAAAATGGAAGAAAAGGGTATAACCGTGGTTTTGTCTAGTTGTGTCATCTACAACCTGCCATTAAATGTGTATAGAGACATTACGAAGAAAAACAAAGCTTGGAAGACAGCAGCAGGGATCGTTGGCATGTCTAGTGAGTGTATGTTGCTAGTACAGCTAGCTTGCACTGCTAATCTGCCAATGTTACATGTAAGTATGAAGCCTAGCATGTAAATCAAACAGCCAATTTTCACACTGATGTGTGGAAGTGAACTTGCGTTTAACTAGTAGTGTAACCACTACCGCTTTTCAGAAAAAAAACTCAACAGTATCAGTTTCAGGACACTAAAAAGAAGCTAGAAGCAACCTGGCTGACTTGGAGCTTGCTAGTGTGAACATAGGGTGGGAGATCTTTGCAGATGGTGGAGCTTCAGACATGGTGTTTCTCTAAAAATTCAGTTATTTCAAAACTATATTTAATCACGTTTAAATACGTTTTTCCCAATGTATGCTGTTTTTAACGTACCCTTTTCCCCTCCAAGGAGAGTCCTTCTTGTTGTTATCAGCTCAACTGAGGTTAAAACAGTGACCAAGGCAACATGACTGGAAGGAAAATTATGGCAAAAAAAAATTATTTTATATATCCTACTGAAGCATTCCTATTGAAAAACATGTACTGGGTTGTCGGGGGATGTTGACATGAAAGTGTTGAATGCAGCACTGTAATGCAGGACCTGTGTGTTTGTGTGCTACAGCTGTCTTTCTTCATGCATCTCTGTTTACCTCTCCATGGCACTTGACCACCCAGATGAAGGTTCTGTCTGGCACTCGGCCCAGTCCACTCACTCACCTCCATCTGCATGCACCTGTGTGGCTCAGCAGGACTAAATCTACCACAGCTTACCATATATCATCATTAAAGCCATGATATTCGTGATTCCGTGTGTGATTAGAGCAGACCACTGTATGGGAACCCAGCGATTGTTTCAGCATACGGCTCAGCTGTTGTGGGATTTCTTATCATCATAAGAACTTTATTCTTGCAAGAACCTTTTGTGGATTCTATGTAGATCTGAAGACGAGTATTCGTTTTAGTCAGAATATTTCATTTATTATCCAATATAGCACTGCTTGTCAAACTCGCTCCTTCAGTGTTCAGGATTCCCCCAAACACTGCCTCCAATGAAGTCATTAATGTCTTGCAGTTAAATCGAACATTACAATGAAAAACAGCATCATCCACGGTGGCAAGAAGTCTTCTTATATGACTGTGTTGGCTTTTATGACCCTCAATTCACCAGCCCACTTAATCACAGTCTTCAATATGATTAATTCCCAACCCCCTTCACCCTGGAGCAGGAAACGCAACAAGCCTTGCATGGATGATTTCATACCTAATTACCTCGATTACCTCTGAGAGCTCAAAGAATTTGAATGTGAGTTGCTTCTCATTTATTTCACACAGGTTCCGAATTCAAAGTCCGTCTAGAAGCGCGTACAAATCCTCTTTATTTTAATTAGAGTCAAAAGTTTGCACCGTGAAGTATTGAGTTTTGGTAGACAGTTTGTAGAGAAAGTTGTGGATCACATTCATCCTTAGGGTGATGTTCTTTGCCGTACTCACTTTTGACCTTTACAGCCATCCATTGTGTACTGTACCTTCTGAAAAGATCAGCCCAAGCAGAGGCGAAGGGGGGGGGGTTCAGGGGTTTGGACGACACTTGCTCAAAAAGTCATGATCAAAATGTTACGCTGCTGAGCTGACACTGCGTGAAGGGACCTTACGTGAAAGGTTTCATGCTGGAATCATGAAGAATTATTGCGGTCATGACACCATAAATTGCATGTCACGGAAACGCAAAATTAATTGGCTCGAGATAAGACAGACTTGTACAAATTGCATTAGTGTCAGTCTTTATTACAGAGGAATAAAATACATTTGAAGCTGCTTTCTTGTCTTGAAATGACAGCATGTTTCGTTTCACCCGCTCAACAACACATGTCTATAATTACATGAAGAACCACCAGAGCCCAGTCTTTTTTTTTTTTTTTCCAGAGAACAGTTGATTGTCTAACCCTAATGCTAACTTCCTGCGTAGACCCCTGGAAGTCACCTCTCACACACACACGGTAATTGTTTTCCACAGGTACAGATTAGCACAGCTCACTGCCAGAAAGGTGGGTAGGTGGTGTGTGTGTGTGTGTGTGTGTGTGTGTGTGTGTGTGTGTGTGTGTGTAGGAAGAAAAGCCTTCAAATTCCAGAGCATGCATTTAATCCATGGTGTGTGACAATGTGGCCTCATGGAGAGGAGCTGATATGCTCCCAAGGGTGGATGAGACCACCATTAGTTGATCCGGGCGTGGGAATTGCACAGCTGCTTCCCCAGCTTTATATACAGAGCTAGCATAAACGAAAATTAAAGAAATGGATATGCTTGTGCTTGCAAGGTTTTCTATTGTGTTCATGCATAAGCTTGAATTATGGGTGGATCCAAGTGTATACCATCACCCTTTTCGGTGCTCTTTGGATTAATTCTATTAGTATTTTAATTGCATTCATATTTGAGATTCACATACTAAGCTGGCTTGGCTGTATCAAGAGTTATTCGTGTGAAACCAACAAAACTGTGTAGCTGCCTGTGAAAATAACAGCCCAAAATATTGACCACAATTGAGCTTTTCTGGCAATAATATACTTTGAAATCTCTCCTTCAATAAAAAAATAAATAAAATGGAAATGTTTTCTTTTGGTTAATTTCTAACCTTGCCGTGACTCTATCTGCAAAAATCATGTTCAGTAAGGATCAACCACCATCAATCAATTATCAACCACGCTGGTGGAGGCAGTCAGTCTCTCCTTGCTAGCTAAATGTGAATTTCTCACACAGTGAATGTCATGATTTTTTTTTTTATTTTCAGATAGTTGACATGTCAGAGAGAAATGGAGAAAAGCTTAATGTCCACGATGCTCCTGCACCATCACATCAAAACGGAGAAGAGCGCTTACGCAATGTGTACATATAAAGCTTAAGATGTTTAAAATGTCAGCACTGATGTCACTGTGAGCAGACATCACAGGAGTCAAACAATGACGAGAAGGCTCGCGTTAAAATGTCGTAAGTCATGTTCACCTCAGGTGATGCGACAGAGAATGATGTGGATGATGCTGATCATCAAAATAAGAACTCATTTCCCATTATGAACTTATAACAGCTAAGGATTTGTCAGTGGTGTAGTGTTGTTGCTGAGTGGAATTGGAATGAATCAGTGGAATCTGGAGGTAATCAGACTTTAAAATGATAGAATTTGACTTGTAGTTAAGATACATGCAGTTTAGGAAGATACATAGATTTCAGAACAATGTATAGTAGTAAAACTCTAGATCTGTAGCATTGAAAGGGTTTTCCCAGGCCGCCACACTATATTAATAATCTCACTAATATAAATTGGCGATGCTGACAGAAAAGCTTTCCGCTGATCCCTAAACAAGTGCTACTATGCTATTCCTGATTCATTCACGCTGTGGCTTGATTATCTGCTCATTATAGTGTTTTACTGATAATGACATATCTCCAGAAATTGAAAGGGAACGTAAGCTAACACAATCGATTTTTGGATAAACGATAGCTACCGAGCTGAAAGCATCGGAGTGTGTTAATTTTACACTGAATCAAGCGTATGTGTTGTTAGGTTTAGAGATAATTGAGGTTTAGTTCACCACATCTGAGTTTCATTCATTTATGTTGCTCCTGACTTGAATTAGCAGCTATGAGTAATTATAGGATAGCTTGCTAGCTAAGTCAGATACTGGCAACAGTTTTGCTCCATTCTGGGCAATCACTTTTAAAACAACCAACTATTCAACCACATGTGTATTATTTTACCTTAATAAACAGTCAGAGTAACTGTAGCCTTGTTTCCATTTCACTAATGCTAGATAGCTAGCTGTAGCTCTAACGAATCAGTATGATGAACAGATCCCCAGAAGCTACACGTCTCTTTTTTCGGAGTATTATGTCTTTGTTGAATGTTCTTTCTCTTAGCATTGTCTATTTGGAGTCCATTTTAGGTTTTCTAGAGGTCCAGTCCATTACAGGTCACTCCTGCGCTCCAGTCCACATGCTCTAGATTTCCCCATGCCTCATTATTCCTCTGTGAGTCATTATTTGAGCCACTGGCCAATTAGAGCTGTTAGTTTAAAGCTTAGCGCTTGTTGCTTGTGGATACGCTGATCTGATTGTTAGTGAATCTTGTGCTTGATATTGGACCTTAGATATTCGCTCTTTCTCCTTTGACTCTGGTGTGTAGATCCTTATAGCTTTGTACGCTGTGTAATGAGTAAAAAGTAGGATTTATTTATGAAACATTTTTATACCGCAGGGTATAAAGAATTCACGAAGAATTCTCAAATCAGAAGGTGTGCAATAATTTTCTCTAATGGCACAGTTCTGGCTGTAATATAAATGACAGGTTTATATCATCATACTCGTTCTAATACGTTATTGTTTCTGTAGTAACAGCTCATACACAGGGAGTAGTATGGAGGACGCTCCACATAATCTAAGGCTGATAATTACCAGATTTAAAGAAATATGGTGGTGAAGAAAACAAGAAGTCTTCACTTTGTAAACTCCAGTTATGGAGTTTGACATGGGAGATTGTTTTTGCGCTCCCCTGTTTCTCAGTCCCATGACAAGCTGTATTTTTCATCTTATTAACTTCAAGAAAGAGAAAAAAAAGAAAGTCTAGCCCACTGTGGTTTTTTTTCATAAAACAACTCATTCTGATGGTACAATAATTAAATATATATATATATATATATATATATATATATATATATATATATATATATATATATTTGTGTACAGGTAGATTTTGAGACAAATTTGAATTCTAAATTGGAGGGGCATGTCTAATAGCTGTTGGTAATCTGTGCCAGAGTCTAGGGACATTTAATTGTGAGCTTGACAACAGCCAACAGATTTCGTGAGGAAGACCGCAAGGATCTTTGCACCATCTGATATGATATATAAAGATATAAAAACAACACCAAGACGGACCAGGCTATTAAGAGTTTTACAAACATATAACAGAACTTTAAACTGAGCTCTAAAATGAACTGGGTGCCAGTGAAGCGAGGTGAAGACTGGTGTAATGTACTCTCATCTTTGTGCCTGTGAGCAACGTGACAGCAGCATTCTGAACGAAATGTAGGCAGGACATCAAGGAATGATTGACTGCAGTGGTAGTCAATACGAAATGAGATGAACGCCTGAATAATTTCTCTATAAATCATTACAATATAAGTATATTCTGTATATAGTGACTTTGTTTCACTGGGTATAGGGTGTAGGCCATTTTTCTTGGGGGTTGGGTTTATGTGTTTGTTTCTGAATATGTTTTTTTTTTTTCTTGCTTAACTTTCGTATAGGGAAGTTGGCTGTGGCATCTCACCACTGTTCTCTCTAAGCTGTGTGCTTACATGGGCAGGCACTTCTGATGATGCTCCCATGCAGAAAAAAATCCATGCACAGCGCAGACCCAGAAATGTGTTAGTCAATTGGAGGGAGTAACCGACAGATGATTGCAGTGCAGCTTGGACCAGCCAGAGGTACACTTGATTCTCAGCTAAACAGCTTTGTGTTTTTTTTTTTTTTTTTCCTTTGGCAGAAGGGACTGCCCAATAGTAATAGATTTTGCTCAGCAAGAAATAAAATCAGAGGGAACATTGCAACATTGCAGATCTTGCTTATCCATATAGGCTTTGATTAAGGCTGCTATGGCCTGACCCTATGCCAGGATGTAACACTGGACTATTACTGGCTAAGGTATTAGTCATATCTCATTGTATGCTATTGACTCTTGGTTCTGATAGAAGGTACAGAAATCGGTAATTTGTTTGTGAACACCATTAGGTTCTTTCTGCTTCAGTTAACTATAGTTTATTCTACCCTTCTAGCCCATTGTATGGCATTACAGTGGGGGGTATTATACTTATAATATATCCAGTATCCAAAAACTCCATGTAAAGAATCCATTCTCTGGTCATACAGTGTTGCTCTTATTGTCAAAATGTGTTTATTTTGAACATTTTACTGATTTGTCTTAATGTATAGGTCTTCTGTGATTGAGACATTCTCCATAACTGAATCTGTACTGAAGCTTAGGAAGCTCAAAAAGACTGACTCTAGGTTCTAATCTGGAGTTTGAGACTCTTAATATAAAATTACCAAAATACTTTACATCTATCATCATTACTATGTCTATGTTCCACTTCAAGCCTACTGTATGTACCAACTGCAGCTCAGACATTGCATAAGGTGAGTAAGGTCAGATATTCAGAACAGTTTACCTGGGTCAGCGGTGATAAAGTTAGGGATTTTATTATGTAGACATTTGGAAAGTTTAAACAGCAGATTTCTAGATCAATGCTACTGCAACATTTGGTTTGGGCATTTATGATGATGACTGTGTGATTTTATTAAGACCTAAATATCATCAGATCCTGAAATCACATAATTCTTTTCCTCTCGTATCGACTGAGCAGTTGACTGAGAAATGGATGTCAGTAAATATCAACAGCAATAACACATCATGGTACAGTAGGGAGGTTTAAAGCTATAGACTGTGATATTGATGAGGCTGGAGTCTTAGACATAACTGGCATCATGATGTTTACCACAGAAACCCAACTTCCCACTGCGAATACACTATTACATGACTGGGAGGATATCTGTTACGTTTGTTATCAGTTCCCAATCCCTCATGACAGATACTCATGTTTACAAAGAGACTGACTGGTGGACTGGTATTGACGTCCAGCCTCTGTCTGTGTTTGAGTTATTTCTGTGCTTCACTCCTCCTAAAGATCTGATGACCTCTCTCTCAAAAATGTGGATGATAGTTAATAGCCTAAACATTTATTTAAACTTTCACTTCATGGATAAAATTAGATTTATTATATGCTCAAACTACACCTCGTGTGCTGACAGATTTTCTTTTGTTGTAAGGTATGATTTGAAAACCATACTTATTGGATAGTTTTTAGATTACATAAGGCAGCAGTTTTGCCAAAATTCAAGTTCGACCAATTCAGAGAGGCTACAAAAACCTCAATATCCAGCATGAGCACAAACAAACACCGGAACCCGGAACTTTGTCAAAAATAAAGATTCACCGGTCCTATCTTTCAGGAGTTCATGTTTTCGTTGGCAGTGTCACCAGCTGCTGGACCTGTGCTGTCTTTGGCAAGGACACAGCATTCCTGTCTATCATTTCCTGCTACAGGTGTGCCAGATGTACAAGCGTGCATAGTGCTTTCAACTAAGCGCAATTGATTTCCAAATTTTTAATTAGATTTATTTACAGGAAGGCAATTTACTGTACTGGATAAAACATTTTATCTCAAATAAATATGTAAATAAGTAAGTAAGTAAGTAAATAAATAAATAAATGACATGACACGATGCTTGTATTTTCTGAGAAAATTGATCATGACACATGTCTGGAAACATTAAAAAACAGCTGCAAGCCCCCATTAGCACTTCTGAACATTCAAGTTTCCTGTTTTTTTATTTAGTTGAATCCTCCCAGGACCATGAAAACATTGTTGTTGTTCTTTTGGCTGCTCCTATTAGGGGTTGCCACAGCAGATCATTGGTCCACATATTTGATTTGGCACACTTTTTATACCATGCCCTTCCTGACACAACCCCCCCCCCGCCCCCCGTTTCATGCGAGCTTAGGACCGGCACTCGAACCCTGAATCAAACCTGGGCTGTGGTGGTAAGAGTGCTGTGGCCTAACCACTATTCCTTCAGGGACCGAGGACCGGGACACACTAACACCGTCACTTGGCATTTTCCGGTGTTTGACGGCTCAAATAAATGATTTCGCTGCTGGTTGATACTGATATTATCAGTTTGGGAAATTTTAAAATAATTTAAAACCATGTTGGCCATGGCTGGTGATAATCTTACAGTGGTGAGGAAGTAGAATACATGCTGATGTAAGTATGTATGATGCAAAAAAAAAAAAAAAAAAAAAAAAAAGGTTGCCCACCCAACAAATTTGATCTGGCATGCCACTTTCTCAGCATGGGAAACCCTGCACTTATTTTAAGTGTTATAAAGATTGAACTGCTAAGACTCTTATTGCGTTTAACCATTTTTGAAAACATTTTCTCCACTACCTACCTATTATTAAGCTCACAGTCTCCACTGGCTGCCTGTCTTTTATGTTTCCATTACTGTAGTTGGAATTCTTTTCCATTTAGTGACCAAATGGGCAGTATGTCCCTTACAAAAATGCTAACCAGAAGCTTGGTCATGTACCTCTTACAATTTGAAGTGTTTATTCTTCTTACAAGCACCGTTTTATTATATGCTCTATTTTATACCAAGAAACGTCACACAAGCTTTGAAAAAACTGCAAATAGGGACGGTTTTGGTGTTGTTTACTCTCCATTCTGGAGATCCCACAACCGTTATTGCAATACCTTACCATAAACGTGAAGACATTCCTTCAATACGGTAGGTAGGTCATAAATAGCATTTTTACTGACAGTAAAAATGCTGCATTGAATTGAGTCTGCCTCCATTTGTACGTGAAGTCATTCTCTCTGTACGAGCCAGAGGTTTTGTTCCATTTTTTATTTTCATTTTTTTTTATGAGATGAACCAAAGACGCGATGCTTCTGTTTTCTCCTGTTTGTTCACCATGAAAGTAGCACTGCATTCATCGTCAGCTTCTGATACTCAGTGCTATCAACATCAGAAGCATGATATAGAAAATATGACTGAAAGCATCTATTATCTGAGCACACCAGTTGTCCTGCACTGCAAAAAAAGATGTCTTAGCAAGGGAAAATATCTGGAATATAGTCAAATTGATCTAGTATTTCCTATTATATGATCACAGCGAACCAAATATAAGATTAATAAGCATACTTCTAGCCTTTTTTTATTCATTTCAAGCTTGAAATTGTCTCGTTCTACTGGTAGATAATGTTGCCTCTTTCTGGAAAGAAATTGCTTAAAATTAGCAACATTGCCTGCCAATAGAAGGTCTAGAAATAGGTTAAAAACTCTTATATTTGGTTTATTGTAATATAACTGGAAATACTAGGTAAATTTGACTATATTCAAGATATTTTCGCTTGATAAGATGTCGTTTTTTGCAGTGTAATTTTGTGCTTTAGGCACTGAAGCCTTCAGACTGATTGCTTCTCACAGAAAAGCTTATAGAAAAGTTTGCACAAAAAGCCATATTAGAGTATAGATTTTCTTAGATGTTGTCAAAGCAAGATGTTCTCGAGTAGTTTGTCAAAAACATGCCAAATTTTCCCTAAATTACATTTCACTGGCTAAATTCTACAGATGACTAATCTTCCTTTAATAAACCAAAAAGGCTTTGGACTATAAAATGGAGTTTATTATAAACACACAAGCATATTTTACACATAAGAAAATATTAAGTTGTAATTCCTGATCATAGTCATCACACACAAGCCTCAGACGTCTTCCACAAGAATATCAGCCATTTCTACATTCACTTTTATTTTAAAAGTAGGTCTTTAGTTCTGTAGAAGTTGTACAGGCTGTTCTAAATGGTATAACTCAGACCCTCTTCTGCCTGTTCTATAGAGAGCCAGCGCATTTGTGAAAACGTGGATGGTAAGTCTTCCGTAGAATGAATCATCTCAATAGTTTCAAAAATTCTCCCAGTCTTTCATTTCACAGAAAGTTGCTTGCTACTGAAATGCGCCATTATTGTAGTAATGCTCATGCAGTAATGAACACACTGGCACAGTAAAAGATGGAAACTTCTTTCACTTCTGTTCAGTGGATGAAAGGAAAAGCTATGTTAGTAAATATATATTTAATTGGTTTCTTAATGCACTGTACACATCAGTTGAAAATGACCTTCACGAGCTTTTCGAGAAATGGCAACTCTAAAGGAGCTGTTAAGGGACAGAAACATTATCGAATTAACATGGAATACCGATGGCATTCCTGTGTCCAGGTCCTCAAATTATCCCGTGTGGCCTATTCAGTGCACAGTTAATGAATGGTTTGTCCTTGATGTAAAGCCAGATTAAGGACAAGAGTTTACTCTGGTCCAATAAAATCAAACAAGGTCTTTCTCCTGAAACTTTCTGTCAGTGAAAGTATCCAGCTGGCTAGTAAGCTGTCGGCCTCAGGCTCCCTCGCTGGTCCTGCTGTGTCAGTGCAGGAGAAGTGAGGGTGGCCAGTCAGTTTTAGGCCTACCTGTGGAGGTGTTTTGGAATAATGGGGAGGGGGGTGTTTTGTCTCTCTCTCTCTCTCTCTCTCTATCTCTCTCTATCTCTCTATCTATCTATCTATCTATCTATCTATCTATCTATCTATCTATCTCTCCGTAGCTTACAGGCACACATGAGCACACAGACAGGCTCACTCGTTCAACCATCTTCCAATTCACTCCCTATATCCTCCAAGCAATTACCTTTATTTATTTTTATAATAAATGTAAACTAGTTGCAAATGCTATTTTGGGTCTGTGTCTATTTTATGTTGCGGTCACTTAAGCCGGCTGTAAGAATCATATTTAAACAAGGCAAGGATAAAGCCAATACATGAAGTTAAATGCAGCTTCCAGAGTGGAACACCAGAAAAGTGTTCACCTTACTGTTGAGCAATCGCAAGAGTCCTGATGATGCCACAGTCATCCATGGCTGGGAGCCAAGGGAGCAGAATTGACCTCGATTTCTGGGTGGGAGAGATAGCATACTCTTTCTCCCATGTCAATCAGAGCAACACTAACCAATTGTAGGCATCTGTGAGCTCATGTTTGCAGAAGAGTGTAGATGGCACTTTCCTCTGAGTGTGTTATGCTGCGATGCAGCATAAGCAGCAGTTTGAAAATGTGCATTTAACTGCCATTTAAATGTCTCCGAGGATGTGCATGTTAGCCTTCACCCTTCCCGGTTGGTAACTGGCTGGTGGGTTGGAATTAGCAGGCGACCGAATTGGGAATAAACACAGGGGAGGGAAAAAGTGGCGGATCCATTCTGGAGCAGGGAGAAAGGCTATATTAGTGTTTACCCACTGTCTATTGCAACCGATTGTCAGCAGACTAATGAAAGAATTCTCCAATGTGGTGAATTTTCCACATCCATAAACTCGTAAATAATGGCTGTAAAAGGAGTTTTTGGTCCACTTTCAGAACTACTTCATCTCAATATGTCTGAGATTTTTGTACTTTTCTATCTATAAACCCTACTCTGTGGTGTTTTGTTGGGTTGGGATTGCATTTGTTTGGATTGCAATTCAACAACAAATTGGATGCACTCTTTGTTGTGAGGCAACAAATGAATGGGCAGCAGACGTCAGCCCATCAAATGAAGCCTAGTCTTGTCATTTCATCATAACTCTATACACTGGAACGAAAGTACACTTTGGGACCAAAGTGCAAGATATAGCAAAGAAGTAGCACATTACTCAGGACTACATAAAGTGCAAGTACATAACAGTGTAAGACAAAAATATACGAAAAAAATACATAGGACAATATATACACAGGACAGTGCAGAAAAGACTAGAGAAGTAGAAAAGATAAACAGAACAGCACTGTATGGAAGAAACCAGTGCAAACAATCCTTTGCAGACAGTTGACGCTACACTATCATGCAATTTGTCCACACCTGGCATTAGCATGCAGCCTGGGTGATTGGATCGCAGGTGGACAGCTGAGGCGCGTAGCTGTTCACTCCTGGCATTATGAATGCGTCTCCAGTGTGACCACTTGTGATCGGATTTCATACATCATTTCCACTGGAGAAAGGCTGTCACGAACATTTATTACGTCACTCTTCCGTTGTATTTTACTTTTTTGGGCAGAAATGTCCCGCGAATCCTATCTCGTGTACATGTATAGACAGTTTCAAACATTTTAATCGTGTGGTCTGCGAACGAAACTTAGAAACGAATGAGAGATGAGACGACAAATGAAACTACGGTATGAAAAGCAACTGCTTTCGTTTCTGCTGTTATAGCATCATCTTTATCCATTAGCCTAGCAACAGAGAGCTCTACTGTTCAGACCGATTGTCTCGCGATGATTACATAGTTTCCAGCTAAGTCTTTGAGACGCACTGGGCCCCGATCACACCTGTACTTAAGTGAAGTGACGTGTAGCCAAGTGTGGTGACCCATACTCGGAATTTGTGCTCTGCATTTAACCCATCCAAGTGCACACACACAGTAGTGAACA
>JAKKZJ010000005.1:3596273-3608463 GCA_033441845.1 Pangasius mekongensis
CCCAAGCAACCTCTGATTGGAGACATAAAAAATACATTTGTTGTGCACTGAGTGCATTTTAGGAAATTACATTTGTGATGATGATTATGATGATGATGATGATGATGATGATGTCTTAACACCAGGTTTAATTATTCTACTTGATTATTTAGTTATGAACATCTATTTAATTATACATATACAAAGGCACAATTCATTGGCTCCTTTTTTTTTCTTCTGTGGTGTGGTCGCTGTAAATCGGGGTAAAACGCTGCTCATTATAATTACACGACACACAGGCATTTTATTATTGCCGTGTATTTTCTGATGATTTTGATGATGTTGGGAGTCTCATTTACAGTAAGATGACACCTTGGTGCATTGAGGACAATTCTTTCTACATCTTTTTAAATTCATATTCATATTCATTCAGCTTCAGTAACCGATTTTTCCAGGGTTGTAGTGGCTCTGGAGCCTATCTTTGGTAACAAGGTGGGAGAATTCACCCCGGATAGGACAAGTGAATAAATTTCATTCATTATAAAAGTGACTAGTGGCTGAAGTCTTGGCAGGAGAAGATCTTGAGCATTAATCAGCTCCAGTAGCTATTGTTTCTGCATTACAAATCATAGAAAAAAGCTCAGATCTGAGGAAGATATTAATATTATAAGCCATCTACTACACAGAGCTCTCCATATTGGGCATTAGGTGTAGAGGCTTTACGTGAAGCATACATCAAACCTTGACTGAACCTCGACTTATTATTAGAAACCAGACGTAGCCATAAAAGGAGTTGACATGTGCAAGAAAACCTGCCACAGTGTGTCATGTGAGAGCAAGCTCTGCCCACACTATCCTGCATGAAATACTGATGATTTTCCTTTAAGTGCAATAGATTATAAATTCATAAACTGGATTATAAACAGATTTCAGAAATACCGCATACAGATCTGAAGAAAAAAGATTAAAAAAAAGAAAAAGAAAAAGAATCCAGGAAGAGAAACTAGCTCCTTAATCTGTATCCAAGGGTTACATGATTTCATGCAGTTTAAGTTTTGTGTGAACACACTGGCTTAAGCTCACAGTGACCGTATATGATACACACACAGTGGCAAAATGTAAATACTTCCGCAGTGTAATCAAAGTTGTCATTTTGAAATTGTGCATTCTGAGGTCATGTTTGCGTGGGCATGCATGTACAGCACATCACGTCTTTTTTTCATCAGGAAATATGTGATGTTAGCTGGCATTAGTGCTTGCTCTTAAATCGGTAAACTAATAAAACTGAAAATAGGAGTAGTCGACAGAAATGTTCAAAATCAAATCAACGTGTACGTATATTAGGAAAACGGTTAGGGAAAAAGGTGCAAACCTGGCAACCAAACTAAAGAGGCATTGTGGAAAGCTTCACATAAAAAGATTTTTGGTTCAATTCAAACCAAGCAATCGCAAAAAGAAATCTGAGCGCTGTTTGTGGATCGTTTACTGCTGTACTGCCAATGGTGTTGGCTTTCATGCTTGAACAAAAAGACTACAAAATCAGAGGAATTTAATTGATTTGGGAGAAAATGACAACAATTTTATGAAAAAATTCCCCTCCTTTTCCTCCTCAACATGGCCCGGAATTGCCAAAAGGTAGAAATCATGTCTATTGAGTATTATGACTAGAATGTCTGCTATTTTAAGACATGCTCTAACAAGATTTCTTAGTAGACATCATTTCCAAGTGTTCATACAGTATTGTTTCATTGGATAAGAGACAAACGCTACATTTCTCTGAATATAACTTTTGACTTAAAGTCTGAAAGATCGTCAGAGGAAGAGGAAGAGGCGAAGCCAATTTCACAGGAAGCACCTTTTAACAGAAATGTAGATATCAATGTGAGCTAGCTAGCCAGCTAGCCGACAGGCTATCAGCGAATGTGGCTAAACAGAACATTGGGCTATATTGCGGACGAAATATCACTCACTCGATATTAATTTTTTGTTTATAGAACAGTTATATAAAAGCAACATGGCACAGAATCTCCAATGGGCTAAATGGTAGAAATTATGTCTATTTAGTATTCTTACTAGAATGTCCACTATTAAGATATAAAGACACTATTAAGATATGCTCTAACAAGACTTCTTGGTAGTCATAATTTCCAAGCATTGAGACAAAGCATTTACCCATAATGCAAAATATGCTATATAAAACTATATAAACATTCTATATAGTCCCAAGGTCATTTTTTTTCACCAGACTTCTGTGAAGTGCTGTCTCTTATACGAGATGCTAATTAGCTGATTGATTAACTAGCTAACAGCTGCTAGCCACACACACACACACACATGTGTATGATAGGGATTGACAAAGGTTGCTAACATTAACCTTCACAACAAAATTGTTCTGCTCATAAACTTTTCTACCATCATTTGGTCCCAGGAAGCGAATGAGTATCTGTTTATGAGTAAATGTTTATAATACTGTGGAAGCGCCAGGTTTTAATATCCCTACTGATTAAGGGTGTTTTAAGACGTTACACGTTTGACTTTAGCAGCGATGGCCACAGTACACCTAACAAGAAGTTATCTTTTCTGTGTTATCTTTTCTTGACGTCATGGTAGCACCCAAAGTGGTGCTGAACTACATTAACCATCAGCCCCATCATGTCACATGTCTCACTGAGCACTCATACCTGTTCTATATTACCCCTAATCAGCACCCCTACTTAAGTTCTGGCCTCCATATGTGTTGTTGTCAACCTTTTGTCGTGCATGTGTGTTATGTGTGCTACAGCCTTGCTAATACAGTAGTCTGCCTGTTTTTTGCCTCGTATCTCACGTTTGTTTATGGTTCTGGTTTTCACAGTTTTGGTTATTTTGTTTTGCACTTTATTAAATAAAATCTGCACTTGCATCCGCTCCCTCTAAAGAATCGTGCCACCTGAACAACGGAGAGAGACAGCCTTTTCATCCCGACCATCTAGTCGATTGACAAGATGAGCCGCTGTCAGATGAGCACCAATGCAGAAGAGCTGTCAGTCAAGTGTTGACAGGGCCTGTGGCGTCTGAGGTTCTCCACTGGCAGATGGTCAATGAAGACATCATATCATCTGTCATGTTGCACAACAAATGATTGGAACTAGAATCTGAAGGCAGGTGACTGATTGGGACTTCTGGAATCAAGTGCGCCAACAACTTAACCTTGACAGATGATATTAGATGTGTGGACTAAACATTTATTTTCTAAGAAGAGTAATCATGTTCGGTGAAGAAATGCATTTCCATCATTAACGGAAAGCTCACCTGCATTCAATTTTTACCTTTAAGACTACCTTAATCATCACTGACGTGCCTAGGAACATTCCCAGGCATTAAAGTAGATTGCAAAAACCAGAGGTCACAACCCAATCTCACAGAACATGTATAGGAATACATTTTTTCAGATATGCAAATTCTTATGAAGCTGACAGCATAAGAAGCTGTTAGTTAAGTATATACAGTACATATCTCTTAATCCATCCAAGAAGTGGAATAGGAAGCAATGTGCTATGCAATGTATAGGATGTAAGAGAATCTAGAAATCAGCAGTAGTCAAACAGTAAAAAAAAAAAAAAAAAAGCCTAGTACACTAAAGTAGGTTCCTAATTAGTGTGACATTGTGAATAGTTAATAAACAAATCCCAATACTAAAATCCCCAACTTGGCCTGTGATATATATTAATGCATATACAGTAAGTCTCAGGTTGGCAACCCTGCCCACCTCCGCTGAAACATCAGAGCAAACAAACATTTCCTTCAGTTTCCCAGTCTCATTATTTGAACAAACACAATACTCACAATCAACCTATCCTTGGTCAATGACGCTGATCACACTGACCCTCATCCAATCAAAGACTCGGCCATGAACTGTCCACACACCTGCTTGTGAAATCTTACATCAGCATTCAGTGATGGTGAGCCAAAGCTTCATAAAGAGTTAAAGCTTTTCAGCCAATTGTGTTGAAAAATGGTTCCAAGGGCCCATTAGTACTAAAAACAAAGAAAAATTAGTTTACATTTTTATCATAGCCTAGACATTAACTTTAAATCATACAGTAAATGTGGGTAGAGATATCTTTCTACATGTCGATTGAGCTTAAAAGGGACAAGTTGTGTTGCCTTAATAAGCCGTTGATGTAATTATGTCTGTCAAATTAAAATCTATAATACAATACTGTGCTTCAACTGAACATTGACATTGTTTCTTTAAAGAGGCTTTAAGATTGGACATTCAGAGATTAGACTGTTGGTACCAGATGGGCTGGTTTGAGTATTTTAGAAACTGCTCTTGGGATCTCTTGGGATTTTCAGACATAACAGTCACGAGAGTTTACACAGAAACGTGCAAGCAACGTCCAGTGAGTGGCGAATCTGTGGGTGGAAACGTCCAGACTAGTTTGAGTTGACAAGAACGCTGTAGTAACTCAAATAATCACTCTGTACAACCATGGTGAGCAGATAAGCATCTCTGAATGCACAAAATGTTGAACCTTGAGGGAACCACACCAGGTTCCACTCCTGTGAGCCAAGAACAGGAATCTGAGGCTGCAGTGGGTACAGGCTTACCAAAACTGGACAGGAGAATATTGGAAAAAGACCAGGCGAAATCTTTCTGATCTTCAACTATCTAGTTTTGGTACACACAAGTGGCTGGTGAGTGTATTTCTTGTATGGATTGATTCTGGTTTTGACCTTGTTTTGGTTTCAGGCTTTTCTCTTTGGATCAAATCTGTAAATTCATGACACTCTGGGCATAAATATGTAAAATGGATGTCAATAACAAACATCTTAAGAGATATTAATGAATAATGAATGATGATCCAACGGAGGATAGGATAGGACCATGTCCAATTCCTTCACCTACTGAGAGAATTTGTTGTAAATCTGTTTATCTTTTAACATTTATGTTTAGGAAAAATGTAATCATACTCAAATATAAGTAAAAGATTCAAATCTGGTCTGAATGTACTAATCAGTAAGGACCCTGACGAACAGAAGCACCATTGTTGCTTTGATTTTACCTTCGCCTATAAGGCAATGGAGAGAAATGAGCAGATTTGCTCGATTGAACTTGCCCTGATTAATGCAGAGAACTAATTTTTGCCTTTTGTCTTTTCTTTCTAAGGGCCACTAGCAATCATACAAGGACATCAAAGATCTAAATGCCTCTTTGAATCTACTTATCTACTATTTGGCATTTCATCTTATTCAGAAGAAAGACAAAAAAAAAAATTAAAGAGGGAAAGAAGAGATTCAAAGTTTTGGTGTTTTCAATTGAATTCCCATTTGAAGTGCTCTACTAATTTTGCTGTCTGATGTATTGCATGGTAGGATCCTATTCTCCTGGAGATTTGTCATAATACAGGGCCTCGGGTAGATCCATTTCCTTCCTGTCGGGGGCCTTTTATCTTGATCATACCTCTCTTCTTTGCTTCATTTCCATAATTGCCCACAATGGAGGTTCTTCCCTCCTTCCCCTCCCCTTCCCCAAATACAAATAATGTCTTATTACTTCACTACAATAATGGCCTAATCTCGAAAGGCAGGTGAAAAGAAACATACACAGCATCTTGAGAAGCTATTATGCACGTAATTGTTTGTCCATTCAAAACAGTATGCAGCCTAAACACTTGTGATTTCAGTTATTTAAGACATTAATATGTATTGCTATATAACATTTAGGATGTCTATAGTCAGAATCCTGGGTCATAGTTATATTTTCACTGGTTCAGTTCCCAGCTGTTCCATGTGCCGTCTGTGGCTTCACGACTTTGATGACACACTAATTGTACCTGACCTTCCTTTAAGTACCTTCACAGTGAGTAAGGGAAGAGTTGTTATTCACTTCCCTTCATAAAACAGAAGTGTGTATCACCTGATAATGGACAGTAATGTGTAATGGAGAATGGATTCAACAGTAGGATCACACTCATCCACAGCAGCAACAACCATGTTTGATTTTTGCGATCATTTGGCTTCCGTCTGTTTAGTCTTTTCAGCTTGCTAAGTTGAGTAGCACAGTAGAGAGAGTCATGTTGTAAAGTGCAGCTGTTGTGCATAAAACAATAGAATTAACACCTCCCACAGGCCAAATTTGGTTAATATATGGATAATAACTCTAATAATGATTATGATAACAAATAGTTTAGATAATAATCGTATAGTACTGATCATGGAAAAAGAAAAAAATAAATCTTCACTCATCTTGAATGTTCTCTGCCCAATTTATGTCATAGCTGGATGTCTTCCCACAAGAAGATATCTAGTTAAAAATTATTTATTTATTTGTATTTTTATACATGTATACAGCTACTTTTGCTTTGTTTAATGAAAGTGTTGACTGGCTAGTAGTCATCAGGATACCATTGCCACCGCAGAACTCCAGCATCTCTTATTCAATCCTGAATAATAATCCTGAATCTCTGTGTGGAGTTTCATAGTGTAATGGACCAGACAAGCTTGCTGTCATTAAACAAGGTTTTTGAACTTATAAAGTATCGGAATGGCCCTTACTGTCATGGAGTGGGTTCCCCCATGGGCAAATGAACAAGAGAAAACAACACAGGTAGATTAAGACCAGTATTGAAATATGGGTAGAACAGACATGTCTTATAGCTGACTCTATGGAGCTATGGTGGTTTTACAACTCCCTTTCTAATAAAAAGGATCAACATCCAGCCATTTAATCCCCTGTGTCTATTAAAACTGCACAATGATCAACACTGGTATCTTGTGTGTATAGTCGTGTCGGTCACACTTGACAGATTTCCCTCAGTAGACCATCTCATCACACATTCCCATAAATTAAGATCCATGCATACCAGTAAAGAAGCTATTATGGCTATTCCTGTGTCTTATATACACCTTAATGAAGCTGTGCTGCTCATAAACATGTAATTAGGCCCTTTTAAAAACATCCACTAGCCCCAGACCCCAGTCCAGAAGCTTGTTTGCACACATCAGCTCGTTTCATTTTTTTACTGGAGGTGAGTGCCACTCATATCCCCAAAGATCACTGAAACTTGAGTAAACAAAGGTTTTTTCATTGATGAAGAGTTTTGAGAGTACCGCTGAGTGTTGTTTTAACACACATTGTGCTGCACTATGCTTGGGGTTTGACTTTAGATGGACACAGTGCACCTTACAAAACTAGTCTTTTCACAGCTTGTTATTTTCCCCAAACAATTTCATAGAAACAAAGAAAGAGAAGAAGAAGAAAAGAAAAGAAAAAAATGGATTTTGATTCTTAGTAGAGGCAAAACTGACATGAACACGCAAGCTGAAGTTCAAGTATAATTAAATAATTATTTGCCCAATTATTGATCATAAATAATGTATAGCTTATTATTTATGTTTTAAATTGAGCAATACTGTTAGGTTGATGGTTTAAACGATTAATAACTCTGAATATCTACTCTGGGTTTCGCATTTGTTGTTAAAAAGGATAAATCAACATGAAGGCCAGAGAGCTGCCTATGTGAGAAAAGCAAGTTCTTTTGAAGCTGAGAAAAGAGGGAAAATCGATCAGAGCCATTGCACAAGTATTGGGCATAGCCAATACAACAAAACTGGAATGTCCTGAAAAAAGAAAGAAACCACTGGTGTACTAGCAACCAGGCATAAACAGATTGGCCATGGAAAACAACAGCAGCTGATGACAGAAGCATTGTTAGAGCTGTAAAGAAAAACCCAAAAACAACAGTCAGTGACATCAGAAACAACCTATTCAGGGCAGGGCTGAAGATATCACAATCCACCATTCAAAGAAGATTTCAAGAGCAGAAATAAAGAGGTCATACCACAAGATGCAAACCACTCATCAGTAGTAAGAATCAGAAGGCCAGATTGGAATTCACAAATAAATACAGAGAAAGTGATGGAAAGGCCAAAGTGTGGAGAAAGAAAGGATCTGCTCCTGATACGAAACATATGAGCATGGTGGAGGTAGTGTCATGGCTTGGGCTTGCATGGCTGCTCCTGGAACCGGCTCACTAATCTTTATTGACGATGGAACTCGTGATGGTAGCAGCAGAATTAATTCAATTGAACAGAAATGAACTGTCTGCCAATTTACAGAGAAATGCATCCAATCTAATTGGGAGGAACTTCATCATGCGATGAAGTTTGACAGCGACCCAAAACAGTGGGACTTCATCAGTGGGGGAAAAAGCGGAAGGTTTTAGACTGGACAAATCAATCACCAGACCTTAACCCAGTTGAGCAGCATTGCACCTCCTGAAGAGGAGACTGAAGGGAGAAACGCCCCAAAACAAACAACAACTGAAAGAAGCAGTGCTACAAGCCTGGAAAAGCATCACAAAAGAAGACTTGATGCAGTTATTGCAAGCAAAGGATATGCAAGCAAATATAAAATGTTATTAACTTTAATTTACTTTAAGACTATCTGTTCCTATACTTTTGCTCCCCTAAAAATTGGATGGTCTGCCACCAAAGGTACTATGTTCTAAGTTGCTTAACACATTTGGATGTAAATATCAGGAAATGAAAGCTGAAATTCTGATCTATTGTCTTTTGATCTCAAACCCAAATGTCTCCAGTGTATAGCAAAAACAAAATGGCCTTGCTGTTCCAATACTTTAGGGGACTGTATCTTAAGATGACATTTTTATCTGACTTTATTTTACATTTACATTTTTTTTTTTTAAGTATTATCTCCTGGGCTGGCATTTTGTATTTATTTACTTAAATAGGTATTAATTTTTTCCCATTATGCCAAGATCTTTTAACCAACATTGTTTCAGCCAACAATGGTTGGCAATTTATTTTTTTTTTTAAAATATAAGATACCAATAATTAATGAAAGCAAGGAGGATCCTGCCAAGCTTTGTACATAAATGATGTCTGCTACCTTTCAGTCATTTAATCTCCTTTGCATTTTTGGCTAAACTGTTACTTTAAGCAGTCACAAGTGATTTATTAACTATCATCCCTGATAAAGTCCTGAAAAAGAGCTGAGATCTGCACTCACTTGGGAAGCACAGTCTTTGCCAAATCTCCTCCTCAGTCTTTATGAGGAAAGACACACTGGCTAATTTCATTTAGAACATCCAATACTGCCAGTCAAACAGCTAATCAAGTCGTTCTGCATCCTATTACTGGCCCATGCAGGCTTGCTAGGTCTAAAGCAATGCTATAAGTACATTAATGTATGTATTAGTCATGTGCTGATGATAGATTATAAGATATACAGCACTATGTCACACGCATTTAAATAATATTCCACTCCTGAGATAGCTGTATAGACAGCAAGCATTTCATTTAACTGTAAGGTTTCATAGCTAACACGTTCTTTATTTTTAACTTTTAAGCAATATGTTAGAAGTGGTTAGCATGACCTATTTATAATGCTGACTATAATTGCAAAAACAAGTTGTTAGGCACCTAGCACCTAGATAGCTATATTAGCTTGCCCTTTAACACAAGAGTTAAGCAGAGTTCAGTTATAGTTTGTGTTTGCAGTGGTTACCTTTTTCAGTTTATGCATAGTTACTTAGAATAAAGTGTTACTCAGACTTTCAGAGATCACCATTAAGGCAAATGGCAAAAAATACATGATTTTTATGTAAGAAGGCTAATTCCTTGGAAAAAGCTTTTCAGTTACAGGGTATTATATATTACTCCATGTGTGTGCGCCAAAATACAGAACGCTATGGTGCATAAATATAGAAATTTCATTAAATAATTCCTGCTGCCTCTCTCAGTTCTCAGAGAGCTTTTCACTAAGGCAACAACTCTCACACTGATCCTTTCATGGGCAAGGGCAAATGTGTAAAGTGGTACCAGCTCTGAAATTACATTTCTTTCGACTGCATCCATGTTCAAATATCACCCGCGTAACTGACACCCTTAACCCACAAAACAGTCCAAACAACATTCATTTAAATGATCCGTCATTGGGATGTAGAGTCAAAAATCATGCCTTAAAGAAATAATTCACCCGAGAATATAGACATGACAATGAAGAAAAGGTATTTTTCTTATATTCCATTTTTTACGGCAATAAATACAGAAAGAAAATATTTAACCCTTTCATGCATAGTGTCCATGCTTATGGAGAGTCAATTTAAGACTTTTTTTTTTTTTTAATTTTAGTAAAATATAAGAGAAAATATAATCACTTCAAATCATTTGAGCGCATTATTGTAAATTATTTTAAACCTTTGTAGCTCTTTAGACTATTAAAAACAAAAATAATAACAAAAAATGTAATTCGATTTTTAAAAACTACTTTTTTCTTAAAGTTGGGCTGTTTCGGGGATTTTTTTTTTTTTTTTAACCTATTTGCATTATGCAACAGTCCTAAACTGTGTAAACTGTGTATGTTCAGTTGTGTATTTTCAATTTTTTTTTGTATATTTTCAGTTGCATATTTTAGACATTTAAATTATTTCCGGCATACTGTTTTACCCTTTTTAAAACTTTACATTTTAATGTAAGTTTTATTCAGACAGAATCAAAATTCATACATCATGCAATTTTAATGAAATTATGCATGGAAATAATTTATGCATGCAGTAAAGTCTCTGTATTGGATCTCATTTAAATAGAAAGTCTCATGGTGTACTGAAAATAATGTATGGAACGCAGGAAGGGGATTTTTGGGAAATGAGCTGTGCATTTCGTGTTTTGGCCATCTTCTCTGTCGGTCGGATTGAGTGTTGCAGTTTCCTGGACTGTTTGTGATAATTCTACACGGTACATTTTGCTTCACAGTAGGCCACTGTTGGCAGAATGCACATTACAAATGAGCTCCATTTGCTAGGTTGGTTTCAATGGGCAAACATTTCACACACTTCAAACTACTGTATCAGTGTGAGGTACTCTCATCCTGGGTCTTGGATGACTATTATCAGCACCTACCAGCATTTATTTGTGTTTAGGTTTTGAAATCACGGCATCTGTGGAAAACTCCACGTGCGTCAAATGGGTTCCTGGAAAAAAAATAAAAACTAGTGCGAATTTGTCCTGATTTTATGTGAGTAGCTCCTGATTGGGATTGAGCAATCATCTTGAAAATGCTGAGAAGCTATAGTTTTTTTTTTTTTTTTAAATAATAATTCAGTCCACTTTTTTTGTAGTGATGACAAGAGATACTCTTTTATAGTAATGACACTGATTATTGTTATCACTTTATTACACTTTATTATTGATCATCGTGATAACACTGATTATACGTGTCATGTCAATGCTGGAATTTGCACCCAACTACAACACCCATAACACAACACAGCCTACGAACACGGACTCCATGGACACACACTTTTTGTCACGTCCACACTCTCTTGATTACTGATCATGCACACCTGGACTTGATTTCAGCACCACAGTATAGAAGTCGTCTTAGTACACTTTCCCAATGTGAAGTATACGTGCTGTGATTTTGTATCAGCTGTTACTCAGAAAGTCATTGTGTCACAGTTTGCATGTTTTTTTTTTGTTTTTTTTTTAAAAAATCCTGTTCTGGTTTTCTTGTTTCTGCTCTTGTCTGTCCCAGTTTATGCTGTTTTGTACATCACCTGACCATTGCCTGTTTTTTGACCTTGTTTTTGTCTCACGATTTGGATTTTTCAGCAAGCTTTAACAGTAAAGCTGTTGTTCATCTGCATTCCTGTCCATATCTGCTGCCTGACAATAAGTACGTTTAATAATAAGTAAGTCTAAGCAAATTTCCAAAGGGAAGTGCTCCTCAGTACCGAAACCGAAAGACTACCTGTAGGAGGTGGTCTGAGTTCGGTTGCACTGGAACTGTGCCGCGATTCCCGTGAATGTGAACGCAACTCGTATTCTGGTCTGCACATGCTCAGGGAGTAAAGTAACCTGCGCATGTGTTTTAACCGATGACGACATCGTTAGGTTCCACAGCACACGTGTGCCATGAGTAGCAAGGGAATGTTGTGTGACACAAAAGAGGTGAGGCGCCTTATTCAGATATGGGGAGAAGAAAACGTACAAGAGCAGATAAACATATGCAGATGTTAAGTGTAGTGCACTCTGCTGCGCACCAAAATAATAATTAAAAAAAAAAAAAGTGAGTCACGTTGTGTTCTGCATGCACGCTACATTATGATAATGTAAGATGAACCCAAATGCAGTGGGGTTCAACAGAATGAAGTGAGTCTGAAACAAGAGCAACGCTGTTGGGGCGCCGGGAACAATCACACTC
>JAKKZJ010000005.1:3608563-3630006 GCA_033441845.1 Pangasius mekongensis
ATGCAGTGGGGTTCAACAGAATGAAGTGAGTCTGAAACAAGAGCAACGCTGTTGGGGCGCCGGGAACAATCACACTCGGAGTCAGACTGCAGCAAATGTGCCCGGTGTGGAAACCACCTGAAAGAAGCAATTTGACTGACAGGGCAGAGGAACAACCACAGACGCTTTCCCACAGTCCGAGCACAAGCATGTGAGATCATGCGAGAGAAGTTTTTAGTTGGACTTTTCCGAGCCCAGTGTCATACTTCCTGAAAAGTGCATAAAGCCATACAGAAGCATTCTGAAGGCTGTGGCCAGAAAAGTGCACAAAAGCTGTCAGCAATAAAATCTTTAAGTTAACTGGAAGCTTTTAACACACACTTCTGAAACTTGCACAAGAATATTGTCTATTCTTTTCTCGAGGTAACTTGTCAAGAATATCCTTTCAGAAAATAGTAGTTTGTTGCATTCTTGGAGAAATATCTATGAAGAAATTGAAACACACTCACTAAGGAAAGGTTTATTTAAAAAAAAAAAAAAAAGTAATTTCCCTATTTTTCATCTTCCTTTTAGCCATATGCAAGTTTTTAATCTCAGTCAGAAGTGTTAGAACATAGCATGATATAACATTTATATACTAACAATGCATGTAGGCAAGCAGGTGTACAGTTTTAAGGCAGTAATACAAGCTCGGCAATCACAACACAATGATATAAATCGTTGAATCTCTGATACAGTACATTAGCTTTGCCGAGATTTAGCTTCCTCCACACAGGAACGTTCATTTAGCGGCATGTTTTTTTTTGCACAATTATTTCAACAGTTCTGTAAATATTACAAGTGCACCCTTGTGCAGGGAAGTGCATTAACAACAATCCTGCATGGAATTCATAAACAATGTTGAAGGAATAAATCAAATTATGATTTTGGGTTAAGAACATGAAAAAGCGGCCCAGCAGAACTCCTCAATCATTGGCGAGAGAGAGAGAGAGAGAGCAAATGGAGTCAAGGCCAAGGAAAGGATTAACTATTCATAGAAGGAATGCTTCAGTGGTTCATTAAATTAAGCAATGTTCGGCGTTCCGGAGCGTTCCGATAACTTTCATTGCTTCAGTTCAGCACCCAAATCTGTTGTCATTAAAATGAGTCACGTTAATTACTGCTGAGGGAGGATGTCCCTTGCTTTTTTTTTTTTTTGCCAAAGAGTTAATCTTTAATTACTTTGGTGAAGTTAAAACCTTAACTGTACATTCAAGGCTCTGTGAATTTCTTCAATTTTTCTGAGAAGAGCAAAAGTCCATAAAAGAGCCTTGAAATAATTTGAGTGCTGATGCTAATTAGCTTTTTAGCAGCTGAAGGACTTGGAATTGGTTCATGCAGTGGAATGTGCCCAGTGCCCCATGTTCTCTGAATCATATCAATGGCACAGAATATCAGCAAAAGTCTCTTGTCTATGAAGATGGACAAGTTGAATCTGAAGTCTGGGATGAACTGGGTTGTTATTTATATTTTTATGTAAACACTAAGTCTTTAAAAACCCTTAGGGTAGAAAAAGTCTTTGGTTCACCTGCTAATCATAGACTAGAACTGAATCCTTTGGTCTTTGATCTATGGGTTGGTTCACCCAGTTTTATTTTTGTGCGTATGTTTGTTGTAATGAGCAGTGTTGTCAGGCAGCGACAAGTGTATTCTCAAACGGTGAGGCTTATTAGGGCTACAAATCCACAAATGATCATCATAATCCACAACATGGGTCAATACACCAGTAGACCAGAGTAAACAAAGGCTGTTCATTATTGAAGTTAAAAAGACAGGCACAAATCAAAAACCAGAACATGTGAGAAGCTTGGACTCAATTAAATAAGGCTAAGAAGTTCACAGACAAGATTTTCTTGACAAGACAGAGAAACAGCAGAGTTTAAATAGAAGAAGGAATCAGAAAGAAACACAGAACAGGTGACAACAATCAGAGAACAGACCAAAGACAAAGGGTGGAAACCAAAACAAACAAACTCAGACTGGGGGAAAGCCACAACATTTGTTTACCTCGTAAGAATTTAGACGAGGTACTGTATGTTCATTTACAAACTACCCTGATATTTATCATTAGGCATGTGTCTATAGAATCCTACAACACTTTATAGCATGCCTGAGGCAACGTTTACTGCCAGAGTGCCTCTGAAAAACACCTGAAACAAACGTCTGAAAGTCTGGAATGCTTTCAGCTGGCTGTCCATCAGACAACAGGGGCAAGGTAGTAAACAGGAAATAGTAACCTTTAAAAGCTGAGAATAATAGGGCACCATCTCGGAACACCTCTACTCAAATGAGTTCATTTCACGGCAGAGTTGAAAGCTGGCACCAATTCCCAGCACTTCACCTCTCACCCCTGGCCTTTAGTCTTTACTGTCTGTCAGAGGTTAAATCACGGTTAAAGCGACTCATCCAGCTTTGGTTCATGTGAACAGCAAGAAGAGCTGAACTCTGGCACTATAATTTGATGGAAATGTAAATCACGACACAACAGCAATGATGATGATATGAGGCAGTTTCACACTGCTTTACACTGAAACATATTTCTTCAGTTATCTGCTGTGTGGATACAACTGATTGTTAAGGCAAAGTGTGTACCAGCTCTCTATTCTTCATTTTAAACTCGGGTATATTTACAAGCAGTAAAAGCTTATTCTTCCATCCATAACCATTTTCTTCATGTCTAATTCCCTATTACTCACTACCACTGGTTCTATAATATTATATAAATACATAAATAGTTACTTTGTAGTGCCAAGACTTCTTATTTCTTTAAGAGAAATGTTATAATCAAGGGGTATAAAAGTAGAATTGATCAGGAAGGAGGTTGTGGCTTGAATTAAATCTCAAGCCGCGCACAGAAACAAAATTACTGAATTATTATTATTATGAATAATGAAAAATCTTACGCCAGCTCAGTATCTGTGCCTCAGGGGAGTGTGGTGAGGGGTACTGCTGCTAATCAACTGAGATACTGACTGGGATAACATGCAAGGAAAATTAAATATTGCTTAAGAATAAAGGTTTTTTTTTTTTTGGTGGATTTCAGTTAATTCATTAGCTAGCACCAAATCTGATTACGCTATCTTCTAGCTACCTAGCCTGATCACCAAGGAGACAAATTTGGACACGAATACTTAATTAAGGGTAAGATTATCACATATATCGTTAGAGGTTTGTTTAGGTGAAGCTGGCCAGTTAAGTGAGCAGCACTGTTGAAATCAACTTGATTTGAAGTGATTGTGAGCATTTGCATTCCCACCTCTCACTAGCTGCATATACATGCAGCCTAATAATCCATTAATAATCCAAATAATTGACCAGAATAGAAAATGTCCATGTATAACGATTATCAGAATAGAGTAAATGAGGCGAACCTGAATAAAATTTCTATCTAGTGGGTAATCGGATAATGCGTTAGCCAGGTGAGCCTTTGTGTCTGATTACTTTCACTGTCAAGTAAGGAAACAGTTTGGATTGTTCCGACTCACTTTAACCCCCGGTTATTTCCTCAATATCGCACAAGCAAGAATGCGGATATACTGAATATCGGCACGGCTGTGATTAAGGCGTAGGTACAGAGCTGCAGGCTGAATGTCACAGCTAATCCCAGCCGTGTCGATATTCAGTATAACCACATGATTGCGAATGCAATATTGCTTTAATATAACACTTCTATAAACAAGAAATTAATATTGAGTAAGTGACATTTCGGACACAATGTGGCCAAATGTCCTGTTTATTTTTTCCCCTGCTGGCAGAAATAGATCCCGAATAAGCTACACTTGATTTATAGCCCGTCGGCCAGCTGGCTAGCTAGCTCACATTGATTTGTACGTTCCTGTTAAAGCTGCTTGTGGAAGATTGGCTTCCCTTCTTCCTTTTCATCTTCATCTGACGAGCTTTGATATTTTAAGTCAAAATTTGATATATATTCCTGAAAAATGTATCGTTTGTCATGTCCACTGATGATGTCACTAACTCTACTGTAGTATCTGTTTCGAACTAAGAAGTGGAATTTTACATGGCGAACACATACGAACGGAGTGATACACACAGTGAAACGTCCCAGTGTGTCCCAGTTAGACTAAATATAAGCACTCTTGGAATGTGACTGGTCAATTCAAACTAATGCACAAATAACTGTTGTATAAAATCTACTATTTTCTATTCTGATAAAACTCTATTCTATTCTAAGGGTAGTCAGAAAGTCTTCCGTCTTCAGGCAACAAATCTTTATATGCAAATGATTATTATGACTCAGTGAATATTCAGATTAGTCCAGGACATCATCCGGTGACTTTCTGAGCATGCATTGACTACTTTCCCCTGAAAAGACCTGGCAGCACGGAGTGAAAACTCCTTTTAATAATAAATAAATTGGTGCTGTTTTTCAGTTTATAATGCAGGGCTTCCCCACCTCCGAAATCCCAATTGTGCTGTCTGATCCTTTAATAGCTTGATGTTTGGATCAGATTCTGCCTTAGTTGTAAGTCGATTTTAATGAAAGCACCAAATAAATAAATGTAAATAGATTTTTTTTTTTCCCCTGCTTCTGTCGACCATGTTTTTGTAGAAGGTCCTTTTGTCCTCAGCATCCCTCTTCTCACTTTGGCATTTCCTTTTAAAGCCAAAAGCATTTCCACTCCTTCACGTCTTCTCACTTTTCCTCCACTGCATCTGCTTCTTGACCGCAGAGTTCAATTAACAGAGACAGTCTTTTTCACAATCACTCACCAGTGACTCGTAATGACTCTGAGGGCAGAGTAGCGATCAATAAGTCATGTACACCTCGCTCTGAGCAGCTTGGAATAGAAAAAAAGCAGAAAAGCGAATGACACTCGGTGAATCTCAGTGAAGAACCTGTATAGAGTGTTACTGAGTTTAAAAAAAAAATGCTTCATTTGAGTCTGTGTATAAGGACTATTTATACAATTCTCCAGAGAGATTTCTGATTTCTTACATCTACAACTCAAGCTGTAACACTATCAAGGTTTACTGATTGGTGCTCTCTACATAAACATTCAAAAACCTCTGAATATGACTTACGAGCAAGTGTTGGGTTAAATGCACTGTTTTAATGCACAGTTTACATAACACTGTTTCTTCCCTGCATCACACATTGATATAATTCTTATGATTCATAATTCATTCTTTAATAAATTTTAAAAAAAAAAACTTGGTGTTGGCAAATTCCTGTGGTATATATATATAAAAAAACCTCTATGGGATGTGAAATAGAATAGTATACTCCAGTATAATAGTATAATAGTAACTCCAGTTCCCATTGGGCCGCAGCCATCACATCAAACCCTTGATGTTGATTATTTTCCTAGTGTGCAGTTGATTATTAACAGCACACCCCGGCTGTTTCATTCCCTACTTACACCATTACCATACAGAATACTCTTTTCTGATTGGCTGGCAGCTGTCCGTTATGTTCTTACATCAGGACGTCTCTGATTTAGATTTGATTCACACTTTGCTCCTGCACTGCTAAAACAAAAATAAGGATAAATGCTATAGATGTACATGGAAATGAAGTATACTGTATAGGCCACAGGCATGGCCTGAAACTTTGAATCGAATTTAAAAAGTGACATAAACAGAGTAATCATAACAATCGTAACACAACAAGCGTAACGGCACATGTCATAACGGCACGTCATAACATTTGTGCTAACAGAGCATGCTTATAAAAAAAATCAGCATGTGGCATAAGCTGTTATGACATCCAACATTATGGCAGCTATCATAGTAATTGCTGTCTGTTGGTGGTAGACAGTTAAACGCGTAACAGCTCATGACAGAGTGTGTTATCTTCCATCACGTGTTCATGATGCGATTATGTCAATCTTACGATGCTTATATGTTGGAAATTTTTCAACTGAATGCAGGAGGGACAGCGATGTATACTATATGGCCAAAAGTATGTGCACCCTCGACCATCACGCCCATATGTGTTCTTTCCCCAGACTGTTGCCACAAAGTTTGAACCACACAATTGTACAGAACGTCTCTGTATGCTGTAGCATTGCATTTTCCCTTCACTGGAACTAAGAGGCCCAAAGCTGTTCCAGGACGACAATACCGCTGTGCACAAAGCGAGCTCCATGAAGTCTTGGTTCTGTGGAAAGCCTTCCCAGAAGAGTGAAGGTTATTATAACAGCAAAGGCAGGACCAACTCTATATTAGTGTCCACATACTTTTGGCCATATAAGGTAGCAATGTAATAGTAATTGTTCGTATACCATATGGGTCAGTTGTGCAGTGGGAAGCATGCCGCCTCACAGCTCCAGGGTCCCTGGTTAGATCCTGAGCTCTGTTATTGTCTGTGCAGAGTTTCACATGTTCTTCCTGTGCCCACATGAGTTCCTATGGGTTCTCTGATTTCCCCCCACCTCTCAAAACCATGCTTATAGCTGGATTGACTATTATAAATTGCTCTTAGGTGTCACTTCCAAGGTTTACAGTGTGTCCCAAAAATCTCCATACATAGTCTCCTATGTTTGCCAGCACCATGTCGATTGCGCCTTCATCAGTGGATGTTCATGGACGACCATTTCTCGGTTCACAACACTTCCAGTCTTTTTTTTTTTAATTTGTTAATAAGTTTGGCAACAGTGTTGTGCGTGATGTCCTTGCCATGTTTCTTCTTAAAGTCCATCGCAACCTTGCGACAGCTTCCCGTCAAAGGCGTTCTTAAAGGCTATGTGAAAAAATATATCATCAACTAAGTATGAAAAATTTCGGAAGATATTTTGCTAAAAAGTGTTAACGTCCCCTATGTGTGGAGACTTTCGGGACACCCTGTATTCCTGCCTTGTCCCCAGTGTTCCTAGGATAGGCTCGGGATCCATCACAGCCCTGACCAGGATAAAGCAGTTGCTAAAGGTAAATGAATGGAGTCACAAAAATGAACAGAAAGTGCAAACAGCATTCACCTATATTTCAATTTCGTATATATTTCAATTCCATTTTGTGATTTCTCGCCTGACACCTAAAAATTCCACTGTCTTTCTTTTAAAAGAGTGTGATCCTGGATAATAACGAAATTGTGCATTTCTGATCAAATATGAGGCAAAAGCATGCCTAATAATAATTCTATGAGTATGAGACTGGTGTTTAAGGTTTGCTTGGGGAACAAAATTAGCTGAATTGAGAATTGAGTATGCATCAGTTGAGCACATCTGTTACTGTGTACGTTTCTAAAATCTTCACGTCTAGCGCCGGAGGACTCGCAAATCTTCCCATTTACCTACAGATAACAGATGCAAGTGTTCTCAACGTGCTGTCTTTGGAGACAAATTTGATGTCAGGTTTTACACACACACACGCTGCTCTTAAACTCTTGCAATGCTGAGACTCATAAGGTCATATATGTCAATCAAAGTCTGCTATTCCAACTGCTGGGGCATCGGTTTCATATGCAAAGCATATGGTTAGGGTATTGTAGTGATTAGAGCTGCATTTCACAGCATGACTCTGGTGGTTTTGAGACTGTAATTACGTACATTTCTCTCTCTCTCTCCATATACAAGCGCTGAAACACAATGTAAGCATTTTAAATGTATTAATAATAATAATAGTAGTAGTAGTAGTAGTAGTAGTAGTATTTATATAAAATTTGATATCATAATGTATCAGGCTTTACGATTCTGTCCTACCACCACATATCGGTAACACCAGTCTTTACATATGGACTTTATTATGAATATAATATCATCCTTATGCTTTGTTTATACCCACATAGATATTTATTTAAATGAGCACTTTAGACAACCAGAGGAAGTGTTTATACTGGCAATTTTCACATAAGCTGTCATAAATATAGCTGTATATTTAGGATTTATGACCATGTTATGAACAGTATGGAAAAAAACAACAACAATACTCCATTTCTTGTTTCATTTTTATGAAAACTAATATGGTTTTGTCAAGTTATGTCTCTTAAACCAGTCTTCATTCCTCACTAATACAAGCTGCTATTTGAATGAAATATTTGACATCCCAACAATGGAGCAAATGGGGTCTGAATAGATATATTGCTTAGATATATTGCAATTTCATATGTGGAAATTCAGCTCAAAACTCTAGGAAATGACTTTGTCACAAAGTTTAAATCAACTGAGAAATGTTTTGTTAGCTTTTAATAAGGGATGAAATCAAACCAGGTCTCGGTGACAAACTCTTTGGCTTATTGAGCCGTACTGAATGTATGAGGCCACACATTGTCTCTGATATCGGTTGACACGCCTGTCATCTTCCCTCTTTAGCCAAGTTTTCTGACCTTCCCTCATTTCCTACAATGATATGATGGACAGGCGTTCAGCAGCGGCCTGCAGCAGCTTAGATTAGAAATTGGATAAGCGCTTACTGATGCTTGAGTGGAGATCAGTCGAAATCCATTTCCACTGGAAGACATGTCAAGTGACAGGAAGTGAAAACTACACCATGTGCTGCCTGACAAAGAAAGGTTTAAGCACACATGATCCCTGCTGGTGATTTACACATTTTTCCAATGATTTTTTTTTTTTTTTGCTAATAATGATTCAACAATGATCAATGATTCATCTTCTATCTCCTAATACACACAATGTGAGACGGCCTGAGACGACCCTTTAATTATATAATTAAAGCATTTTATAATCAAATTAACCCAAAAAAAAATGAGAAACTGCATTTTGACAGCTGATATCAGATTCTAAACTGCAAATATTACGTTTATGTCCATTTCATTATAATACATAGCTATACAACAACTTGATCAAATCATGACATTTGCCATGGGACACCTAGCTAGTAAGGTTTAAACATCTTTAGATAAACTGTTTTTACCTCTGTATTTGTTAAACTGGCTCTTTAGCTGACTTGATCTTCGCAGGAAGTCAAGATTAAAAAAAAACTAAATATAAACATATATTCACAGACTGGTTGCTAATGTGTAACATAGCAACCAAAACTTATGGATCCTATTACATCAAATGCACATCACCACGTCATGTTGTTGATCTGAATAGAACAGCAAGTTTTAAATAAGAATGAGACTGTGAACAGGTGAGTGGGAGGTCCATCAACTGAAAACCTCTTAAAGCATGCAAAAATATCAACATTAGTCAAAATCTTTGGTAGACCTTAAGCCCTATCTGGACCGGATTAAATTTACATGGGGTAATTTCCTGTTTTACAGGAACTCCTCTGTGATTTATTTCAGTCCAGATTGGCCATGTCGGTGTTTTTCTCAGACCTCCTCTGAGAAAATTACAGGCCAAATTACCTACTGTTTTTCACGAAACTAAGCAGCCGTCTGCTCATTTTAGTCCAGATACACATGCCTGTGATGTTCTATGCAGATGTCACCTTGCATTGGGGAAAAAAAAAAAGATGTTGCTACTTGCTGTATTCAGGCTGGTAGCACGCATATTCAGTGACCCTCCCCCCAGATATTAAACACTTACCAAGTCACGAAACAAAAAATGTATCTGGACAGTGACACGATTTTTGTAATTTTACCTCTGCACACCACCTCAATGGATTTGAAATGAAGCAATCAAAATGTGACTGAAGTGTAGACTTTCAGCTTTAATTCAAGGGGTTTAACAAAAATATTGCATTAATCGTTTAGGAATTAAAATAATAATTAGGGAAAAAATAATGAAAATAATAAAGATTGTAGGGAACACTGAGTAGAGCACCATTTGGATAAACAGATATGGCCTTTCTTTCTAATGTGGCCTTTCTCTCTTTGGGCAGATATGCTATTAAGCATTTTATTTTAATGCAAAACTTTGCCTGTACCTAAATAAAATGTGTATGGAGAAAGTCGACAGAAGTTTCATTAGCAAATAGAAAATTTAAGATAGTTTACACCGACCTTCTCCCAATTTCAGCTCCGTTTCACAAGTTTTGTTTAACGCCCCATTTTGACCTCTCAGAAGGCACTCATCAAAGAAAACTAGGTCTAAGCAGGAGCAAGAAAGTCTAGAGATCTTAAGTTCAAAAGCTCAAAAGGTGCCCTCGTGTCAGTGCTGAGGCGGCTCAACCCTTGCTCCTGTAATTAACTTCCTGAGGTCACCCCGCTTGCAGTGACTTGTATGAATATCTCGAGATGAATCCAGCAATATGTGCAAAACATGTGTACCTCCCCCCAGGCTAAACAACAAGCTGTTAAGAAATTCTGCACTTGTGCATGGAATATGAATTTGGTGTTTTCCAGCCTCAGGCTTCAAGTCACCTTAGGAGAAATACTGGTCTGATCAGGTGCTGGCCTGGAAAGTGAAAAAAGTGACCAGATGCTAGGGTGTCAGTGGTACATTCTTGTTTTTAAGCACATTTCTTATGCCCAGTTATAGGAAGGAATATTAAGTGATTTCTAAATTCTTGTTTCCGGTTGTTATTTTCCTCACTGGATTCATGTTTAACCTTGTTGAAGCAATTTGTGTGTGTGTGTGTTTTTTTTTTTTTTTCATATTAATGTGAAATTGCGATTCAAGGTAAGGGTCAAGGAAGATGGAAGAGGTTGAGGAATGTCAGGGTGGATGTCTTTTGAATGTAAGATTAGCAGCATATTCTGCACGCTGAGGTATTAGATAGGGCAAGAATACAATCAAAAGCTCAAGCTCAGTTTGAAGTCATCTTCCAACTCTGAGGATCTTTTGTTTATTCAAATTGGCCTGTTTAATTTGGCTTGTTCTTGACAGTATTTTGAGGATATAATTCAAATTCAGAATTTTTGGCTTTTGTTCAGTGATCTAGCCCCCTTGAAAACTATCATTTTTGTTAGGATTATGAGCCCACATGTCTTCTACCCTATCAGCAGCATTCTATGACCAGCCACCATGAATCTGTCACAACCTCCTCATTAGCTGTTACTTGTTAAAGACTCAATATGAATTCAGGCATAACTGTTTGTCATGACTTTGCGAAACCTTTCATTATTCCATCTGTTTACTCCATGTTTCGAACCCTACCTCTTTCAATCATTGCTGTTTTTCTGTAGTTGCCTGTTTGCCCATGTGCACACCATGAACAAGATTTTGTACAGCATTTCCAGCACATGCCAATAGCTGGCACAGTGGGCACAAGTTCACTGAAACTGGACAGTTGAAGAAGAATATTGCCTTTTTTTCATCCCAATCCAGTCCAGTTTCAGTGATCCTGTGCCTACTGTAGCCTCAGATTCCTGCTCTTGGCTGACAGGAGTGGAACCTGATGTGGTCCTCTACTGTTTTAGCCCATCTACCTGAAGGTTCAATGTGTTGTGTGGTCTGAGATGCTTTTCTGATCACCACCATTGTAAAGAGTAGTTATGTGAGTTAAAATAGCATAATATTACATAACATTTCTCCTCTGCCCTCTCTCATCATCAAGGTGTTTCCACCCCCAGAACAGCCACCCATTGGATGTTTTTTGTTTTTCACACCATACGGTGCATGAAAGTCCCAGGAGTTTCTGAACTACTCCAACCAGCCCGTCTGGCACCAACAACCCTGCCGTGGTCAGAGTCAATAAGATCACATTCTGACGTTTCATGTGAAAATTAACTGAAGCTCTTGACCTGTATCTGCATGATGTTATGCACTGTGCTGCAGATTTAGTCAGTTTGTCGTATGTTGCACCTGAATGACATTCTCACTGCCGCTGTAGATTTATGTCAATGTTAAAAGCAGCATACTAAGCCATTTGTCATTTTCATTACATTTCTTATGGACGATCTTCACATATAAGCTAATTTTGGGAATAGCCAGCAGTTTCCAGTTCTCCCCACAGCCTGGTTAAGCATGAGAGGTTAAAGCTGCTGCCATTTACTGTGCACTTTCCCTTTGAGAGATGGATATGGTAATGTAGATTCATCAAACACTCAACGGCATCTCAAAAGCATAGGAGTATGAGAATAGTATAGCTGACTACCCAGGCTCCACTTAGGATGAAGGGGCTCAAGAAACATGAAATGTAAAGGTTGTTTTGGTCTCCAATTTTAGGCTTTCACACAATTACATGGTTGGGAGGCTGAATTTTCTATCCATAAAGAATAATTGAGGACCTATGAGGGCTGATATTCTCTCTCAAAGCCTCAAATGATTCGCTCAGCCCCTTTAAATTGGAACATCAGATGTTCTAGTCAGCGGAACTAATTTTTTTTTTTTCTGTTTACCATCTCAAATATTATTACTCCACCTTCACCACTGGTAATTACCAATATTTAACAGAAAACATTTGAGTGCCAAAAATCTGTTAAAACCTGTCGTTCCAGTTTATATTTATAAATCTATTCCAGTTATTACCAAAAAAAAATAAAAAATCTAAAGTATGATAATGTACTGAAATGGCAGCTAGAAATACAGTACAGCTCTAACCTTTTAATGGAATTCTAAAGCAAGATGCCACGCAAGAGCATGTGATGCAATGATTTTATCACAGGTAAGGGCATTGTTAGGCATGATAAATCCATTAGAGCATTACCCTGATATGTTCAAGCTTTTATGACATTCTCGGCAATGAACCTTGTATTTCTCATATGAATAACAGCCAATGAGATTCTGAGGATGACTCAAATTAATCTGCTCTCATGTGTAGCAGATTCCCGAACCCAGTTTTTCATCCATCAATTTTATGAGGGAGGGCGAGGGCAAAATGTTAGCTCAATACTCATGCTTCTATAAGAGATTATTTGGCAAATCATACCCAAATGGTCATTAGGAACAGCAAAAATAAAAACAACCATGATTCCTGGAGGCACACAGTATAACAATAATTATGATTCTTTTCACTATAACTCCAGTTCTCTTTGCAGAACAGACAAACATGCGTGCATTTCCCCAACCAACCCTTCCTCCACATTTTCTCTTTTTTCTTGTTTCTGTAAAAATAGTGCAGATGGACATAAGATACAGCTCTCATATTTATTTCTGTGAGAAAGCAGGATTTGGGGATCAGACATGCTTCACCTAGGATCACTCCAGGTGAAAGATCATGTAGTCTGAATACCGCTACGTCCACAAAACAACAGATCACACAGCATTTCTTTGATTTTAAGAATCATGTAATCATGAAAGGCTCGGCCAATCAGACTTTAGAACTGAAACTATTTGTTTTATAATTTAGATTTTGCAAACTAATCTCTATCTGATACCATTACCACAGACAATTAAAAAAGGGACTCAGAAAACTACAGAAAACTCATTTATGAAAAACTCACTTACAATGTAAAACTAAAAGCTGTTAAATTGTTAAAAAAAACCTGTTAAAATACATGACTATATAACACACGCAAACTAGCGATTTAACAATAAGGCTCTTAAGATGAGAAAGACACGAGAGAAAATCTTAACAAAGCTGTTTTCTTATGGAGCAACACTGGAGCAATACAATAAAAGTAATTCTGCTTTCATTTTGTCTAAGGTTTTGTGGTATCCACGTGCCAACTGGTGGAAAGTGACTATGTTGGAATTGCATAATTACAAATTGTTGCCTCTAGCAATACAGATTTAGAGCTTAATTTAGAACTACATGTGACTGAGGTATTCATGAAAACATTTTACAAAAATATGTTTCACATAAACATTTAATGACTGAGTTTAACAGCTGCCCTTAGACTTCTTTCACAAATTAATTTTGAGTAAATGTGTTTTCTAATTTTTTTTTCTCAGTGCAGAAAAGTGTAATGTGGTGGATAGAGATTAAGTAAAAAAAAAAAGAAGAAGCACTGTCTTCAGAAAGAGTTATATTGAAAAGAACATACTTGAAAGAAGCGTATGGTGCTGAGGGCCATCTTGAAGAAGACGGACACTGCTCAGTTATTTTGCTAACATTAGCCTGCCATAATTTGCATCATTATACTTTAACAAGATAATGATTACATTTTCATTGCACTATATAATAGTCCATTACCACAAAAGAACATCTGCCAGTGGTGTTTTTACTGTCCAAATGGGATGTACTGTAATTCCATGGATGTTTGTTGGATGGGAAGAGTTGTACTGTTAATAAGAACAGGAATCTGTAGGAGTTTAACGAATAGCGGTTTTAAAAGTTGAATCTTCTGACTTCACTGATCCACAAACAAGTTGTGCTTGAGCCAGGGTGTGTGATATCCTAAGTATATTCCAGGGCCAGGTGAAATATGGATAAAATAAATGAAGCTCTTTGAGCGTGCAGATGAAAATCTCAACAATGTCATCAGTGTAGCTAAGAAACAATATGGTCCACTAAATTCCTCAGAAATGATTTTTTTATTTCCTCAGCACATCCAGAAAGTTACTTTTGAATAATATTAAACAATAATTTCCATTAAGACGCCACCTCGAATCGCGTCGCGCTTCTTGAATCCTTTGCGGCTCTCTTATCATTTCATGACATATATTATTTTATGAGCTCAGCCTTTTGAGTAGTGAGCTCGGACGGTTCTAGCTGTGGCGTGAACATCCTCATGCCACCAAACATCTGGAGGACTGGGTCCCTTTTCTCACGGACATCTGGCCAAATGTTCATTGGGCGACGAAGTTTTATTTGAGACCCAAGTTGTGAGCAAAGCTTTGTCATCAAGATTTGATGTGCTCTTTAATCTGTTATAGAATCTTTGTGGTCAAGAAAAGGCTGATATGAATATAAATAATTCTTCACATAACCCTTGAGTAGGAGTGGACCAGTGCTTAAAAAAAAAACAAAACAGAAACTCACAATATGATCACAGTACAAGCAAATATTATGGCGTCGAACATATCAATTTACATTTTTCCAGGGCTATTTTTTTAATGCCCATTGTTCAGAATTCAGTAGGGCACCTCAGTAGGCGTTCTACTTTTAAATAAATATCAGATGTGTGAATTGCTTTGCAAGTGGTAAAATTGTTTGCACATGCAATTTAATTGCAAGCAATGCCGTTGGAAATGCGATAAACATCTTAATGGGGTCACAGGTCACAATGAACCATTTTAAATGTGCTAAAACGCTTTGGTTGGTTGAACAGTTGATATCTGGTCTCTAAATTGCCTGTATACAACGTTACGGCATCCTTAAAAATTTGCGCTTAATGTAGTTAGAGCTTAGAGAAATCCATCAGGCTCTTTATTATGCTTCTGCACTATAACCCTGGATGGAGAAGGCGAATGAAAGAATAAGCAATGCCATTTTCCAAGCTGATTATATATTTGGCGCTGGGAGAGTGCGAGAGCAAATATCCAGTTAATAGCTGAAAATGGAGGTAAGATTCAAGGGAAATGTTTGGAAAAAAAAAACAAAGTCACTTTCCTTTACCTTCCCTCCCCTGTGCGAGCGCTCCATCTATCCAGCGCATCAAGATGCACGGCTGTGAATGTCATGCTCTGAGCGCGGAAATGTCAAAGAGGACGAGGGCGAGGTATAAAGCGTGGTCTCCAGAAAGCAAATGGATGTGGAGGATCTTATTACTGAGAGTTATTATGTAAAGCAGAAATAGCTGTCTAATATCACCCTTGCAATGGCAGAAAAAAAAAAAAAAAAGAAAAGTCTCTCACTTGTATTTACATGGAACCATTTATACATGGGGTGCAAGCCATCAAATGTCTTACACAGCATTAAAATAAGAGAGCACCTTGAATCATTTAAAAATCAAAATGTGAAAGAAGGCTTTAGGCAGGTGATATCTGAGTGAGTTGGTATACTAGGCATTGCCTCAGAGATAATATCTCTTATCTGCACATTTCTTGGCAGCACACACAGATGGTTAGCATCGGAGCTGGCATTGCAAGCCCTCTGAGATACAAGAATAATGATTCTCCTGAGCACAGTAGACAGCATGCGTCCTGATGTGTCCAGCTGGAGACACCGGCGCCTGATCCAGAGACAAAAGGGGATATCTAATGCCACAGAGAGACGGCTTAAAGATACCTTACTCTGTCTCAGTAGTCAGTCATCCACTTTTCTCAACTGAAAGGGTTTTATAATATTTTAATAATACTAGTAAAAAAGAGTATTTAAAGATACAATAGTCAATAACCTGGAAGATATGTCGAACATGATTTTTAAAAAAAACAATGGATTAAGCTTTGGCCTTATTAAAGTTTAAAAGTCTGTGATAAAACCCGGTTGGAAAACTGACTGTGTTTGGGTTTGGATGCACCTCCTGTCCGTCATTTTATAGACACTATAACCAATGGGACGGCTAAGATCCTGGAGCGGAGCTTTGTAAACGGGGGGCGGGAATGGGGAGTGGGTAAAAAAGAAAAAAAAGAAAAAAACATTCAAATGCCGAACCCACCTAACCGTTAATCTTTTTAAAAAAAAAAGAAAGAAAGAAAGAAAAATTTATCTTACCTAATGCACCTTTAACAACATAGGACAAATAGGACAGGCTAGACATGTACATGTAAAATATATATATATATATAGTACTGCGTAAAAGTCTTAGGCACATGCAAAGAAATGCTGTAGAGCAAAGATAATAATGAAAATAATGAAATTAAATGTTTCTACATAAAAAAAATATCTAAAGGGCAATATATATATATATATATATATATATATATATACACCAAACTATCACCCCATCATCTGTCTTCAAATGAATATACAGTAATATAAAGTTACATTTTTTGCACTATTAAAGAGATGGTGAGGGGAAAAAAAAGAAAATGACCATAAAGATTTTTTTTTATTTAAATACAACATGACAATTTGTTCTCTGGAACTATATTTCCTGAGCATTAGAAGAACATTTTCCAGATCCTTGGAATAAAAAGCAGGCCTGACTCAGTAGAGAAAGGTGATTGGGATGTGTCACTATAGCTGGAATAAAACTGACGTAATGTGCTCTGATTTTCTTTTCCTCTTAAGGACTCAGGCCACTGCATTCTGATTTCGATGAAGCATTCTTAAAGAGACATCATGGTGACCAGACAGCAGCATGTTACAATAGTCCAATCTAGAGGTTATTAAAACATGCACTAGTTTCCCAGACTCATCTCATTTATTAAAATATCATGCAGGCAACACACGAGGCCAAGCTCGTATTTACAACAGTATTGAATGACCAAGAAACAGAAGACAGAAAATGAAATATCGTATCAGAAATGGGTACAAGTCAGTGCTTATGGCTTGTGTTTTCAAGCACCTGTCGATATGAGCCATGTGCTTCTTTTGACATTTGTAAACAGGCAGGAAACCTGCAAATTGATTTTTCAGCGCTTTATGTCCAACAATCAACTGCCCACCTCCGGTGAAGGGTGCATCATCAGTGACGTTCCATGAACGCTTCTGAGGCCTTGATCAATCCCTCTTGTGCTCTTTGACCTTTTCTATTAAGGGAGCCTGAAGTGTGGAAACAGTGCTTCTGTGAAATAGGTCAACGCTCCGAGCTGGGAAATCTCACTTCACAGCATGTGGATGTCCTGTTTGATCTCTGTGTCAACACGTTCCCTCTCGAGTCTGCAAGGCTGTGTGCGAGGGTGAGCATTGGTCCATGGTAAATGGTGCATTACCAGAAATGTCTGCACCCGGAGGAGACAGAGAGATGAACAATCAATGACATTCAAGCATGGTTACGTGTGAGCAAGGTATCAACACAGCAAAATCTATATAAATAATTTAGCCTTACATTACAAATTCTGCAATTCATTCACCCGTTTTTTTTTTTTTTTTATTCTTTAGCATTCTGATTAAATTACGTTTGATCCAAATCCCACATATAAAACTGATAACTAAATTTATAGCTGATACACGCTATTAATTGGCAAGGAGCCCAATATAACTCACCTGTGCAGGGGGAATACTTGAGAAACTGTACTTTGTTACTACACTTAAATATTATTTTGATGTATTTATACTTCACTTGAGTATTATTGAAATTGAATACTTGTACTTGATTACATTTTCAAGAAACAAGAAATTTACTTTTTTATATAAATCTTTATGTATAATTACCTTCAAAGTACTTGTTTCTCTGTCATCCAGCCAGTCACTGCATGCTATATACAGTGTCACTCAGTTTAGCATCCAGTCTTTTCAGTTCAGCATCCAATCAAGTTCATCAGTGGAGAAAAAAATCATCAAAAAAAAACCTCATCATCTGCTCTGACATGCAACACAATGTAGTTAGCGCTATAACTCAGATGTTTGCAGATGGATAATCAACCAGGCTGCAGTGTGGAGGATGAGGATGAGCGCCTCTAGCTCTATATCAATCAAATGTTTCAATATACTACAGTAAGCAAAGACTGTATATAATTTATAATCTATATAATTTAGATATAATTTCAGGCATGTCCTTTGAATTTGATAAAGCATGTTGAGGTAAGTTTCACTTATTTGTTAACATTAACTAGCTATATTTAACTAGCTTTTTTCTTTGCTATTGTCAGGTTAGACTAGCATCGATTTCAGTAGCTAACATAATTTGGCTTAAACAGCAAGTCAAATTCCAGCTAAACATAAATCACATCTTACAGAGATTGAATGATGTTTTCAGGTGAAATTGCATTTAAAACAGATGCTTAAAATAGTTGTTTAAAAAAAAATCAGCTTCTAATAGTTTTAGATAACTACTACTTTACGTTTCACATGAAAACATGCCATTAACTTAATTTCATCAGTTAAATTCATGAACTTTTTTTTTTTTTTTACTTTCACTTGAATACATTGATAGCTGGATACTTCCACTTTAAAACGAGTAAGCTTTTGAGACATTATCCATACTTTCACTTAAGTATAATTTCTCAGTATTTATGTACAGTATATTCACAGATGGGTGACAAACACCTACTTCACTAATCTTGGCAACAAATGAATGGAAGCTAGTTGGGGATAGTTAGCATTCCGCAGAGATCATGCCAAGTAGTAAATGCTCATGATGAAACAATAATAACTTGTACATCAGATCAGTTTCACTGTGAGCAAACATTTAGACACACCACACGAATGAAGAAAGCCTTGAATCCAGTTTTCGAATTGCAGAATTTATTTGATTTCCAGTGTGAAAAATGGCTGACTTGCTAACTTGCACTTAGCTTGGCTTTGGAGTGTGCTAAATTAAATTTTAGCGGCACTTTCTGTCCCGGATTCTCTCTCTCTCTCTCTCTCTCTCTCTCTCTCTCTCTCTCTCTCTCTCTCTCACTCTCTCTCTCTCTGCCACTAATGTACCCACATCAGGGTTTTCACTCTAAAACATGCTGGGTTATTTATTGCAACTCACTTGCTAGTAGTTGGGTCAATGTGACCTAAATTTGAGTTGATAATGGTGAACTCAGCATGCTGGGTCGCTAATGCAGACCTGAAAATAAACTGACACGTGTCCAAATTAATTTTCTTGAATTTTTCACCGTGCTTATGCTTACACTGAGAACTGAAAGAAATATTTATTTTTTGTTCACATTAAAATTTCAAATTTACAAGGATATGATATTGAATTATCATGTTTTAGTCAAGTAAGGCTGATTTCCCTCTAGGGAGTCTACAGGCCAGCAACATAGTCATTTTCCCCTCAAGGTGGGTTAAAAAAAAAAAAGCACCCTACAAGCTGAGACACCAAACTCCTAAACCTCTCTGGGTTAAAACAAGTCATGCTGGGTTAGTCCTTATTGGAGCCACCAAACTGGGTTTCCAAATTGACCCAAATCTGGTTATTTTTAATCCGGCTATTTTTTAGAGTGTAGGAGACATTGTGGTTTTGAAATTTGTATTTTCAAAAATGTGTTATACATTTGTGCTTTGAAACCTAAATAGCATACTGTATATCCAGGAGGTTTTTTTTTTTTTATAACTAGTTCTTGTTTACTATGGCCCCAGAGTTTCTGAACCGTGGTTTGAGCTGTGTGAAGTAAAGCTGATTTTTTTTTTCCCAGGCAACTTTTTCCTGCCTGCGTTGTCGCCTTTTACAGCCTGCATTTTCTACCCATGTGATTCCAGTCCATTTAACTCCATTGAAATCTAAAACCTTCATTCATGTGAGCCTTAATTACATATTAGAGAAACCAGGAAGACTATCCTCTATTGTAGGAGGAAGAACATTGACTTTTTCAGACAGTCAAATGGTGGGTGGTTAGAAAAAAAAAAGGAAAAGATTGGAGGCAAATTGCAGACAGAACAGAAAAAGGAGACACAGCAGATGTAATGTCAGCTATCCCTTGACAACATCTGCCAAGTGCTGAAATTAAGCTAGAAGACATCAAGGTGTGCTGGTAAATTGAGTAGGGATACTTTTATGCCAAACCTCGATTAAGGGGAGAAGTCGGGAATAAATAACTTTTCTACTAAAAGAGATGTATGTTTTGTTGCTTATTTCACGACAGCAGTGTGATCCATACTGTCAATTTCCAGTTGTTTATGCCTATCCCTCCGCCCTGCAGCTGAAAGCAGGGATTTAAAAGGCACTCAAGTGCACGACGAGATCTCCAAACTCTTTAAGAAACTCCACTGGAACATCATTGCCTTATAAACAAAGCACAGTGATTTTCACCTCCCTTTTTTCTTTGAAACAGGGTCAGTTTTATACACGGTGCGCAATTGTGCTGGCACGGACTCCAGAAGTTTGTGCAAAATCTTAGATCCAATCCGTCAGCGTGTCGTCTGAACACAGGCTTCAGTAGAAGAGATTAGACATGAGGAAAATCTGATCAGTTAACATGGTCAATATCACACATTTGCTTACATTTTAAATAGGGACCTAGAAATAGTGCAGAATCTTGAACATTCAATATTCAAGATATTGAACATTTACTTCCTTTGTTGTAAATATTTCTGAGTTGAACCACGGTGCCACTTTTACCATACCCTATTATTAAAATGAAACAGAACTTCAGAAATAGTCACACGCAAAAAAAGGTCTACTATAGTTGCAATAAACCATTCATTTCTGCTATATTTCCAAGCCCATACCTCTCTCTTGCTTGGGTAACTGTAAAAACACATTTTGATTCAATAAGAATGAGGTGTGACTATCGGGAGTGCTATTCAATCATCGTCGCATGAGTCCCAAGGCTGGTTTGTCACACCAATTCAGCGAGATGGATCACGCCTCATGGGCTCTGTGCATTTTTGAATGAAGGAGTGAGCTGACACATCTCGAAGCCAACTCTCAACGGTGACTCCAGTCATCCTGAGGGCCGGTGATGATGTGTTGACCCCCTGTGGTGTGAATTTATGACATGGGAGAAAATCATGACCTGACTATTGATATGTGTATTCTCAGCTTTGTTTTGTTTGTCTCTACTTTTTTTTTTTTTCTTTTCTTCCAAGGTAAGCTTTTCTCTTATCTGGCACTTACACTGCAGTACACAGGATCTGAGCGTTGGGGGATTTGGGGACTCCTGTGGTGGAAATGTTATTTCTGAAATATGTGGAAGAACATTTTGTAACATTGATGGTATCACACACACATCTCATAGTGGTGAGTCACTTCATATTCAAGCAGTCATGATGTTCTCTATGTCTAACAAACCTCAGAGGTTAATTAATTAATT
>JAKKZJ010000005.1:3639686-3650053 GCA_033441845.1 Pangasius mekongensis
GTATAGAGCCAAAAATGTTAGAATTGTGTCGATGTCCCAATATTTATGGACCTGACTGTATATATATATATGTGTGTATGTGACTGGGATGGGAGGACTCCCTGATGATGATGTGTGCTCTATGCAGACATCTACTGTGGTGAAGATCTTCAATGGCTGTCACACCTTTCAAAACAGAAATGAAGTATTATGGAGCCAGGACAGATCCTCAGAGAAGTGGATACCCAGGAACTTGAAGATGGAGACATGCTCTATTTCAGTCCCATTGATGTAGATGGGGGAGTGTCTGCTGCTATTAGATTTCCGGAAGTCCACAATGAACTCTTTGGTCTTCTCAGTGTTGAGGGTGAGGTTGTTGGCAGAACAACATGCTGCTAGGATTTGGATCTCCTTCCTATAGGCCGATTCATCATTGGTGCTGATGTGACTACCACCGTGGTATCATCTGCATACTTGATGATGATGTTGGAGTTATTCAGAGGCACACAGTCATGGGTGAGCAGGTAGTAGAGCAGCAGACTCAGCACACAACCCTGTGGGATGCAGGTGTTCAGGATGAGGGTAGAGGACATATGATTGCCCAACCTAACAGACTAAGGTCTATTGGTTAGGAAGTCCAGACTCCAGCTGCATATGGAGGCGCTCAGGTCATTGAACATGGTGATCAGTTTAGTGGGGATGACAGTGTTAAATGCAGAGCTACTTGAGTCAATTATGACTGTCTGTGTTTTTGTTGTGGTTCTCATTTTAACCATTAAGTGCAATAATAAATCTATGCTTGAACAACAGAAAGGCTTCCAAATCAATGGAACATTGGCTTATATCTTTCAAATAGTAGGCCCTCAACTTGATATTTCAACTAGGAACTGGTAATTGAGAAGACTACCCCAGCTGACTAGTTGAAATTTCAACTAGTCAGCTGGAGTAGTCTTCTCAATTACCAGTTCCTTCCCTGTTTACCGTGTGACATCAACTCAACATGGCCGCTCACAGTATGAACAGTGTAAAGTTCACCTTCTTTAGATCAGTTAAGATACAGTCACAGTACTTAGGTAAATCTATAACATTGACCATACTAATCACTGTATTGAGAAGGTAATCATCAGCATTAGTGTTATCATTAACATCAACTGGCTATCTTGTTGCTAATAGGCAGTTATTGTCTTCTGGCTAGCTTGTTGCTAAGCTACTCACTCTTGTCCATTGTTGATGTTGCTGTACTGGAATTTCAGTCCAGAATGTTGCATAAAGTTCACTAAAGTAGTTCCCATAAGACACTCAAGCCTATAACTGTAAAAGTGTGGTTAAAGTAGCATTTTATAAGCATTACATGGTCTTTATGGCTTATGGAAATGATTGGGCTCTGCTCCACTCCCATATGAACGAGTTGCCACTGCTAACACCACCTGGTGGGCCACCACGCACCATAAGACTTTCTTGAATCAACTCAAAGTTCTGAACCCTTAAAGTGAGTAAGTCTTTTTTTTATCATAATTCTCTTTGTATCATAACCTGTAAAATATTGCTCTCGTATAGTGGAACACATACAAATTTGGCCTGAGTTTCCCCAATGCTGATATAACAGAACAGAGTCCCAGGAGACTTTCCCAAAAGACATGAGTTAATTGTCAGTTGTCAGATGACTCTGTATTTATGCAAGCTGCTCCCTGACCTGGTTATTGGCTTTATGCTCAACCTCAGCATTTCCACAGCTGACAGATCTGCCAGGTCGCATTGTCCCCCATAGACACACACATTTTTTGCTGATGCATATTTCATTGATCTTACACACTTAATGATATGGTCATTGACTCATAGAATAATGTTTAGATTTGAATAATAACATTAATATTCTTGCCATTCTAACATGTGCTGCCAAGATGACAGATGGTACCCAGACGTTAACTCCTTTTACACCAGTTGATGACCTACTGGCAGTTGCACAGGTTTAAACTAATTTGTGTTAAATAGTGTAAAAGGCTTAGTTTTTTGGTTTTTTTGACACTACTATTTGAGTGCTTAGTCAATTCAACCAACCTTCAACCAAAGCCATGAAGGGTGCTCAAGGGGGAAAAAAATATTAATTGTAATTTCTTGAATTTCAGATTTCAGGCTCATAACCTCATTGACCTGAATGTAGAAGCTCCTGTACACCTGCACATTTATGCATTTATCCAATCATTCAATCATGTGGCAGCGGCTCAGTGCACAAAATCATGCAGATACAGGTCAAGAGCTTCAGGTCATTTTCACATCAAACATCAGAATGGAAAAGTGTGATCTCAGTGACTTTAACCGTGGCATGGTTGTTGGTCCCAGATGGGCTGGTTTGAGTATTTCAGAAACTGCTGATCTCCGGGGATTTTCACACACAATAGTCTCTAGTGTTTACACAGAATGGTGTGAAAGAGAAATTGTTCTGTGAGCGGAGGGTCTGCAGGCTGAAACACCATTTGATGATAGAGATCAGAGGAGAATGACCACACTGGTTTGAGCTGACAGGAAGTCTCTAGTAACTCAAATAAGCACTCTTTACATCAATCGTGGTGAGCAGAAAAGCATCTCAGAATGCACAACACATCACATCTTGATGGTGGATGGGCTACAACAGCAGAAGACCACATCAGGTTCCACTTCCTTTCAGCCAAGAACAAGAATCTGAGGCTATAATGTGCACAGACTCACCGAAATTAGACAGCTAATATGAGGAAAAAATTCACCTGCCTGGTCTTTTCCAGTCTTTTCCAACCACCCTGTAAAACTTCCATGCTAATAAAAAAACAATATGTAGTGATAGGTATTAGTTTTTTTGTTGCTGTTGTTGTTTTGGTTTGTTGTTTTTTTTTTTGTATTATTTACAAATAAACATATCAAGGAATCATTTGCAGTATGAGCTTGTTGTCACATCCATTAAAATACATAGATGATAGTGTAAATAATCTGAAATGTAAGGAAAGGTCAAATAAAAACTTGAGTACAGATACTTGAAAAAATGACTTACAGACAGAAAGTAATTGTATGACCACTAACTCACAAACTGTAACTTTTTGTTCCAAATTTTTGTTCGAGTTAGTGCAAGTTCCTAAGAATATACAATGAGACCATACTGGTTAAAAACCCTCTTGGAATCCACCCTGAATGAAACGGTGGGTACATCTTGCTCTATATTAAATCCGCCCTATTAGATGTTCTTTGCATTGATGATACTTCGATAAACTTTAGCATAATGTGATGGTATTTCTCTGGCTCAATAACAAGTGAAAACTTGCAGAGGACACGTATGTGGCATCCATATGCGTGCATGTACAAGGCATCGACTGGGAGCAGGCTGTCTGTTCCATCTGAATCACAAGACAACAAGGAACCTGACAGAAATCAAGTATTCTGTGTCTGTGCTTCTACTACTTTCCTAGGAGACCTGATAGCTAGTGGAAGTGCTGCGGGCAGATTTCCAGGCATTAATAAAGATGTGTACTGTACCTGCTGTGGCATGAGTATGCTTGGAAATAAAATCAAATAACAACGAGGATTTTTTGAACGCTAACCTCACAAGAAGAGCTTAAGGGTTCAGTTTTTTTTAGGCCATGTAGGTTTGCAAAGTGAGTTGAGCGCTAGTTAACTTGCAAGTAAACAAATAAAGATGGAAATGGCTGTTCTCTGACTGTGCTAGCATACTAATATATGACAGTGTATGGAGGCGGAAGCTCGAGTCTTTCGCTTTTGTGTGGTTGTCAAATTGAAGGAAGTTAATCCTACAAGCAGCTACCACAGTTGCTACAGCTGATATTAAATTTATAAGAAGCATAATTTCAATTTCAATTGCTACTAAGTAGGAATATTCATTCATTCATTCATTCATTCATTCATTTTCAGTAACCAGTGTATCTCTTAACCAGATTCCATCATAGTAAGGGATTCTTTTTTTTTTTTTTTTTTTGGTGGGTTTAGCAAAATCCTAAGCTGTAGGATCAGCAATAGTGCAAGTTGTAGCCTTTGCGCCTAACGTTCTTAATGATATATTTATTAGATTAGGGCAGATTTAAAGTAGCTGTTATGTTGTTAGTACAACATTGCCCATCATTACTGTCTGTCATTCAGAGAACAGAAGATAAGGTCTCACGATTGTAAATTCGTAACAATTCACATCAATTAAACAGTATGAAGTAGTTTTTTTTACAACTCATAATTCAGAGCAGTGGTGCCTTGTGGTTTTTAAAATAAGTGAAGAGAACTGCCTGTCAGCAGACAAAGCCTGCAGTACATGGGCTTTTTTCACTGCAACTTTACAGTACCGAGAGATCCGGACCTGCTTTTGCTCTCTGACTTCTGAATTAAATCAATCTTGGATGTTTATCTGCCCTATAACATTAGTAGTGTCTGCCATGTGACGATTAAAAGTGGCTAAGCTGTTAGGTAAGAAAGTTAAATTTCTCTGAAGAGCTAGTGACAGTTTTGAGGTTCAGTCTCTTCGAGAGTCATGGTCTCCCATTCATCGTGTGGAGAAGCCGTGTATCCGGGCAGGACAAATATTCATTTAAAAAAACAGCATACTGTTCAAATAAATCTTGAGATATTTTTTTTCCTATGCAAAAAAAAAAAACAAAAAACACCCATGATACACTCATTGGCTACGTTTACATGCACATCAATATTCGGATATTAATTGGAATTTGCCAATATTCTAATTACTATTGAGTCACGTAAACGCCGCAATCCGATTGCCCGATTCAGATTAAGAAAATATTCTGATTCCCAAAATTCCAATTCCCACCCCTGGAATATGCCTGTTTTAATAAGAAATGTGTTGCATGTAAACACCTTATTCAGAAAATCCAGTGAATGGAGATATATGTACATGCTCAGTCCACAAGGAATTGTGGGTGCTAGCAGATGTTTAGCTGTAGGCTAGGTATTAAGGAATGGCAACACAGTGGCATACTTACAGCAACCATGTATACAGGAATGTTCCGATGCCTGCACGCATATAAACCTCGTATTCCGAATATGTCTGCAACCTGAATATGGACCTTAAACGGAATTTGATGCATGTAAAAGTAGCCATTGACTCCCAATAAAGTGTACTTGAATTTTCACCTTCCATAAAAGTGCATTTATGATTGCTTGTACATTATATCAGAAAATAGGCTAGCAACAAATCTAGCAACTTTTTCAGTAGATGTTAATGAATGTCCTGCACTCTAAATGGCTCTTCAGCTCACATCACATCTGCTGGTTATATAAGATGAGAGAGCAGGTTCAGACTCACCACCAGTGTATAAAGCCTATAGTTTATATTCCCAAATGATGTACTATACACTATGCACTTACACTATGCACATGTACTCTACCGTCTAGTGTATGAATTTTAGAGGGGTAAGATCATCTCAAATGGAAGACTAATGTTTTTTTTTTTTTTACTACTCGGAAGTATAAGCCTTTTCCCAGTCGATGGCAAATGATGTCAAATGCACGTAATGCTCTGTCACTAGCTTTAGCAGAATACCCAGAGTCAACGAACATGCATTTCTTCATTTTACTGTTTATGTCAATGTTACCTGTTATGCCCAACATGACCTTTTTTGATTCTGAGCAAATTTAAGCCAGTGTCAGCACCTGGTAGCCCCTCCCCTCTGCTTCATAAGCAAAGCTGCGACCGCTGAGTGTATGCAGTGTCCACCTTTCCACATTTCGTTTTTGTTGTTGTTGTTGTTGTTGTTGAATAGGTGCATCATCTGGGTACTTGAAGTGCACTTCTTCTTGTTGGAATTTTCAGTGTGAACACACTACTCACACTATTTATTCTACAAAATGCTGTGGAATTGTGCATAAGTATGCGATTTGGGATGCACCTTAAGTTACACTCGCATGAGCTGATTTCTCATCATAACTCAAGGACATATTTTAGAGAGGTGTAAGTGAAATGTGGAAAAATAAATCAAGAGAATGTTAAGTTAAATTATATAGTATAAATTATATAAGGAATAATGAATGAAGAAAAAATGAAATGGAACAAGGAGTTCATTTACTGTGACTGTGTGCGTAAAAAGGAACCAACGCTCTCTTCTTTTACATGATGTGTTAGTATGTCCCAGTACTTGCATACTCTTTTGCTACTTTTTCTTCACAAAAACAGTACATACTTTTAGTGCATAGTATAAGTAGACAAATTGAGATGCAGGGTTAGTTTCTAATGACCAAACACAGATCACCACGGTTCCCAATGACCTATCACTGATCACCACTGTTCCCAATAACCAATCACTGATCACCACTGTTCCCAGTGACCTATCACTGATCACCACTGTTCCCAATGACCTATCACTGATCACCACGGTTCCCAGTGACCTATCACTGATCACCACTGTTCCCAGTGACCTATCACTGATCACCACTGTTCCCAATGACCTATCACTGCTCACCATGGTTCCCAATGACCTATCACTGCTCACCACAGTCCCCAATGACCTATCACAGATCACCATTGTTCCCAATGACCTATCACCAATCATCAGTTAATAAAAGTGAGTTATTCTATCCATCTAGCCATTTTCTTCATGTCTGTTTTCTGACTACTTACTATTACTGTTTCATTTTGTCTCCATTATTGATAAAATGTATAGTATTTTGTACATATGTAAAAAGATAGTTTGACTCTATTTAGTAAATATGTAAATACGTTTGTGGTGCCACGATCAAAGATTTCTTCTTTTTCTAAGGAATAACATATAATTAGGATTTTCTAATCTAAAGTGTCTTCAAAAAGTCTTCCTTCTTCATATAACATATTTTCATATGCAAATGATCACGCCGCTGCGTGATCAATTAATATGCAAATTAGTCGGATGACGTCATCTTAACTTCTAACTGACTTTTTGAACATGCTTTATCTACTTTCCGCTGAAAAGATTGGCAGCGCTGTTTATGATTATACTTTTTAGATCACACTCTGGCGAGACAGCTTCCGGATCTATGGCCATTGAAATCACTTGTCACAGCACAATAAGAAGACAGGCTGTTATCAGAGCTTTCAAATCTGTATGCAAGTCACAATTCTCTGTTTTCTGCTAAGCTCTCCCGTCTGATCCTAATTTATCAGAATTGCCAATCGGGTTCTTTAAGAGTCTTTTGTTCTCTGAACTGTTCAAATTGTGCAGAAGTGTGCTTATTTCATAATATCCCCAGTGGCCCATATCCTATCTCCAGATTCTGATGACGAGGGCTATTAAAATTCTGCAAGCATTTAATTGGGACAAAGTAATTAAATTCTGACTGCTAGCTATTAAACTAGCCATGAACAATAGTGTTGAGATGCACTGGGTAGTCTGCATCGGAGTTTGACTAAAACCAAAAGTAAAAGTAAAACTAATTCTCTATAGGAAATGTACAATACAAGCATATGTGAAAGTATAATTTATAAATGTGAGTATTAAGTTTGTTGCTGTATTGCTTATTCGATTGTAAGACCTACGATCTAAAAAGTTTGTTATTACAAGCCTCATATCTGGCTATTGGTGCTGTGTTTTTATATTCTTCCTGCCTGATGAAGGATGTTAATTCTTACCCAACAAAAAAGGGATTAATCAGGATGAATACAATGGAACAGGGTCATGCACTTATTCTAAATTTAATTCGCATTTTAATTTTTAAATGTCGAATAGAGGGCATTTTAAATATAGAAAATGAAAACTTGAATCTGTCCTATACAGGAAGTAGACTAAAACGGAAACGGAAAGCACTGGTAATCTGTGCGTTTATGAGATGTGGTTTGAGAGTGACAGGTTTTGGTTTTCTAAATAATAGCCTTATCAAATATACCAGTTAATGATATCCTGGCTGCCTGGCTTTATACTTCTGTCTTTATTCAATCTAAAATGTAGTTTATAACCTAGACACTTTGGTATAAATTAATTACAAGCACATGGAAATTGCTTTTAAATTGAGTTTTAGTCACTTCAGTAGGAGCCCTTGCATTTCCATTCATTTGAACATTGCAATGATAGAACACAAATGTTAAACTAGACCGAGTGATTGAGGGCTGCTGGAATCCACAGCTAAGGCACAGGGAGAACAGGATATTTATAAAAGAGAGTCTGACACATTATAAATTCTTAACCTGCCAGCTGCACAGACATCAATACTGCAAAAAAAAAAAGTATAAAATATCTGTTTGTGATCTTGGATAAAGGCTACACAGTGACACGGGCCTCATTACAGGCATGACGTGGCACAAATCCAGTATTTGCTTAGATGTATGAAAGTAGAATAGTCTTATTAAACATTAACATATAAAGGTATTTTTTGCAACACCAAATACAGATTTTATTTACAGTTTTGATCAATATATCTCTAAATGCATCCTGACTTGAGTTGTAAGTGCACCCAAGACACATATAAAAGAGAATTAAATCTGATTGCTGGAACCCTTCAAGAGATCTGACACATACGCTATGTCTGAAATCATTCACATTCACTCGGTCAGTATTTATTATATAATAGATCGTTCAGTATAAAGCAATAAATAGGGTGCAGCTGTAAAGATGTTGGGCTGAATTCAGACAACCCTTACTAGAGAGCAATGCAGAAATACATCATCGTGACCCGTGCTTACGGAAACAATTTGTACATTAAAAAATACCTAGCAAACTGAAATGACAAAAATGCACAAGTAGTAAAAAAAAAAACTTTTCCTGTAACTAAAAAGTTGGCTTTATTGGTTGTTAAGCATTTTTATTTATATTTATATATGAAGTTGGCTGCTCCAGTATCCATCCTGACAAGCTTTTCAAGCTTAAAGAAATCGTTACGGCACATGTGGAAGTAGTGCCTCGGTTGTAGACTGGATTTACAGCTCGATTTGGATTATGGGTAATATAGTGAACTATTAATGCACTGTGTAGTGAATACGGCATGAATTCAGACACAGTTATAGTTTGGCAACGATAAATAAATAACAATAAACCAAATATAAGATTTTTAAACTTATTTCTACACATTTATTACAAATTTTCAAGCTTTAAATTTTCTTATTCTATTGGTGGATAATTTTGCTTCTTTCTAAATGCTTAAAACGAGTAGAATAAATTTGCTTGAAATTAGTAAAAAAAAAAAAAAAAGAAATTCTAGAAATAAGTTGAATAATCTTATATTCGGTTTATTGTAATATTATGACAAGAAAGATTAGATACATCTAACTATATCCAAGACGTTTTTGTTTGCTGTCATTTTTCTGCAGTGTGAGCCACATCCGACTACCAAAAGTTTCTACTTAACATGAGATCTGCTCAATACTGTATGCATGTAAAGTATTTGTATCACTGAATTGGTCTATTCATTGATAGAACTGCTTATGGAAATATTTTATTACTGATTTTACAAATTCTGTAGGACGTTAAAGAGAATAGTACTGCACGTCTTTCAGTGATGGCCTTGACAGTGGATTCGAGTCTGATAGAGCTGTGTTTGTAAGGGATGGAGTTGTTTTATTCTCCAAACACTGACAGCCACGCCCTTCCTTTCAGGCTCTTGCTATGCAGCGACTACATTTGTGTCTGCAACTCACATTTTACTTCTTTTCTTCTGGTTAAAAGCTACTTCTCACTTGTTTGACTGTTGAAAGCACATGAAGTATGATTAAGTGAGCAAATGCTATGCGAAATGCCACGCAGCCTGCCACAGACAGCATGAGTATAGCTTTCACCAGCCAGTGTCTGATGGTTAATTAGGAAATGCCTTCTGATGCCTAAATATAAGCACTTTGTTTAAGTTTTGCTATTGGGCTAGTTTTCAGAGCTGGTTTGGAAGTGATATTGGGTTGCTTTTGGCAGATCTGGTCACAAAACATGATTACAAATAAACACTGAAGACACAATTGAGATATGAAAATATCTTCCTAGCAAGCAGGGCCAAAGTGAGTCCTCACAGTGAAACTCTGATAGTGGGAAACTGTGGATGTTTGATCAAAGTGAATTTTTTCCAAATATTGCTGTTTGCACTGTTCTACTCAAACTAATACTAGAGCAGGGATGCCAAGCTGAACTACGTTTGAGCAGAACTCAGTCGATTCTGAGTTTAGCTTTATAGTATAGTAACTAATCTTGTATGTCTACCTTCGATAAATAACTTTCATTTAAAAAAAACTAGCAGGAACATTGCTCTGTTAATTAGTAGATAAATCAAAATATAAAAATATTATATATAGATGGCAGAAATAGTATGACTACAGTTAGGTCTGGAAGTATTTGGACAATGACAGTTTTTGTGATCTTGCCTTTATACACCATCACAATGGAGTTGAAATAAAACAATCAAGATGTGATCAAAGTGTAGACTTTCAGCTTTATTTTAAGAGGTTTCACAAAAATATGGCA
>JAKKZJ010000005.1:3664922-3688174 GCA_033441845.1 Pangasius mekongensis
CATGAACTTTGTTAGCAAAAATATAGATTTAAAACAGAAACAGTTCCTGAGTGGTCCTATTCATCTCAGTTGTGGCTAATTGTGTAATTTTCGCCCCAAAAAGAAATTTGTGTAATTATCTTCAAGAGCGTCCAATAACACAAAACAATGGGTCAACAAGAACTGACTGCTTTGACCACATGTAGCTAAAAATCCCACTGGCGCAATCAGTGCTACTGCATGACCAATCTTTGAAACTGAAAACAGCAAGACCAGGAATGGTCATCTTACTGTACCCAGGAAGCAAACTGAGATTGGAAAGAGATTTCCTTTTAGCAATGATTATAATTGCTCGATGCCAAACCTGCTTTCTTCATGAATGCACAATTGACTTCCGCTGTGTGAGAATCTCTGCCATCTCTTATTGTTTTCTTTACTGCAACGTTAATCAGCGTGATGCAATTTCTAAGCAACGCTAGAGCTGCTTATGGGGATGACACCTTTCGCTGAACAAATTGCATTATGGGTTAACGTGAAAGGTAAACTGCTCCAGTTAACGTAGATGATGGCAGAAAACACACCACCCGTGTGTTGTGTTGTACCAATCATTATTTGCTGCAGAACAGAATTCAGGGCAGGAAAGGCGTTCAGTCTTCAGAGGTTTGAGTTAGGTACTCCTGACAATACCTTATTTATCAAATGCATTTGTTTCCAATAAATAAGCCGGACCATAATCAGAAAAAGGAACATCCACAATAGCAATTTAATCCTTTGCTGTTGCCAGAGGAGAAAAAAGCAAAAGAAGACACGTTACACATACCACAATGTTTCCCTGCACTAACGTTTTTTGTTTTTTTGGGTTTTTTTTTTTTTTTTTTCAGAAGAATGAATTAAAGTGGTCCAAGTGGTAAGCCGCAGAGAGCTAATGCTGTTTCCTCCTCACTCACTGATCCGCTTTGGTATTGCTACTCCGAACAGAGCACTGCTATAATCAAGGACACTTTTAGCAGAAATGGAGTGTAAATGAGGTTTCTCAAGGAGCGCACTTAATAGCAAAAATTCATGAGTACATCTTGAGTGGTAGAAAGCGAAATGGTGAAGGAAACACTGCAAAGACTAGAATGATTTAGAAGGCACCAAAGGTCACAAAGGTCATTGATGTTCTCTAATCTAGAGTAACAAATATTCAAGCTTTTTCCATGTGCTTTTTTATCAAAGTGAACCTTCCAGTGGACATCTTTCACCTTTCACTGTTTTCTTCAAGGGAACTGGGGCATGCATCTGAAAACAAATGCAGGCTGTTACAGAAAAAAGCGAAAAAAAAGCCAGACAATGCAACATATTTCTGTTTTGCTGTATCAAAACAAGCCCAAGTTGGAGTAAAAAGGAAAAAAAAAACTGGCAACCCTGCTGGTGTCATTCATGGGTGTCTTTTTTTTTTTTTTTTTTTGGACATTCTGCTGTTACCTAGTTGTGCTGTGAAAATAGTGCAGCTCTCTGCAGCTCAAATGTGTTTTTGAATTTTTTGTTCTCCACTATACTGAGGGTTATAGCAAATACCAATTACATTTTTGAGTGACCAACAACTTGTTGTCATTTGGCAGATGTATTCCAATTTTCTGTTGATTTACTCACATTTCTAGATGTTTTGCACACCCATTGCCCTATAGAGTTATTATTACACCTAGTGGTCAGAATTGGGAGTTTCAACAAACGCTAATAGACATCTCTATTCTCACTCCATGCTCACTCTATAAACATTTTGATTGAAGGAAGAAGGGTAGACCTATAATAACAGATAATCACAGGGTTGCCTGATTGGGCTAATATAAAAATACTCTGTGCCTGCTAAGATCTTGTTTTAGAGCAAATAGTCTGAACTAAACATGTGTCTATGATGTACAGAACCAATAATATTGTATAAGATATAATGGGAAGATTGTGAGAGGGAAAGGGGGTTTATGGAGTGGATAATGTCTGTACATCAGAAATACATGTGAAACATTTGTTTCCCCATGGAAAGGCTGAGGAAAAGAAGAAACATTACTCTCTTTTCCAATGTCCACATTTTTTGGGCTTGTTTCAGGTATTCTGTGTGGTTTTTCTGAGGTTTTTTTTTTTGAGTAGTTGGGTTTGAAACTTTGCTGAAACCTGTCAACCCCCTGGTTAATGATATTACCTTGAACATAGTTCACGTCTAAAACCGCTCCAGATGAGCTACTCCATCATACACTGGATGACTATTTTGTTGACTCTCAACTGCCTATTACTGGTTACTCTAAAAACTCACTAGATAGTAGCTTATAGTGTAAGTCTAGTGTGATAGCCTATCGAACATTTGTTTGAGGCTATGTTGTTATTCATTTTGGCCGGCTCCACAAGCCACTGCTGCACCTCACCTCATGTAATATAAGCTATATTTTATAACAAATAGCCTACTTTATTATTGAATGTATTGTTACTGTTGAATGTATTGTTCAGTACACAGACATATAGAATTAAGAGCCTTGTATCGTACAATACGCCATATCGTTACACCCCAGTGAAATGGATGGATGAATCCTGTAAAGGAAATTGTTGCACTACCCACATTAAGCACAGAAATGCAATATAATGCACATAAATGCAATATAAATGCTGAGCAGTTACAGAAAATTACACTCATGCTGACCTACAAAGTAAAATTTAAACAGTCACTTATCACACCCTACTCAATACAACACTCCCTTTGAGCCTTTAATACAGCTCGACTGGACCTTCCAGCCCTCATGGTACAAGATATATATATATATATATATATATATATGTATAAGGATTCTTCTCTATGCTGACACCCGGGTGGAGGAATGAATTTCCTCTGGCTGTCCGAACAGCTGAATCACTGATAGTCTTCAGACGAAGACTAAAGACCTAGCTCTTCACCAAGTACTTGAATTAGCACTTATTTAATCTACTAAAAACGATGTTTTCTTTTCTTGCTGGACTAGCCTCCTCTAACAGGGTTTAACTTGATGGTATTCAATAACCCTGACCTAATGACCTAGCATGTTAAGAAAATATGCAGAAAATAAAAAGTCAAACAGAATTAATTTGACAATAACCAGAATCAATAAACAAAAAAAAAAAAAAAAACTCAATATTTCATTGCTGTGTAATTGTGTTGTATGATGCATGATGATATGTGTGTGTACTTGTTCGTTAGCACAGCAAAACAGAGGAATCTCCTTTAGAGACAGATTGATATTATTGTCCAAGGCTGGATTCGCATGAGATGTGTTGTAAAGTCTAAAAACAGTCAGCAGAAATAGCTCCTTATCCCCGTCCTTGTTACACCATAGTGAGGTTGGATGAGTCCATTATTGAAGCTACTTTTCAAACTGACAAGCCCCCCATGAAGAAAGTGGCAGACGCTGTCCATGATCGTTATCCATTTGGACACAATTCTTCCCTGCATCACTTCCACAGAGTCTAGATTCGACCTAATGACACAACCGGACTACTTGATGAGTTTATTTAGCGAGTTGGTCTCTTCCCTTTTTATTTATTTACTTCAGCAGACCACAGCATAGGACATGACAATCGCCAGCACAGAGTTATGGACCATCTGGTGCAACTTACAACAATATGTTCAAAAAAAAAAAAGAGAGCGAGACAGAGAAGAATCATTTCAGTCTCTTCCTGAACCATCATTCTAGTATCCATTGTTTAAATGTAAATTTGGAATTTGACCCTCACTGCCAATGTTCTAAGCAAACTATCAATTTTTCCTGAACCACACTATTTTGAGAAGGCAATAATACAATGGCGGTAGGTGTATCATAACTCTTGCATGATTTATGAGTATGGACATCGATGTCTTTTCCATATACTTTTAAGGGGACATACTGCAACGCATCATTTCTATAAAAAGCCTCAAGTGCTTGCTGTGGCATTTTACCTTCTGAAAGAATCTATGAATCACCCAATATTAAGCAAATAACCCAGTGGCGGAACAACATCACGACACTGTTCATGATCCATTCCATTATCTAATCTGCAAAAAATATGAAAGATTCTGAAGCTCCATTGAAGTAGCCAAAGCCTCCTGGAAAACTCCAGCAGAGAAAAATGCAGCCATTCAAGACAAAGACCAACTGCAACTCATATCACATTAGTCAGGAAGCCACATGCATGGAGACATCCAGACACCGCTTGTGTAGGGGTGGATTTATTTCTTTCCTTAAGTGGGCCGTTTGCAACTGTCATCTATCATTTAAATCCCTTTTGTCGTAAAACTTGCGCTTATTATAGAGCACATACCTGGGTATTATTACATTCGCTAAGCTTGCTTTGTAGGAAGTGGGAATTTTTCATTTGGAGGAGGCGAAGCTAACACGCGTTGTGTCAAAAAATCCATAATGACACATCGACGGCCCCCCGGCGCTCCTCCAGCTGTAGAAACAGGTCTGGAACCGGCAAAGGTTCATTACTCACACACTCAACACCGCAGGAGGAGATGAGAGCTGAATATCAAGCTAGTGTGGAAAAAAAGATAGCGTTTACCCAGCACCCTCTGGCTCCTGTCTTCTCACCCAGAGGGGAAGCGGTCTGTTCCTTTTGCTACAGACTTGGCTGACGAAGGTCATGTCCTTTGGCAAATATTTTTGCCTAGACAATGTTTACTTGGCATTGATGAACAATATGATGTAATTGTGCTGAGAAATGAACAATCGTACATGACACCCACAAACACATTATCTAGCACACATGCACACTATCCATACTCTGCAAACATGTCATGCGGCATCATCCATGATTGAAAGAAGCAGGCAGATTAAATAGATTATTTTATATATAATGAGCATTATTTACTGGTTTGGACATTAGTAGTATTGCCCCCTGCAGAACTGGAGATATGCAATGGGCCATCTGACACTGAAGGGTGTTTCTGGGTTTGTTGTATGCTCAAGTCTTAAAAACACAAACAAAGGGATTCACCTCATACAGCTTCAGAAGCACTTACTTACTTACTTTGGTTGCTACCCCAGAATATTTTCTGCATGTTTATCAGCCTGAATTGAAGTCTGAGTGGGTGATAGGAGATAATGTATAAAGAGAATGTGAGGGCTGTGTGTGTATGTGTGTGAGCGTGTGTGAGTGCATGTGTGTGTGGGTAGGTAGGTGGAACGTGAGCCATCAACCCATTGTGTCAGTCAATATATCGAGCACATGAACTTACAACAGGGTCAAGCATCTTCATGTTGAAGCTATTAGACCCAAATCCCCTACATGGCCTACTGTATCCACAGCCTCCAGATATACAGCAAATGTTTAAAACACGTAGGAGTGTTTTTTTACCCAGTGATCTTGCTTGAAACTGTAACCTCTCTCAAAGAGATTTTATGCAAAAGGCTGGCCATTAAAAACATCAGACAAAGCAATGCTGACACCAAGTGCTGAAACGTGGATGTGCAGATCTTAATATCAGGACCTTCGGACCATATCTATTTTTTAATTAGATGTGTCTATGTTTGATACACATTGAGAGGTTCAGAGAAAGCAGAATCATCCAAAACTTTTCTTTTTGGATGGAGATTAAAACCTTTGAGACAGGAAATGAATCACCAGTGGGTTCGAGCTTTGCTAGCCTGCTATAACTAGCCAGATTTCTTTATCGGTATCATTTCACTGCATCCATCTGGGCATGGGACATTGTGTCATCCCGGGCCCTCTGCGGCTTCTCAGTTTTGATCTATCTGGGCTGAGATTTTGAGCTTTTCAAGCTCTATTTGTTTCAACAAAGTGTGACTCTTTGATTTACTGTATCTAATTAGCTCATACTCATAAATTGAATCAGATGGTGCCGTTTATGGTGGGAGCATCTGTCTGTGGATGCGGTGGCCCTGGAGATCCCAGGCCCGAAATCGCTGAAGGCCACAGGATTAGTTCCCTTTTTTCCCGTAGCAGATGGTAAGGGAGATTGTTGTCTCTTTGTTCCTCATCACTTTGTGCTTCCCTGAAATGGAAAATGTCCAAACCAATAAATAGCGCTCATTACTCTGCCATGGTATTACCATTGCATAGACACAGTCCCATTGAATTAAAGTTTTTGGGTTTTTTTTGTCAAGAGACTTGGGAGTTTTAACCCCTCTTTGATCTTGCTGTATTATTCTGTTATTCATCTTGAAGCATATGATCGTTTTACTACTATTTCAGTAACTGCATTAATACTAGCTGAAAAGATACGTAAATATGATCCTTTACTAGTGAACTCTACTAATGATAACGATAATAAATCTAGAAATACATAGAAAACACATCAGCAGTACATCCCCAGAACAGCCCAATGTACGGTGTCAAATGAAACGTTAGATGAAATGAAATGTGGATAATGCTTTTGGCTTTGAAAAGGGCACGAGTTGCTTCGATCCTCTCTTTTGTTCTTCAGAAATCTTAGGAACTTCAAATGTTTTGAAGTTTGTTCCACGAAATCAGTGCAGACTACATTTTCCTTGAGCAGACTTCCCCAAGCAGCCCAGCACGTACGACAGAGTTGTTATCTTATTACACGCATGGTGATTTCTTGAGATCGCCGTTGAGCGTGAGTGCTTTCAGATGAAGATCAAACCCATGAGCAGAACAGGATGATTCATTTGCCTCATTCTCCAGCTTCAGATGTGCCGTTTTCATCGAGGACTTAACAAGGAAAGCCTTTAGTTCCTGATTTTAATGGTGATGAGGTTGGTGTAGGTGATTCAGAAACCAAATTAAAACCACACTGTATTCATGCTTTCTCACAGAATAGAGCCATGTGTTTCTTCAACAGTTGGCAGTTAAATAAGATAAATAAGCAAGATCTTGCTCTTGCCAGTATGAGATCTTATGTAATAAATATCCACAATATAATTTATTATAATAGCTCTACCTCATGGATCTAATGCTTCTATGTAATTACTTTATTCAAGTGCGAGTGCTATTTATGACAAAGTGCCTCCATACATGCACATCTTGGAATTAAAAACAATTCTAAAAAAAAAAAAAATTCTTGGAAGTTCAAACAGTTGTTCAAACAGTTCCGCAGCGCCGAAAGGCCGCTAGAGGGCTCAGGATAATCAACAAATGTTTGTTGTTCATCAAAGAACAGTCTCTCAGAGAGTACTTCTCAAATACTCATCAGGGGGCATGAAAGGCGAGGCAGCGTTTGATCTCTGATTGCTTCAGCGATTGCTCTCCAAGATCGATATTTTACACATGGGGGGGGGGCTAGAAAAAGAGCTTGGCTCCATCAGGAGCAGTTCATCACTCTGATATTGCCACAATTCCATAAATTCCTTTTTCCCTTTAAGGAGAGATGTGACAATATGTGGACATGGGAACCTGGAAGAAACATGGAAAGAGGTTATATTGATAACATCTAAGGTATAAACTTAGATTGTAATGTTCACAAAAAGTCATGTGTAATGCTTTGGTTTAAAAAAGACAGACACTAACTGCTTCCCTGCATGGTTATAATATTTCCTGGTTATATCATATGCAGTGCACAAATATATGCAGATATGGGTCGAGAGCTTCAGTTAATGTTGACATCAAACAGAGGAAGAATTGGGATCTCAGTGACTTTGACCATGACATGGTTGTTGGTGCCAGATGGACTGGTTTGAGTCTTTCAGAAACTGCCGATCTCCTGAGAATTTCACACACAACTCGAGAATGGAGTGATAAATAAAAAACTTGGTTCTGAGGTGGTAAAAGCTTGTTGATGAGAGAGATCATAGAAGAAAGGCCAGGTTTTTTCAGGTTGCTCTGGCTACTGCACATGAGTGTGCACATGTTTTGTTTTGTTTTTTTGTTTTTGTTTTTTTCAGAGCTAATGGAATAAATCATACATCAGTGTAAGAATCTGATAAGCCAGGTTACATCTTAGCCAGCCATGCTCTCTTCACTGGATAGGTGAGACTTGCATAATGTTGCATTATATATACCACAAATCCATACTTTTTAAAAAGAATATACCAGGAGAAAGACTGAAGAAAAAAAGAAAGTCCCACTGTCCAAAAACATGGAGGTATGTGGATTGATTATGCTAAATTTTCCTTAGGTGTGAGCGAGTGTGTGAATGTATGTGCAATGAATGAATATTATGTCCCAGTTTGAAAGACTTATATACATACTTTCTTCATATTTCTAGACTTCTTGAGGTGGACTCGAGTTGGAATCACTTTAAGGTGAGTATGAAGTTCCTCCAGTTTCCCTTGCTGTGTTTATTAAAGTGCATGACAAGCTTAGTGACTAAAATGCAAGGCTACTTGAGGCTGTTTTTTTCAGAGGGGATCAATACTGTTTAATTATAAATGCGTTCATTAATTGATCTCTTTAAGATGAGAGAGTGAGAGAGTGTTTCTGCACTGCATGAAATTCTGGCCATTCTGACACAGAATTAGCGTACAGTACATTGTCACAAATGGCATTCTTTTACGTATTTATATCATTTTATATACACACACATATACATATAGCATCAGAATTGGACCATGGAGCAATGGAAGAAGGTGGCCTTCTCTGATTAATCACATTTTCTTTTTCATGTGGACGGCCGGGTGCTTGTGCATCGTTTACCTGGGGAAGAGATGGCACCAGGATGCACTGTTGGAAGTAGGCAAGCTGGCGGAGGCAATGTGGTGCTCTGGGCAATGTTCTGCTGGGAAACCTTGGGTCTTGACATGTACCTCCTACCTAAACACTGTTACAGACCAAGTACACCCCTTCATGGCAATGGTATTCCCTGTGACCTCTTTCAGCAGGATAATGGACCCTGCCTCACTACAGGGTTCAGGAATGGTTTGAGAAACATGACAAAGAGTTCAAGGTGTTGACTTGGCCTCCAAATTCCTCAGATCTCAATCCGATTGAGCATCTGTGGGACGTGCTGGACAAACAAGTCTGATCCATGGAGGCACCACCTCACAACTTACAGGACTTAAAAGATCTGCTGCTTAAAGGATCTGCTGATAATGAAAAATCAGTGATATTAATCACATTCCTTACAAACTACCAAACAATAATTGGAACAATGAATGGACTACCGACTTTGGGTAAGGCAGTGAACTACTGATCAGAAGGTTCTATTTACTGTATATTTTGTTCTTGTTTTGTTCCATTGGTTTCTTTTTCCCAAGAAGGGTGCCTAGTTTAAAAGGGCATACCATATGAAAAACAGACAGTCATCACCCAAAGAACAGCAGCCTCACATTGAAGCATAGTAGTGGTAGCATCATGTAGACAGTTAACTTTGGTCTCTTGTAAACTTTTGTAATTGGTTGCTCCAGTACTGATTTAGGTGGTTTCACACCAACAAGGGTGAATACTTATGCAATCACAACTTTTCTTTACTTATTTATAAAAAAAATTTGCAAACTGTATAGATTTTCCTCCAAAATTTAATTAAATATTTTGGGCTATTTGTTGTAGATTCTTGACATTATTGTATTTCAGCTTCAGGTTCTAACATTACAAAATGTGGAAAACATCAAGGGAATGATGACCTGATATGCTAAGCACTGTATACCATATTATACTGAAAATTATGATGCTTGGGTACTATATGTTATCATACTGTTATCATACTGAGAATATTCTGACTGTTCAAGCCTTAGTCACACTTTCAGGACATTTTTTGGGGAAATATTTTGTAATGAGACAGACTTACCATGTTTGAGTGGATTCAAAAGCAGCAGCTTTTATTAAGTCCAAGGCAAAATCCAATTTGTGAAAGCAGAGTTGAATAAACCTTCTTTTATGAAAAGCCAAGAGGCTCAGCGGAACAAGGTAGGTCGTGACACACTCAGGGCATTCACAGCTAGCTAAAACTCTGAGCTCATTTCCGGGAACATGACCGAGCAAAAGATGGCATCCTATGCACTGAGGAAAGCAGCAGGAGACTAAGTGGAAGCTCCAGGGATAAACTGTTTCAATTCCAGCAACATGACACTAGGAGCATGTAGAGAGGGCTGAGAACAATCATGGACTATAAGGAACAGACTCAGTGTGCATTGGGGGCTGATATCTCTCTGGCAGGTGATTAAAACTGCTTGTAAGGATTATTTCTACATGCTTTAAGGCTGAATACGCTAGCATTAGTGATTGTGCTAGGACTGGCCACCAAGCAAAACAGTGGAATGGAGTTTGTCCATGGAAGATGTAGCTGCTCTCACAGGAGAAAGTCTGGCAAGAGTCCCAAAAAAGGTGATGCCAGGAGAGCCTTCAGAAGGGTGAATATATGGAAAGCCAGGACTGAATCCAAGGATCTGTCTTTAAGCACTGACCAGTTAGCCTCAGTATTCACCACCATCTTCAAACTTTCCTTTGCACAAGCCATTGTCCCCACATGCCTCAAGAAATCCACTGTCCCCATACCCTAAACATGAGCTCCAGTGTCCCTTAGTGACTACTGCCCAATAGCACTCACTTGAAGCTATGAAGTGCTTCGAAGGGCTAGTCAAGGACTTTATCTGCTCCTCCCTGCAAATTAATAACAGATCCATTGATGGCACCATAGCCCATGTCCTGCATACTACTTTGTCACATCTAGATATGAGGCAAGGAAACTATATAAGGATGCTATTCATCGATTTCAGCCCTGCATTTAACACAACAGACCCATCCAAGCTAATCATTAAGCTAATAGACCTTGGACTGGATATCTGTCTGTGCTGATTGTTCCTGAATTTCCTGACAGGCAGACTGCAGGTGGTGAGAGAGATCCATCACTTTTTTAGGGTCTCTCACTCTCTCAGCACTGGGGCTCCCTTCTGTAATCCCTCTACACACATGGCTGTGTGGCCATACATGACTTCAACATCAGCGTCAAGTTTGCTGACGACACCGCAGTGGTAGAACAGATCTCAAACAATGATGAACAGACCTATCTGGAGGAAGTTGAAAACCTCAAACAGTGGTGTCAGTTCAACAAACTTTCCCCGAATGTGGGCAAGACCAAGGAGCTGATGATTGACTTTGGAAAGAAGTGCAAGAGGAGCTACAGCACACTCAATCAACAGGATCCCTGTGGACAGAGTCCCACATTTCAAATATCTGGGAGTCCAGATCACTGAGGACATACCTTGGTCTGTACACACCGAGATAGTTGTGAAGAATCCACAACAGCGCCTTTACTATCTCAGCAGACTGAGGAAGTTTAAATTGCTCTCGTGCCTCATCACCTCCTTTACAGGAGTACCATTGAATGCATGCAACAGCGGGCATCTCTGTGTGTGGTACAGGAACACCACCAGTCTGGACCACACATCCCTGAAAAGGGTGGTGTGATCAGCTGAGGGTACCAGTGGTGAACATCTACCAAACCTGCAGGGTATTTAAGTCCGGCGATGCAGAGAGAAGGCTAGGAGGACAATTAAGGACTCTAGTCACCCAAACCACAGCTGTTCTCACTGTTCCCACTGTTCTCAAGCAAATGTTACCGCAGCATGAGAACTGATGCACAGCATTACTGGAGAAGCTGCTTTCCACAAGCGATTATTTCTTTTATCTCTGTTCATGGACACACAATCACACACCCAGCTCCGTCTACAAGAACCTGGAGTGTGCATATCAGACACACTTGCATATTGCAACATGCATTCTCTTCTAGGATATTTGTTGTTTATTGTTTATTGCACTGTATTGTCCTGCACTGTTGTGCTGCCCTGCACTATTTGTGCACATTATGTCTTATGAGTCTTACATGTCCTACATGTAATGTTTGCACAGTTTGGGAACTTGCAATTAAGAATTTCACTGCAAGAATGATATAATGTAGAACTCTCTGTAACTCTCTGTACATGAACTACTAGAACTAGAACTTGAACTACCAGGGTGATCCTGAAGAGTAAACCAGTAATTAGTCCATGTTTAAAAAAAAAAAAAACACTGAGGGGCAGGCTGCCCCATCCCCAGCCTGCCACTAGAGGGAGACAGAGAGCTGCCTCCAGGTAATTAGGGGCAACTGGTTCCACCTGTAACTGGCCTATTTAAGGGCTGCTTACAGGTTATTCAAGCTCTAAGTCTTGAATTCATCCTGTGAGGGCAAGACTAAGCTGGTATCAGTATTTTGAAAAACAGCAGTACTCTAGCCTTTCCTCTGTGGCAGTGTGGTCTCATCTAGTCAACCTAGCCACCCTCTCGAGTTGTTGAAAAGAGGGGGACTTTTGTTTCCTGGTTAGCGCTCTGTAGCGAGCAGTCATAGGTCCTTCCCTGACGGTCCTAAGTTTATGCCTTTAGTTTTTGCTTTGTTCTCGTTCTCACTCGCTCATCTGGGTTTTTTGTTCTGGTTTGCTGTAGGGTGAGTGTCTGTCAGTGTACCTCTTAAGCTCCCTTTATGCTTGCTTTCTAACCCAAAAGTCATGAGCTTGACTCCAACAGTATCTTTATTTTGTTTAATCTAGTAGAGTGCTTTTTCAGTTAGTTGCATTCCTCCGTAACCAGTGCAGAGTGTGTTGGCCTGAGCTTAGTATTTATTTCTCTTTTTGGAGGTTTCTGTTCATACTCCTTATCTGCTCTGCACTTGGGTTCTATCTATTGATTACTGGTTGTGGATCACTCAGTTTGTTCAGTCTCCTATATACTGAAGCCTGGGTTTGAATCAGGTGTAGGATGAGTCACCACATTACACGTATACAAAATGACAAGAAAATCACAGCTTATCACTCACTATTGGTCTACTTTTACATTTCTGGCATTGGTGGACTTTTGTCCACACAGTGCATACAATGTTAACAATCACTGTCATTTGTACAGAAACATGTTTTGCAATAGCCACTGGTATTACAGATACAGTAATATTGTGATGTATTTGGTATAAATGTTTTAAATCAGCTTTTGTGGGACTGATTTTTTTTTTTTTGGATTCCTGCTGAAACTGACATTTTTTTCATACTTTATGAGCTATGAAAATAAGCATAGAAGCTTGATTAATGACTTAACTGTAGTGTGCTTGTTACTGAAGAGCTAGTGTGTGTGTGTATGTAAAATATTGCTAAACTTGATTAGTTTAAAGTTTATTTATGCAGGATATTGTATGCTAATACTAGTTGCATTAAAGTTTTTCTCTGGTTGTTTTATTATTTAGTTGTGTTTTTTTTTATATATATACGCGCGCGCACACACACACAAGATCACTTTAGGGCCTCGGTAAATGAAGTATTTAAAATAAAGGTGTGATTTTTAGTACTGCCCATTCATTTGGGCTTGTTTTATTGGCCACTTACCTGAAATCCCTGCAGCTTAGAGCTTGCAATGAGATTTAAAAGACTGAGAAGCGATTAAGAAGCTAACCAGGACATTGAGGTTTCTAGAGACCTTTACAGGGCATGATGTTTATTACCATGTGCTGATGTGAGACAGTGTGAGCACAGTGTGAAGTCCCCTTTGCTGGGTTTATTGTGGAGAAGACTGCACACAGTAAAAAGACTCTTGCTGTGTAATAGTGGTGCTTTGCATTAATGACACTATGTGTCGTCTTGTTTTCAGAGGGGCTGCTTAATTATAAAGCAAGCCATCAATCGGGGTCTTTAAGGAAAAGCTGAATGGGACTTCTATGCCAGACTTCATGTCTATGGAGTGTTTTTTACTGAAATGTCAGCCAGATGCCAGAGCATGTAGAATGTTTTCTTCCTGATAATGAGTGGTGCTGTGAGCCAGAGGGAATCTGTGTATTACAAATTGAGGCCTTGCGTGTAATGAAATAAAGTGTAAAGTTAGCTATATAATTTTGTGATGTACACCCAGGGGTCATAACTGTCTAACATTTGGTCCTCTGCTATGTTTGTTAAACCTGTTACTACACTAACTGCTATAGACTAATTAGACACATGCAGTATGGTAATTAAGCGCTGGCCAAAAACTAATTACATTCATCCTTGCTGATGAACACAATATAGTTTATTCAGTGTGACATGCTGTTAGTGGATGATAAGATGAAGCTTTCTTTTGCACCATTTAAAATATATATATTTACCGAAAACTGATTTTTTCCCCCCATCATAAAAAATAGGAATATTCCTTCAATATCACTTCACAAAAATAATACTTTCTTCACAAGGCAATGTACGTTGCATCTTTCTATGAAACTACACAAACAGTTTTAACATTTTGTAACCGATAAAAATAGATTTATTTATTTGAACATTTAAACAAGTAAATGTTGTCATAGTGATTCGCTTCTGTTGAAATCTATTCCGTATTCAAAACGTTTCGGTACATTTAAATGATTGTTATATTGTATGTTAATGCTAATGTGTATTGTACATAAATGTACTGCTAATTTGGAGAATTGATGTAATGTACTGTGTAAGCCTGAAGTGTATGCGTTTCTCTCAAATCATAGGTAAGGGGTGTGGAAATGCAACTTTGTTGTATCTGAAAATGTTTCTTCTACGTGAAATCCTTTACTTGAAAAAGGGAAAAAAAAAATTTTTTTGGACACTTCTTACATGAGTGTCCAAGAATTCTTCCTAAAATTCATTCACTATTTTGTATAAATATTTGACGTGGCTCATCACACCCTTACGGTAGAGGTCTAAAAACAAAAATCCACTATCAAGAAGTTTTATCACTGATCAATAATGGATACAAACTTTTTTTTTCAGTTTGTGCTTAAAATCTAAGAATAGATTATATGAAATTGAAAATTTTTAGCTTTTTAAAGAACAATCCTATATTTTATGTATGTTCTTTCAATAAGAACACAATATTTATATGTACATTAATGAAGAATAATATAAGAATTTATAGGAGTCTAATAATCAATTATAAAATCAGTTATTAATAACTGGCCAATTCTAAACAGTTCTTGGTAGCTGGCTTTGGTAGTGTTTGTTTGGCCTAGTTTTTACAATTATTAACCATAATATCAAAAAAAATTTAACCCAAGGAAGCATCCAAATATCTGTCATGAAATAAAAGAAATGTACAGTGTAAAAGCTTAGTGTCTCTCATTTATTGTCTTCTAAACCAAATTTCAAAGCATGTTATAAAACAGGTGAGGTAGAGACACATTACTATGAAGAGGATCCACCGTGTGATGCTCCATATTCTGGGAGCGAACGACTCCGTGACATTAATCTCTCTGAAAAAGACAGCATGAGAATGATAAGAGTTAAAATTTACCCAGGCTTTGAATGGCATTTCCAAAAATACAGCATCATGTTTGACATACTTGGGCAATGTTTGGGTTTCATGCTTTATTTCTGTCAAATCTGTGGTTTTCAGTGTTGTGTGTGATGTTACTGTGGTCGTCCTGAAAGTTGTTAAGGCGGTCGTTGTCAGTGGTTGAGTAGTCGCCTCTCTGACGTTTTGTGGTGGCTCAGGCACGGAGCAATGCTGCGCTTCTTCTGTGGGGGGAAAAAAAAAAAAATGTTCCATTTAAGAATGGAAACTTCAAGCTCTCAAGCCAAACAACATAGGGGAAAGTTATTTCAGTGTTCACTGGAGGTTAAACTGACCCCTAGAACAAACTTTACTGGCTGTTGGCTTGACAGATTCTGCAAAAAAAGCCTATAATGTCAATATAACATTATGTTTAAATGTTAAAATGTTACAAGGTGTAATCATAAAGAAGTTGGTATGTGGTTGATATTTTATGTGGTTAATAAGGGTTTGGCTAGGGTATTTCTAGTTGTTGCTAGGTGGCTGCTAGGCAGTTGTAGGTAATGCCAGGTGGTTGCTATGGTGGTGTTAGGTGAATGCTATATCATTTCAAGTGGTTAGTACAGTATGTGGTTGCTCTGCAATCCCAGGTGGTTTCTAGGTCGTAGCTAAGCAGTTGCTATGGAATCTCATGTTCCAGGGAGAGGGTAAGGTGTTTGTAGGCAGAGCATTGCAGTTTTAACTGCCTCCAGTATACGTGAATTAACACGGCGTCCAATCAGGAGATGGTAGAACCAGTGAAAATTAACCTTATGGGAAAAAACAACAACTTCTGGAGCATTGCTACGTGGCAACAGTAATTCCAGTCTTTCCCCAAAAGTACAAGCACCCCGTTCCCGACAGGTATCTACGTCTCTGCTGAATTTTGTGGTTCTACGCCAAAAAAAAAATTGCGAAAACGTGACAAACGTGACAAATTTGCAAATTTGCAAATAGAAGAAGAAGATTATGAAGAACAGAATGTTGGATCTATCAAGCCAACATAATTAAGATGTTGTGGTTACGCTTAATGTTCACAGGGTTACATGACACCGGAAAAGTATTTCATTGCAACTGATATAAATCTACATAAACATTTTATAAAGGCTTATTCCAACATGGCAGCCGTACTAGACTGAGTTTATTAATTCTGATATCAAGTTGACTTAACCCATTGACAGCTATTGGCTGATACAAGGTTGTTTTCTGACATCTACCATGCTGACTTCCGCTAGAATATGAATATTTAGTATGTCAAATTAACATAACCCTGCTAGATGATGTGACAACCATGACAACTCTGTCATTATGGTGTCAAAACGTTTTCAAAAGGTAGTCGCTAAACTTGTACTTTTCATATTTATAGTTAGAACCTTTTATACTGTGTAATCGTATAGTGAAAATGTAGTAAAAGTACTGTTTTTTAAAGTACATTTTTATTTCTTATTTTATTAAAGTGAAATAAATTACTCCGTTACTATTTTTTAAATTAAAGAATATTATTTAAAATGGAAAAAAAAAAAAACTCATTTGACTTGAAATCATTGTATGGAAAAAAAAAAAAATTGCTGTTTTTTTTAATATGGTGACACGTGATATTTTATTAAGATGGCTTTTATTAAGAGAAATCGTTTCTGCCCAAAACAGAATATTAATCAATGTGTAATCCTGGCAGTAACTGTTGAATAAATATAGAGATTGTGCAAAGTAGTGCACAAAGTTTCCAACATGTTTTGGGAGTCCAGACTTACATTTTTCACTTATACTAATTATCTATAGTTACTGAGGAAAAGTTAAAAAAATAAAAAAAATCGGTTCACAATGACATGCTTTAGATGATAATAATAATAATAATAATAATAATGGCTTAAGACTTTAAGGTTAACTGTTAAAACCTGAAATTGACTGTTAGTACACTCCTGTCATAAGTCATTGCTTTCAGGAAACAAAAACAAACATTTTAAAAAAACATTTCTCAAGCAATTTGTCAAAATTGCATTACTTTCTGATAACTGATGAGATAAAACCAGATCTGGATGATGGACTCATCAATTCTGTCTCCACCTCATTATACTTAATCAGAGAAGGTCAGCTTACCTGCAGATATGATTAACTGCATGGCTTTGCTTACGTGACGACTGACTCTTTCAATCGCACACCAGTACCATCCACTATCCGCTGTTTTAACATTCTTCATGTGGATGGTGAAAAACCCCCCTCTTTTATCATCACTTATCTGCAGAGGTGCATAGAAGGGCTGAGACTGACCCGTCCGTAAGAGAACCGTGCAGTAATTAAAATAGTAGCCTTTGCACCAGTATTTGACATTGTCCCGGTAAAACGGATGATAGCGACAGACGATGTGAATGGATCTGCCTGCACATTGCTTCACTTCGTCAGGTCCAGTGAGTGTATGATCGCCTGCAACTAAATACAAATGGCCTATTACAGTACTATAACATACTTAAAATGTAATGTTAAATGACCTGTATATGGCATGACTTACCCTTTTCTATGAAAAGCAGAAGAACTAACATCATTTTTGAGACCACTCGCTCATTTCAGATGCTGCCAAATGAGGCATCGGGTGTAGCAAGGGACAAAAAAAAAAGAAACAAAGTTTATGCACCTTCCTGTTGTTATAAGTAAGGTCAGCAGTGTTGTGGCAGCCAGTTTCACACAGGAAACAGACGTGCAAGCAAAGCATCTTTAAAAGACTTTAAACATAGGAAGTGCTTTATCTTTTCAGCAGCTAGAAGGTGTATCACAGAAATCGACTTTCTCAACAGTTGTGGTTGAATCGGAAAAATCAAGTCCAGAAAATATCCTCTCTCTTTTTTTTTTTTTGTAATGAAAAGAAAATGAAACCAAGATAAATCATGTCTTTATCCACCTTTAATGTGATTATAGCAACCAGTAAACCAGTAAAAAACAAATAGAAACATTTTAGAAAAAAAGACCAAGAAAAAAAAAAAAAAACAATAACCTGGTTGAACAAGTATGCAAACTCTTTTATAGTGGGTCATGTGACTGTGCACAGAATTAACCAATCACATTCTCAGTCACACAGCTCATGTTCAAAAGTAATTATCATACACCTGTTATCAAAGAAGTAAGTCTGATTAAGCCCAAATAAAGATCTGCTGTTTCTGAAGGTTTTTCTTGACATCTTCAGTGGTTAAAATGTTGGTCTACCGATCAGAAGGTCATGAGTTCAAATCCTGCCCTACCAAGATACCACTGCTAGGCCCTTGAGCAAGGCCCTTAACTGCTCAGTTGTATGAAATGAGATAAATGTAAGTCACTCTGGATAAGGGCATCTGCCAAATGCTATAAATGTAAAGTCTGCTTGGTTGTATCCAACTGATGAAGCCATGGTCCACAGAGCGCTTACAAAGCATGAACCGGATCTCATTGTTGAAATATATCGATCAGGAGAGGGGTACAAAAGCATTTCTGGAGCAATAGATATACCATGGAACAGTGTGAAAGCCATCAGCATCAAGCAGAGAAAATGGGGGACCACAGTGACATTACCAAGAACAGGACGTCCCTCAAAAATAGACAAAAAGACAAGAATACTCATCAGGGAGGCTGCCGAGAGACCTATGGCGCCATTATAGGAGCTGCAGGAGTATTTGGCAACTCCTGATCACTCCCTGCATGTGACAGCAAGCTCTCATTTTCTTCACTTATCTGGGCTATGGGGTAGTGTGCCTAGACAGAAGCTCTTTGTCATGAAAAAAAAAAAAACCTCCAAGCCTGCCTAAATCACCCCAAACCATGTGTCAAAATGTGTTGTGTCTGATAAGTCCCAAATAGACTTCTGGGATATAATTCTAAAAGATAGAGTATGTTCGAAACAGAAACAAGGCGGCTTATCTCTCAAAGAACACCATACCAATGGTAAAGCATGGTGGTGGCAGCATCATGCTATAGCCCTGCTTCTCTTCAGTTGCGACTGGGAATCTAGTCAAGATAGAGGGAATCATGGAGAGATTCTCACCTGTTAGACAGTTGAAGATGAAGTAATAAGCATAAGCCCAAGTCATCAAAGGAATAGCTTCAGAAGAAGAATATCAATGTTTTGGAACGGCCCAGTCGGAGTCCAGATCGAAATCCTAACCTGCGGAATGACTTGAAGAGGGCTGTGCACAGGAGATCCCCTCACAATTTGATAGAGCTGGAGTATTTTTGTAAGGAAGGATGGAATAAAATTGCCAAATCAAGTTAGTAGATTCTTACCCAAAAAGACTGAGTGCTGTATTACAAGCAAAGGTACTTTAACAATTAGTTAAGGGGCATGCACACTTATGCAACCAGGTCATTGTAAGTTTTTTTTCTTTTTCTTTTCCCCTAAAATGTTTCTATTTTTTTTTTTTTACTTGAATTTTACTGGTTGTGATTAAAGGTGGGGAAAGATCTGACAGGATCTTAGTTTCTTTTTGTTTTTTTTTTACATTACAAAATACTGCAGTTTTAACAGAGGTGTGTAGAATTTAATATCCACTGTAAGCCTCAAAAAAGGTGTTGGATTTTTTAACCCACCTTTTGTTGCCAATTATATTAAGCTCTAAATGTCTTAGTAACAGAACATCTTCGCTGTGTAAATATTATTGGTATCAGTTCGGGGTACCTCCGCACTGTGTGTGCACAGCTTGCATGTTCTCCCCATGTTCTTCGGGGGTTCCTCCGGGTACTCCGGTTTCCTCCCTCAGTCCAAAGACATGCGCTGTAGGCTGACTGGCATTTCCAAATTGTCTGTGTGATTGTGTGTGTGTGTGTGTGTGTGTGTGTGTGTGTAGGATAAGCGGTACAGAGAATGCATGGCTTGATACCATCCATCCATCCACGTTGTCTAGAACGATACTGTATGTCTTATTTAGCGTCAACTCCCAGTGCATTTTGTTCTATAAAGAATATGCTATAAGAGCTGTAAAGGATATTATTCAGTAACTACTCTGAATTGTTCAGTGAAACTATGCAGTGTGGAATGTACGTTGCGAACACAAGTCTTAAAAACATACAGGTTTCAGAGAATATTATAGAAAAAGAAAGCATGTCTCAGATCACACCTACTTTAAACGATTATATTCTAGACAGTCTGTATTGCTACACGGAGACAATGATTAATGGATGATTAATGTTTAATATTAATGAACTTCTTTTGAAAGATTGTGAATGACATCTAGTGGGCATGCTGTGGCAGCTCAAGGCCTGTAAACTCCACGACCAAACCTTTTTTTTTTTTCTCGGAAGTTCCATGTGACTCAGTGATCAGGATGAGAAAGACCACAGTGAGACTTTACCGTCACCCTGACGCAAGCTGTGGATTGGGTTATGTTGGACATATCTATGTGTAATGTGTTGTAATAGTAAGAATTATTTCAGAAACAGGAAGATCTCTCTCTTTTTTTTTTTTTTCTTCCTGTTAAGAACACTCCCTGCTGGAATCTTACGACAATATTATGTGACACACCTGTAATAGAATATAATAACCGATTAAATATACACAGCACACTCGATAGTGAACCATAATTTTGGATCGGAAGTGAATAATTATTTTCACTTAAATTGTGGATTTTTAAATATATATACTCACTGTCCACTTTAATAGGAACACCTGTATACCTGCTCATTTATGCGGTTATCTAATCGGCCAATCACGTGGCAGCGGCACAATGCGTAAGATCATGCAGCTACAGGCCAAAAGCTTGAGTTAATGTTCACGTCAAACATCAGGATGGGGGGAAAAAAATGTGATCTCTGCCAAGAACAAAACCTGAAATGACAGAGATTACATTGTTTTTTTTTTTCCCCATTCTGATGTATTCATGAAAAAGATGCAGTGCAGTGGTCCATTTATATTGTGTCTATACTGTGAATGTTACTGGAGTAACATAAAAAAAATTACCTAATCATAATATTTTATAATATAAGTTCACGCAGACCAAAGGGAAAACCAAAAAAACTTTCCATGTGCATTTAAGCAATGGAAATTATTTGTAATAACGATTGGAATAGTGAATAATGAACATTTATTATCTGTCTATGAAAATAAGCTGTCTATATATTTGGACTTCTCTTGTTACACTGAAGGCCCTAACACTAAATCAGGAGCAAGCTTTGACTAAAAAAAATGTCAGACTACTTTTTTTTTTTTTTTCATTTATTCATTCATCCATCTTCAGTAAACACTTTCTTCTGGTTCATGCTGATCCGCAGCCTCCCAGGAGCACTGGCTATGGGTTGGAATTCACCCCGGGTGGGACAGCAGTCTATGGCAGAGCACTGTGCACACACAAACTGACAGCAAGGGGCAATTCAATCCACCCACTGAGATATTTTTGTACAGTGGGAGGAAAGTGGAGAACCCAAACAAAAACCCGCACAGACACAGAGAGAGAGAGAATGCGAAACGTCAGCTCAGGATTGCTTGGTGAAGAAGCATCCAGCATCTTTTCTGCGCACACAACCATCTCCTGTCTCTCTGCACTCGGGCGGCGTATCGGCAGGTCGGCAGGTCCGAGACAGCATCAGCAGGAAGCCGTCTCACGTCACGTGAGACACGTCAGATACTAATATGGGAATTCTGTTTCATGATACTTGACACTTCTGTTTTCATGACACAATAAAACTTTTATTTAATTTTTTATTTATGGGGGTAATCTGTGACCATGAGAGACATATCTGTATCCCTAAACTTCTTGACATCAATAAAATAAGAGCCTGTTGAAACCATTTATTATATATTTCTTATAGAAACCATTTATTAAATATTTATTATATTTCTGTTTATTTGCTTGATGTCCACTAGAGAGCACTGTAGATACTATTAAGGCAGGGTTTTCTTTTTATTTATTTATTTATTTTAAAAAAAAAAGGCCTTAGTCAAAGTTTATTTGCCTACCTCTCAGAGTGACTTCATAATAAAATGTATTATTACAATTAGATTTGAGAATATAAGCTAAGACAGAAGAGAGAGTAAGAGAAGACTGTGAATTTTAAACAGATACTCGAGGTATCACTATTTCATTAGATCACTCTTGAGGTGTTCAAGAGCCATGTGTTAAGTCGTATGAGTCTATTTAAAGAAATTGTTTTGGAGTTTGTCTCATTCGGGGAATGGAAATTGTGACTAAATAGTGCCGTGCATGATTTTGTAGTATAATATGAAAAATTCCTCGTTCACGTTGCAAATCTAAGGGAGATTTTCTGCTTTTTCTGCTCCTGGCCCTAAGCTCTTTTAACATCAGGGCTCCTCCAACACTGAGTGTTTTATTCTTTAGCTTTTGACTGATTTAAATGTATTGTTGTTATTGTTGTTATTGTTGCCATTGTCTTTGGATACCATATTTCCCAAAGCACTTTGGGTCAGCTTCTGTGGGGTTAAATGTGCTCTGTAAATAAAGTGTGACTTGACTTGACTTGAAAAAAAAAAAAAGATGTGTTAGACTTAGGTCTACATTATAGATATAGATAGGTCCTCATTTTATTATTCCCCATACTTTTTATTCTTTTTTTTTTTTTTTTTAGCTTTCTTGACGTTTACTTCAGTATGTAATTTCACACCTATTTACATAACTGTTTTTAAAACTCGCTGCAAATATTGAACGGCATTAATTTGCTGTTTAGTACACCAAACGCTGTGGCTAGGAGCCAGGAGTGGGCGGGGCATACACCGGTTAAACTGTCAATCACGGTTGTCGGGAACCAATCAGGTGGCTTCGTGTCTGAACCTGAAGGAGCAGCAGGGGAGATGGTTGTACTCGTTTCGGCTGAGCGGCGCGTCTGTCTGTGACTCCTGCTGATATTTCGCCTGAAAAGTGGAATTTGCTGAAGTGAGTGAACTTTCTCTCTCTCTCTCTCTCTCTCTCTCTCTCTCTCTCTCTCTCAGTTTCAGTGAAGTTCTGTTAGTTTGTGTGTTAAGCAGGCTGTTGTCGCTCTTCGCGCACTGGAACGGCGTTAAGTGGAAGTGCTGGGCTCGTGCTGCTGCGGTGCTGTTGAGCTCGCGAGCTGCTGATGCTGTCTCAGTGTTGAAATCCTGCAGCTGGAGTTTCACACAAGTCTCAACTTTACCCCATGACATTTCAGCTCAAGAGCAATCAGTAATG
>JAKKZJ010000005.1:3696507-3715133 GCA_033441845.1 Pangasius mekongensis
GTGTTAGAGATAGTGTTAGTTAGACAGGTGTTGGTGTTAGAGATAGTGACATGTTAGAGTTAGTGTTAGACAGGTGTTGGTGTTAGTCGTAAAGTCTACTGCGTTGATAAAGTGTTTAGTTCCACTTCTCTCGCTACTTTCTAACGTTACAGTTTAACTTCCGGTTAAAGTTCCCTACTCTGTGGCCGTGAGCTAAATGCTAACGCGTCCACTCCCCGCACCCTGCTCTTTATTTTACTCTCTATTTAAGAAAGAGTTTCTGCTCGAGGCACTCTACTGATAATGTCACTCATCAACGATAAATAAAATTCCATTAAGAACATTAAAAATGTGACATGCTGTCCGAAAGTTTTCCAAATGGTTTTTCCGGAATACCGGGCTAGTGAAGTATCTTAGCATTAGCTGCGATGCTAAAGCCCCTGAGCCTGCGCTCGTGCGCCGCCGTGTCTCACCTGCTCGCGGTACCTGAATACGATCACTCCGCCGTTTGCCCGCGCGCGCCCGGTGGCATTTACACCTCACTCTGTGCTGAATTTCCACATCCACGCTCGTGCACTTCCGCACGGTGATGTCGACTCAGCGCTGAAACCGGAAGAACAGGACAACTCGCGAGGTTGCCAGGTGTGAGACAGAAAATCACCTAAACCTGTACACAGAACAAACACACTGCAGCATTTAAAGATAAGTTCATACAGGACATTTTACTGAAGCAGCATTACAACAACCTCCACACACTGCTGGGGCCTAAAGTAACCTCCCGCTATTACACATGTTTTACATATACATGTATAAAATTCAAGGGAGAGGTGGAGAGTGATGATTCGCTGTGGCGACCCCTGAAGGGAAAAGCCGAAAGAAGAAGAAGAAGTATAAAATTCAATTAAAACTATTAAACCAATAAACTGACCCACAACGATCACATTCACACAGCTAAAGTACATTTTGTGTATTTACTGCACGTGACTTTATTTCTTCCCAAAACCATCTCACCTGATAAATCGCTACATTTATTCATAATCACAGTACACTTATGTGTAATAAATGACATAATGTTGATCTTTACATTTTATAAATATCAGTTATTTTCAACTGCCAAACGTTACCCGATCTGTGTCCCCTGCCCGATGCGCACGCGTTAAAGATTTACGGTTCGATTTTTTTCCACCGCGCACAGAAACGTCGCTTTAGGACACCTGAGTGCCGCCGTTATCAAGCGCCAACACCGTGCCGAGCATCTGGCAACCCTGTTAATATGGGTCAACGCACGCGACCCCCCTCTCCTGGTCAAAACCGGAAACGCACGTGACTGTATCATAGTTACACAATAAACATAGTTGCCGTAAAGTATGACGTAGTAATAATAATAATAATAATAATAATACCGTTTAATCCATATTGACCTTTAGTTTATGGTAATTTATGGTTAATATGCATTAAACGGTATTATTATTATTATTATTATTATTATTATTATTATTATAAGATCTGCTCACTCACTTCACCTACTGACCAGTGTGTAGTGGGAGGAGTGTCGGTGGTGAGAGCAGGTGGTTGCAGCAATTAAATATTTTTCTTAATCTTTTCACCATAGAAACCACATTCCAGGCCGGAGACTTTACATGTACAACCAGTGAGGAAGGTGTAAAGATCAACAAAAACAATGTGAAAGATGAAGCCAAGAAAACAGACAAGGGAATCAAAGCAGAAAACTCCTTACTGTAGTACGATCTGCAGCCTGTTCCTAGTTAATCGGATTATGATTATGAGGACGTGGAGAGAATACCAGAAGTTTGTGAGTCCAGATGTTAAGAACAAGAGCTACAGGCAGTAGGAAGCATGAACCCAAAAGTGAACACTTCTTTCCTGATTTAAAATTAATCTTAACATCCTGCACAATGGCAATGTAAAAGGATACATGTGATGAGCTTGATCAACACACACTCCATAAGAATCATGAAAAACCTCGCCCACATTCAGCCGAAACCCTGAAAACAGTAACATTCCATGATTTGATATGAGCTTTAGGTTTTATGTCCAAAGGCAAAACATAAACATGTTTTTTAATAGTTGTATTACACCTTTCCCTACATCAGACCATCACTACATTTCAGTTGTTATTTCTTGTGCACAAACCAAAATAAAAAATTCACACTGGCACTTTAATACTAGTTTGCTACAAGACCACCACTTTTTGCACTTTTTGCACAGTCATGGTTTAAGTCGAAAAATCAATGGTGAGACATAGGAAAAACCCAAGTTAAGAGCTTTGGTCAGAAGTACACCTTATAGAAAACAAATAATCTAAAGGAAGAGACGAAGAACCTGGAGTACAACGTTTTTAAGATGGGAGGTAGCAAAAACGAGAGTGATGGAGCAAGAGTTACAGAGTCCCTGATAACATGGAAGCTACTGCTTAAAAACCAACTGGAGGAGAGAGGCTGAGGCACATTGATCCGTGCAAGATTCACTCAACTGAAATACATTGGCGTACCTTCATCCTTCTTCTTTGGAAAGATAGCTGGAGAAGAAAAGTTCTCAGAAGTTCCAGATGGCAGACAGACTTCAGAGAAACAAGAAATTTCCTCTCATGCCCTTTTTTTAATGAAAAATTATATACAGCAGAAAACTGTGACAAGACAACAGATCATCTACTTCAGGATCTGCCACAGCTATATGATGAAGACAGGACTCAGCTTTATATCCTTTGATGAACTCCCACTTCTGCTCAAGAACCAGTAAAGATCACCAGGACTAGCTGGACTGACAGCAGAGTTTCAGGCCCTAATTGGACCAGACCTATACTCTTTTTTTTTTTTTTTTTTTTTAACAGTGTGTAGAATCTGCTCACCTGCCACTGAAGTGCAGAAGTGCAGAGGTAACGCTCTTTCCTAAGAAAGGAGATCTGGGACATTTGAAAAACTGGCACCCAGTACCACTTCAGGGGTAGATAATAAGATCCTCTCTAAAGCTCTAATGAACTGCTTGAAAATGGTGGTCACAAAAGTTAATCAAACTGAGCAATCTTACTGTGTTCCAGGTTGCTCGATTTTCAACAATCTGTTTTTAGTCAGAAACTTGATCTCTTATGCAAACACAAAAGATCTGACTTTTGGCTTTGTTTCTTTAGATCAAGAAAAAGCATTTGACAGGGTTGATCATGAATACCAGTTTAAGGCTCTTAATGCTTTTGGACTCAGCTCAAAGTTTGTCTCTTACATTAAACTGTCATATACTGAAGTTTAGGGTTAGAGTTAGAGTTTTTGAGTATACTGCAGAATAATTTACCGAGGTGTGTTTCCACAGATCCCTCTGTAGTTATTAGGGTCGAATCTGTCCCTGTGTTTGTATATCGGGGTAATGAGACCTCTGTTCCAGTTAGTTGGCTAAATTGTAGGATGAGATTGAAGAGTTTAAAGATGGCCAGTTGGAGTTTGTAGCTGCTGTGCTTAAGCATTTCATTGTTAATGCTGTTGACTCCACAAGCATTTCTGTTTTTCAGGGTTTTAAGTTTTTATCTGAGTTGTAATGGGGAAATTGAGTGTGTTGTGATTGTTTTTTTTATTGTTGATTCTAATATCACTAGCTTTTTTATGAATGCAGTCTGATTTGGGTTTAGGATAGGGTTTTATAGAGCTTTCCATAGTATCTTTTACAGATTTTCCCATTTTTAATTGATGTAGATGTGAACTCAGCTGTTTATTTTTGCAGAGGTCCCAGAAAGAATTTGCATTGATGGCTTTTTCAATTCTTGCTAGTTTGTTTTCCATGTATTGGTGGGTTTTTTTTGTATGGAGGGGGATTTTGTATTGTTGTAAAGTGTGTAGGTATTCTAGTATTCGAAGTGAAGTGACTTGTGGCCAAGTATGGTGACCCATACTCGGAATTTGTGCTCTGCATTTAACCCATCCAAGTGCACACACACACGCCCGTGAACACACACCCGGAGCAGTGGGCAGCCTGCGGCGCCCGGGGAGCAGTTGGGGGATCGGTGCTCAAGGGTCTCACCTCAGTCGTAGTATTGAAGGTGGCAGAGAGCACTGGTCATTCACCCCCCCCACCTACAATCCCTGCCGGACCTGAGACTCGAACCCATGACCTTCGGGTTCACTTTCAGGTTACAAGTCAGACTCTCTGACCATTAGGCCACGACTGCCCCCCAAATTCTGTATTCTGTGTGGTTGTATGTGTGGTTTCAAGTTTGCTGTTGGATAGTTGTCATTCTCAACATTGTTTTTCCTCAATGTTAAACATTCTGCGTTGAAACACCTTTCCTTTTGGTTGGGGTTTGCTATTTTAGTTTTTACGCTTTTAGCTTTGACTCTTTTGTTAAGTGAGAGAACATCTTGTTGAGGTCCTCTGTTGCTTGATTCACTCCTTCTTTGTTTGTCTTGTATTTGATCTTAAGAAATGTATTTGGCATGTGTTGAGTGTTAGTGGGCTGCAGGTGAGCTGGTGAGGTGTGGGTTCCAGGTGAGCTAGCCAAGCATGGGCCACAAGTGAGCTGGTGAGGTTGGGGTTGCAGATGAGCTGGTGTTGTTTGCAGGTGAGCTGGATGAGGTGTAGGTTGCAGGTGAGGTGGTGAGGTGTAGGTTGGAGGTGAGGTGGATGAGGTGTGGGCTGAAGGTGAACTGGATGAGGTGTGTTCTGCAGATGTGTTAGTTGGTTGCTCTGGGCATGAGAAGGTTGGTGTATGTTGGTAGGAATGGAGAAGAATCCTCTGTGTGTAGGTGTTCAGCTGTAGTAAGCACTTTGAGATGAGTGGAGTTGCTACTTGGACCTGGTGTGTACTGCAGCTCAGCTGCACTGTAAACGTGTGTCCTTAATGTTTTTTGCAAATAGTTTTACTCCTTTCTGGTTGAGGTGGAGTTGGCCATATAAGTGTTTGTGGAAGATTTGTCTGTGAGTTACTATTGGCACATTAGGAAGCTGTGCACAGAGTGTGCCGATGTGAGAGTTGATCTTGATGATTGTGTGCTGGTCTGTATCTAGTCCTGATAATAAGGTGGATATGGTAACTGTAGCAGTGGGAATCTCTGGTTGGTGGTCACTGCTATTTGTGTGAGTGCTTCAGGTATGTTTTCACTGATTTCAGTTTAAGTTATTGGTAATTCTGGGTGAGTCTTTCTACTTGTGTGTGTGTGTGTGTGTGTGTGTGTGTGTGTGTGTGTGTGTGTGTGTGGTGGGTCGTCACAGTATGTGTGTCAGTGTGATGATTTTGTGCATGTGGGGGTATGTGTGTGTGCGTATGTGGTAATGTGATGATGTGCAGATGGAGATGGAATGTTTCAGTCTGATCACCTGGCTGAACTACAGAGCAGCTCTCCGTCTCCAGCACTGAAGCTCCTGTCAGTGCTCATTAGTGGAGAAAATCAGTTATTATCATTGTGAACATGAAGTATGTAGGATTAGGGTGAAGAAGATGAGAAACAAAACATCAAGACAAAGACAAAGAATGCTGTAAAATAAAAGTGGAACTATTATGTGGCGAAAGTTAACATTCAGCTGCAGCAACATAGACATTTCTATCTCATTAAAAAGAAAAAAGAAATAAAATATTCCTTTACATGCTTATAGGTCCCAATGCTCACATACAACACCAACTCAAGTTCAAACTATGCTTTGTTACTTTACGGCATATCATGCAATGGTCAAAGACTGTATGTGTAAGCAACCCCTCATGGACTGGGTCATACACACTTTTATATAATTATTGCTTGACCTGTAGAGGGAGTACAAATGGAGAAACATATGCACATAAACCAAATAAATGAAACAATAATATACAATAATATAATTATATAATTATATAATAAAATGTAGGCACATGGCACCTACAGTACAGAATCTGCTTAAGCTTCACTTTTCCAAAAGGATACACCTCATTTTTGGGAAAATAACATTGAGGAGATCACACTTATCTTCCAGTGGTTTGTTGAAACAGTTTCTCCTGCTGAGTTTGATCTTTAAAACTTCATGACCTTGTTTTCAGAATCCTGGAATTATTCTGGAAATAAAGTTTATCACAACATCTTTTAAAACAAATTAATTCAGATTTCCTGAAGTGCCAAATAAAGTGCATTCATCACATCCCAGATACAAACCTGGATTGAAGACATAGCTAAGTACGTTAACAATTATAGCACAGACGTGTTATTTTTGTGTAATGTGTTTCATGAAGCTGTTATACTGCTGATTAGTAATGCTGATGTAGATATTTATTTACATATGACAAGAATAATGCATCTGATATATTTAGGCCTCCTTATTTTGTAAATTATAAATTTTGGAAAGAATTCAATTGTATATGTGTGTGTTTGTGTGTCCGTACGTGTGCAATCTCACATGTCATTTGTAGGAGACTGAAAGCAGGAAGTGCAGATTTGTAATAAACTAATATTATTCATTATTCATTAATAAATTAATCAATAAACAATCATTATATATGTGTTCAGTATTTATAAAGAGCTGCTCTTCACACTATTGGGGTATGCCACACACACACACACTCTATTAGATAATTGTATTATTGTATTAAGTAGGAATTGTTGTTGTTGTTGTTACTGCTGTTATGTAATGATGTTAAGTACAGAATTCTTTATCAGAGTCACGGTAGATGTGGAGCACAGAATTTCAGATGAACATATTTATGAATTGTGCAACAGATCAAACAAAGCTTTCTGTATGTCTTTATTCAGCTTCTTCATTTGTCATATGTGACAGATTTAATCACAGCACTATAAAATAACCGTTAAAATAAACATTAATACAAAGTCGTAACAATGAAGGAAAAGCGATGACTTTCTGCTGCCTCTAAAACTACAAGAACAAACATCTTCCTGAAATATTTATACAATAACAAGGGACACAATGATTAAAACAAAACCTTAATGCAATAAAATGTGCAACCAACTGAGTTAAGAAAAAATTCCAGAGCAGAGCCCATGATTGTGAGATTTCACAGAGCCAAAGAAGAGAATAACAAGAAACAGACCTTCACGCTGATATTCTAACTGACAGACAGGAAATAAACAAACAGTAGATGATCTCAGATTGTGGTTTAAGGGATTTACACAGAAACAGTGCAGCCTTTAGTCTCACATACAGGAGGACACTGAAAAACACTTAAACACATGAATTCTGGCTTTCAACAACAAAGAAAAATTGCTCTTATTATGGTTTAGACTGATGAGAATATAGCCAGCTATCTCTCATTATACTGATAAAAAGCACTGTAGAAAACACACACAAAATACACTTAGCAACTTAACTGGAATATAACTAGAATATATAAACTGGAATATAATATCATTGCCACTGGAGTGACATCAGAATTGTGACTGTTTTTATTGTCTTTCTAGAAAATGCTATCATTCAGATATAAAAACAGTATATGCAACTATGTGTTAAAGCTAAATAGAAAGGAGAAATATGACACAATGAAAGTTTTCTGCACTGCACCTAAAATATTTACATGGCTTTCAGATATGAGTTCTTAATTATTTAAAGATGAGATTCAAGTTTCTTGTTTCACTACTACAGCTGTGTAGCAGGACAACGACAGTGGGTAGTTGATTTGGAGATCTGTGACAGAGCTGGATTTGTGGCTGCCAGAACCTCGTCGCTCAGCACTGCAGTTTGCGGATGCTGCGGTAGAGGCGCTTAGTCTCACGCTGTCCTTTCTGCCAGCGCTTCAGTGATGTGATGACCAGGTTCCCGTCCAGATTCTGGCCCATCACCAGGTAGGTGGCGTGGATGTCACTCATCTCATCACACATGCACTCCAGACCATCTCTAAGCCACAGAGGTGCCTTCCTCAGCTCATGCTCTGTCACGCCGTTCAGCTTGTATATGGTCTTGCTCTTGGTTTCAGGAATGATCTTCGTGTCTCCGTTCATGTAGGAGATCTCCTTCACCTTAATTTTCAGAACTGGAGGATGGAGGAGAGACATAAAGCAGTAAGGATCAAAGCACAAAACAAGACCTTTTTTTACAGTTAGGAAAGTTTCAGTCTTAAAGTCGACTAAAACACAATATTCTGTCACAAATCTACAATTACAGGAAAAGACCCCAGGTTCCATACAGCAATTAAGCAGTTTCCCCCTGGGATTAATAAAGTTCTTTGAATCTTGAATCTTGAATACAGCATAAAGAACACTGTCACATACCAAAATCATTTTTGCAAAGACTGTCCACAATTTCATTGTCATTCTCCATCTTCTCTGTGCAGGCATCACACACCTTTGGTACTAAAAAGAGATCAAACCATCTGGGTTATGAGTTCCAGACCATAAAGATTAAAAAAAAAAAAGTCACTAATGTATAAAAATCTCTCTTTTTGTCCTTAGTCACAGGTGAAATGAATGTAATATCTGCATTAGTGATGTTTGACCAAGTTTCAGTGCTGAGGAGGAATGTAGAAGCAGTTTAAATAAAAGTGTGAGAATATTACATTTTAATATTGAATATTATAAGCCTTTTCTGACTTTGCGATGTGAGGTTTGTTATCCAACTCTGTAATGCTGTGCTCTGTAATCGAGATACGTAGCTGTGGTGCGAAAATGAACCCTCAACCCAATCATAAATATTTTACTGTGAGCTGTGAACATGTCAACTGATATCACCCGATCCAGCTGTGCATTCGGGTGTGAGTTTACACACATACTGACTGCAGAGTTTTAAAATTCTGTAATTCAAAAGAATAATTCTTTAAAAAATTTGTAAAGTTTCTGGTTAAACAAGATAACGTGTGCATTATTGCTGTTGTTTATGTATGTATGTAGTTAACGCAGTTCACCTCTGTGCTTTTGTTTCATTTCTGCACATACTGATCTGATCCACTTCACCTGCACCCTACGCCCTAACCCTTCACATCTGATCCACTTCCCCTGCACCCTACGCCCTAACCCTTCACATCTGATCCACTTCACCTGCACTCTACGCCCTAACCCTTCACATCTGATCCACTTCCCCTGTACCCTACGCCCTAACCCTTCACATCTGATCCACTTCACCTGCACCCTACGCCCTAACCCTTCACATCTGATCCACTTCACCTGCACCCTACGCCCTAACCCTTCAAAGCGGAGTCACTTCAGTTACATCCGCATGTCTGAAAGAGTGCTACTTCCGACAAAGGGCATTAGACTCAGGATCCCTCGCGCGACCCTTACCTCCTTGTGTGACCGGCCGCGCGGTGTCGGTGTCCGCGCCCGCGGGAGGTATGCACAAGTCGTTGTCATCTGGGAATTGAGCGCAGTCAAGCATGTCAGGCCACGGAAAACCAAAGGCGGCCATAACGGGCGCGCACGCGCTCTTGACTCCCTCGCAGAGCGAGCGGCACGGCTGGATCGGCTCGTCCAAATCCTCGAGGCACACGGGCGCGAAGAGCGAGCACAGGAACTTGCGCGTGTCCATGTGGCAGCGCTTGTGCACGAGAGGAACCCACGCGGCAGCCTGCTGCGCCGCTTCGCTCATTGTCTCGTGTCCGAGCAGATTGGGCAGACGCATGCGCGCGTATTCGATGCCTCGGCACAGGTACAGGGTCGGAGGAATCGGTCTGCAGCGGCTCCGGTGCGGAGAGAGCTCAGCCTGGTCGAAGCCGTACATTCCGAGCGCAAAGTGCACGGCGCACGCGAGTACCGCGGGCAGAAGCGAGTGCATCGTGGCGCGTACAGCGGGTTAGAGATGTGAGGCACGCGGGACAGAAAACTCAGGTGTCCGTTTCCTATGAAGAGAAACTAAAACTGCACGTGAAGCGCTCACTTTGTGTGTGTGTGTGTGTGTGTGTGCATGTGAAGAGGGGTGGAGCGCAAGACCCAAACGCTAATCCTGGTCAGTTAATGTTCCTATGCTCAAATGTAGAAAGAGCTACACCAAGCGTAGGCAAAGCAGTGCACATGAAACAAACAGAGCTTCCTCCCTATGCACTTAGGACTCAGTCTAATATGTGCTAAATTAATCCTTTAAGCCTGTTCTTTTATTTATTTAGATGTTGATAAACCCACTGTGTGTATGTATTTTCATTTACAGCTTTTGGCTAACTGTGTATTTCATTGATAATTAAGCCTTTACTCAGACAAATACTGAGTTAGCCTTTAAAAGGAAGCCAACAGGCTTAATAAGTATCAGTGATTAAACCAGACGCCTCAGAGGATCAGACCAGTTCCTGATGCTCTATTGTATTGGCATTCAATTACATTCAAAATAACATACATTTACACCATACTGAATACACAGCCAGCACCTTTGATCAGAAAGTTGGATTAGACCAAATGATTATGTAGCATTAAATGAAGCTAGCACCCCTGGATACAGTTATATACATTGCCCTTGTTTCTAGGCATCACACAAAAACCTGGACATGAATTCAACACATTTGAAGTTCTTTATACTAACATACATATACTAACATACATACCACATAAAATAAGTCTCTTCAGCCATTTACACTAATTCGTATTTACAGACTGCTAGGGCCATAGTATGAACATTTAAATGTAAATATAAATGAATTTCTACATAAATTTGTAGATTTAGTCAAGAACCTGGTTGTAGACAAAGCAGTAAATGTTGGAGACTTTAGTATTCATTTTGTTAAACTACAAGACCCTCTGAGAACAGCATTTGTGACCATTCTAGAGTCTGTAGGGGTTTATCAGAACACAATAGGACCCACTTATTATGGTGGACACACCCTTGATTTAATACTGATATTTGAATTCAGTATAGAAAACACCATCCCACATCTATATCAGATAATCATCTCATTTCATTTAACATGTGACTCATTCATGTCATGTATCCAATCATGTCAGCTACTGTACATAGTTTTCTATCATTCCAAACTGCATGTAAGGAGAAACTTCTTAGCTATTGAAAGGCTCTGTATCTGTAGAGTTCTCAAATACAGTAGCAAAGTTAACTAGGAACAAGACCACCATAAAAGCACAAAAACCAACCATTTGAAGTCATAACTTTTTCACTTTTTAAGGGAATTTTTTCACAGAATTTTTTGTGTGTACTAGATCTCTTACCTATACATTTGTCTCCTTGCTTGTGTTGCTTGACCTCAGCGCAGCGTATGAATCCATTGATCACAATATTCTTCTAGACAAACTAGAAAATGTTCCACGGAACAGCTCTCTCCTGGCTCAGTCTTATTTGACTGATCGTTATCAGTTTATAGATGTAAATGGTGATTTCTCTATGCATACAAAAATAAAGTCTGCTTTTACACAAGGTTCTGTTTTAGGCCCACTGCTCTTTTCTCTACATATGCTACCTCTGGGTAAGATTATTCTTAAACATAGTATTAGCTTCCACTGTTATGTTGAGGACACACAGCTATATGTTTTAGATGCAAGCTTAAAAATGCTGAGGAATATGTAAAGGACATTAAACATTGGATGCTGAGTAACTTCCTTCTACTTAATTCTGACAGAAGACAGAAATAGTTCTAGGGTCCAGGTGCAGCTAGAAGTAAGCTTTCTGCTTACATGGATAACCTTTCAGTTACATAATGTGCTGCAGTAAAAGACCTTGGTGTGATTATTGACTCTAGTCTCTCATTTGGAGCTCATTTAGATAATATTATTAGGACAGTCTTTTGGACTAGTATGTAATGCCTTGCTGTCTGGATGTTTCAGTAGGTGCATAAACAAGCCCCAGTTACTGCAAAATGCAGCAGTCAGAGTCCTTACTAGAACCAGAATATTTGATCACACCCTCAGTAAATGATTGCAAAATGCAGTAAGGATTATAAAATGCTGCTAATGACCTATTAAGCATTGAATGGTCTTGCACTGCAGCACCTGAGTGAATGTTTTGTTCTCACTTGGAAAGCCTAATAATTGCACTTAGTAAAAACAGTTTACGCTCAATTGTCATTCATTATACGGTGGATAAAATCAATAGATTTAAAGCTAAACCTCTAATGAAAAAAAATATATATATAAGTAAATAATTATAGCTCATACTGAAAATTCTTTTAACACACTTAACACAGCTTGACTCTATAATATACAGCTGTGGAAGCGTAAGGACTCAAAATTGCACCATCTAGTTTCACCAAGAAGAGGATGGGTTCTGTTCTGAGTCTGGATCCTATCATTTTTTAAATTCAATTTTTAAAAAAATTAATTTAATTAATTAATTAAGTAATAATGTGATTTACCATTTAAAAATGGTAGTTAATGCTAATATGAACATTAACAGAAAATAAAATATTTAGCTAAAATACAATGGGGCCAATATTTTTGAAGGCTTTGTAGGTAGATTTATTTATCTCAGGCTGTAGACTCCAAATTTTTGAGATCCTAGGAAGGAAAATTTTTTTTTAAAACATTTAATTGATGAAAAGAACATACTGAACATATTCAAAAACAGTATTTAAAGCACGGTTTACTTAAATTGCAGATTTGAATTTGATTTTGTTTTGAACAAATTCACTACTTTATTATTCTCTTTGTTAAGAAAAGCATTTTTGTGGACAGAGTTACTGATTAAGTAACTTATAGGGCATGTTCACTGCTAACAACTAGCTCTATTATGGTATCAGTGGAATAATTTGACCTGTACTGTATCACATCCTTGACCTTGCTGTTGTGGAATAAAGGATGGACAGATGTACTAGTCTTTATTTAGGGCCTGTGCATTTATCAGCTCGTGACCCTTGTCAGTTGTAACCAATAGAATAGTTGCCCATTTGAACCCCAGACTGCTGTGGGCTGTAAATATTGTCCTTGACTTCTGAGTGTAAATGTGTCCCACAGCCAGTTGCTCTAAGTATCCCAGTGTGCTCAGAGTGCTTAGGGGCTTTCACAGACACTCCCCCTTGTGCCCAAGCCCTGTCCATAAAACCTAAACCCCCAACCTCTAGCTGTGTGACTTTGCAGGGACAGTGCCTAGTAGAGATCTGCTAGTCATATCCTCATATCCAATACTATGTTGTTAATCTAAACTTTTACAGCCGATTAATCAAACTTAAAATATCAAGGGATAAATGTCAGGACAATTGGAAAGTGCCTAGTTTGTAAAAATGTTTAGAATCACATAAAACAACATCTTTCATGGTACTGAAACTCTACACAACCTCTTTGTCTATGCAACCAAACATCTCACCAAAGTTTTTAATGTATAGATTCAGCAAAACAGACGATTACTTGGTTTTCAGTTCACAGGCCCAGACACCCCCACCCTGACACACATCTGAAAATCATAGACTCAGTGCTGCACATGGTTTTGATATGTTCTGATGTGAACAGCAGTCTGGAGGAAAGTTCCACTGTTTGAAGCTGTGCTCCATGTGAACATTGATGCAGATTTAAAGAGTGAGGCCTCGACCTTTATGACTGCGCATACTGTACACAAATTTAATGGTTAAAATAAAATGTGTGGAATTAAGTGCATTCAGTGAGTCACATAAATCAAATGTGCTCCATCATTATTATACAAATGCTTCTTACATGTGTTTGTATAATATTTCTTTGGCTTTTTTTTTTTGGCAATTTACAGAGTAAATGCACAGATTAAACACAGGTTTTTCTGGTTTAAAAAGCTTTGATTTATAAGAGTAACTGTAATATTAACTCTCTTTAGTGATGTGAAATTTAGGATAATTGTCTTTGCATTTATTTGGAAAAAATTCTGTAAAGTATAAAATGTTCTTGTCTCAGTATGAATTCCTCCACATAAAACACTGTCTAAGTATGATTTATTATTTTCAACTGCAGTTTTCATAACTTACAACATTATGTTTAAACTATTTAGTAAAGAGGTTTCATTATATCCCCATTAATTCTAGTCATATACATTTTGTTTATACTTTAAAAACACACATTGTATTTTATTTTGCACACACACACACACACACACACACACACTCCTGATATCAGCAGACTTTGGTTCCAGCAGAACTAAAAGCAAAAATCAAATAAAATAAAAAATAAAAACACTTTTGGCCATTAATTACAATTGACTTTTTAAAACTTGGTGCCAGTTCTGTTACAGTTGTTGTATTTATGGAATTTGTTCTGCTGTGATTTATAAACAGATGACCATAATTTATCTGGAGCTCTACAGTAGTGCTGAGAGACAGTAAACAGGGAACTGGCCCTGCTGTAAAGTCTGGAGTCTGTCATTTATCTGCATTTAATACATCAAACTGAATTGGGTGAAATTTACCACAGATGTTTTTTTTTTTTTGTCCTCTCTTTTTTTATTTTGTTCTTGGGCAGTCCTGTTACTTAACCCTTCCTATTCTGTCTGCCCTTCACTGACCCTCTGATGGAAAAACTTTCACTGCTGTGTACCATGGCTGAGCTTGTGGTTTTAATATATAAATAATTGCTGATGGATTCAGTATGAGCAGAACCAGGATTTGAGAAAACCAGTGGTGTGTTTGTAAGATTGGATTGCTCAGACCTATTTTCTAAACAGTTTTACACACAAATAGTGGCTTCAATTTGTGTACTGAAGGACCAGTTCACAGGAATAAAGTTTGATAACAAAAGCTTTAGTCTGGAACCTACAGTTCTACACTGGTTCTGTTATCTTTAGAACATAAGGAATGACCTAAAAAATAACTTTTAAGAAATCATTTCAATCAAATATCAATTCAATCAAGAAAAAAAATGTTTATAAAAATCATCATTTAAGCATTCAACACCATCTTTGTCAAGCTGTTCAGACAAGAAAGGTAATATGAGCTGTAGTTCATATTACACAAATTCACAAAAATCCAATTATTGATTCCATTAATACGCACACACACACAGATATATATATATATATATATATATATATTAAAGCAGCAACAAACACTGCCAGATGTTGCTCTGTGATAGAGCAGCTGAAGCTGGTTCCTGAAAATGATCACTAAATATTTTACACAGCCACATCTGTCTGTGGTTAAAAGCTTCATTTCCCAATTAAACACATGAGTCACACATTGAGCCCTATAAAGTTTCTTACCTGAAAAATCCGCTTTATTCACATGAATTCTCTAAAGCTCTATTGTTTAACAACTTATTGTTCATTTTTAAATTGTGCATTTACAAGGGTTACATGGTCAGATTTTTAATCTATTAAAGCTTCATTTCCTCTCTGGTTTTCTTCACACACATGTGAAGACATGTCTTAATATACTTTTAGACAAACATGATTGTAATTAATGCAATGGATGAAGCATTGGTTTATTTCAGAAGTGTAAGTTAGTATTGTATACAGTTTATTTCTACTGAACTATACACACAGAGTCATAGTTAATTTAACACTTTCCAAACACATTTTTTTTCCCACTGCATAATTCCATCCATTGAAAATCACCCACTGAAAAACTGTGATTGTTCAAGTATATATTGTTGTTTATATGACTATGCTAGATCCTTTGTCTGCTGGTTTGATTGCAATATCTTGATTTTTAAACAGTTCCCCAAGGGCCCTCTGTTCTGTTGGTGACAGATTGTCTGGCATCTTTCAAAAATGCCAATTTTCAATTTCAAAAATGGTAAATAAATATTATTAGTAATTAAAAGAATAAGTAAATATCATTCTCTGTTAATCTGTTCTAACTTCCAAGGGTAGTTCCTAACTAGATTTGGACATAAAAGGAATGTGTTCTCTCATTTGTTTGTAGTAAAATGAACAACTTTAGTTTCTTTCTTTCCTTTTTTTGTACTGTGCTACCGCTACTGCAACACTGCAATTTCCCTCAGATCAAAAAAGCTTCTATCTATCTAGCTATCTTTTATAGGCATGGAACATCCCTCCTAAGTTTCCTAATGTTGCCCCTCTTGCCCCTTTACCAGAGTAAAGGTCCTGTTTAGTGGCCCCTCCTGTGGGCCTGAAAGATAAAATACTCTTGTATTTGCACTTCACCAAATTCAACTTATGTCAACATTTCCAGAGTTATCTCTATTTTCTAGACCCCTGATGTCCACGTTAAACAGGGTTATCATAATTCCATAAATATTAAGATCATAATATTTTCCTGTTAATAAAATAAACAATAAATAAGATAAATTAAATTATAAACTATAGAGAATAAGCACGAAAACATAATGAATAATGAGAATAGCAAAGAACATAAAATAAGCACATACAAATTTTACATTTCATAAATTTATCACTAATGAGTGAGCCAGAGGTGACAGTGGTGAGGAAAAGGTCCTTGAGACGATATGAGGAAGAAACCGTGAGAGGAACCAGACTCAAAAGGGAACCCATCCTCATCTGGGTGACACCGGATAGTGCGATTATAAATAAATCCCTTCTACAACTGCGTACTACATGGACAAATAGTGCAGTTGTGTAACTAGAACTTAGGAGCTTAATTTAGGGTTAGGGTTAACACAACGTGTGGTTAGAGATGTCTGTAGAATAGTTGTTAAAATGTATTTATTTTTTTCTATTTTGCAGTATGACATGATGGACCAAGAGCTTTCATGAACAGTTAGTTTTATGTTCGTAGGCCTTTTCATTGCAGAGATATAGAGTACTAAGTCAGTGAAATGTCAAAGGAGAATAAATGCCAAAGAAAGCTGGTGGTTTGGTAGACATTTTCTAAGGAATTACAAAATTTAAGAGAGAATGAATAATATGGGGAAAAAATTTAGTTATTAAAAATACAATAATTTTGTATGGGCGTATTCCCTTTAGGGCATGGGCAATGTCTTTTTTTAATGAAAGGAGGCTGAGAAAGGGACTGGATTGCTAAAAACAAAATTAAAAGAGTGATGGACACTCATGGGGCTCCCATGGTGGGTGGTATAAAACCTGGTCTCTGGATCACATGACGCCAGGTTCAAGACCTGCTAAAACACACTAAAAACCAAAATACACAAACCGAAAAACTGAAGGAGCAAAACAAAAAGGGAAAGAAATAACCAAAAACAGCATTAACCATGATAAATGTAATAAGGGTAAAATGAACAAAGTAAAATCTAAGGTCACTTTTTTTAAAAAGTTTTATGAGGATCAAAAAAGGATCTGGGGTTGGAAGCTGTGTTGTTTTATTTCATCACATCACGGGTTCTGGCTCTGAGTTCTCTGTTATGTGGCAGTCTTTCCTAAGTTATTTTCAAAATCAATTATAGCTGAAGTGGGTTGAATTGATGCTAATACCTGAATTTATTCATGATTTTCCTGTATTTTTTTTTAGATGTACACAATATTTGATGTTTGCTCCTTCTGGGTGTTTTTTTTTCCTTCTGTTTGTACACATATGGTATTGTCTTTTTTGTTAGTATGTGAGTATGTATGTTGTTGATGGTTGCATTAAAAAAAAAATGCAAAAAAAAAGCTCTAATTTTATCTGTCTATTTTCTGCAACCAGTTGTTTTTCATTTCGTGATGTTCTGTTAGGTGTGCTATGTTCATTCTCCTGGATTTTGGATTCTGTGACAGCCCTGTTATTTTGGTCATGTTAAACATATAGGTAAAGAAAGTTCCTGAAATGTGTGTGTGGCGGCGGGGGTGTGGTCGAGTGCTGTTTGTAAATGGAGGGCAGAGTCTGGGAGAAGGAGTAATTCCAGGAATGAGCATTCACCTGTGGATAATTAACGTGGTACTTTTTTGCTCAGTGTGTGTTGCACGAGAGAAAGGAGAGAGTGTGTGTGGAATGAGCTGAGCTGGGAAGAAGCAGAAACGTGTGCGTGTGTTTGCGTTTTTTTGTTATTTCCCCAAGGAGGTGCTGAACACTGCTCCTGGTGAGAACACAGGGTGAGAAAGATAAACGTCAAGTCATGCTCCCCAAAGCCTGCCTCCCGTGTCCTCATTCCTGGACACACTTACCCAGGGTGCTTCTGCAGGGTGCTTTTTATCTGCTGTAGCTGTGGCAACATGTTTGTCTGTGTGTGTGTGTGTCTGTGGCAATTTGGTGTAACCACAATATGTTACCCTCAAATCTATGTTTTGTCTGAAAATACAAAAAAAAAAAAATGAAGGCCAATATTTTATATATAAATATGACATTGTTAATGAATTAATAAATAATATCCCCCTTAAAGTCCATGAACAGGGGTGTAACAATACACTGTATATTATATTATATGGTTATGGTTATTATAATGTCATCTTAGAGACATTGCTTATATAACTCTCAGTCAGTTTATCCTTCAAACTTTGGGAATATTTTATTTACAGGAAAGTGCATTGAATTAACAAAAATATTTGCATTATTTAATTAATATAACAAATCAAAATAGCAGATTGAAAGTGTGATAAAATAGCCTACAGCTACATCTTTTTGAAGCTTTTCACCAGTTTATTAAAAAGGCAATCAAATGGTTATACATTTTACCTTTAAACAAGAGATTTATTTATTACCTCCAGCAGTTAACATGGTTTCACTTTCTGTTACTTTCTGTATTTTGTGATGCAAGGGAAATGGTTATTATGGTTATTCAATTCAATTCAATTTTATTTGTATTCAATTCAATTCAATTCATTTTTATTTGTATAGCGCTTTTTTACAAAGGTCATTGTCTCAAAGCAGCTTTATACAAACAAAAGTAAAGTGAAGTGTGTGTGACGTCTCTGATGAGCAAGCATGGCGACGGTGGCAAGGAAAAACTCCCTGAGATGGTGATAGGAAGAAACCTTGAGAGGAACCAGACTCAACAGAGAAC
>JAKKZJ010000005.1:3721324-3735467 GCA_033441845.1 Pangasius mekongensis
TGAAATCCTGCAGCTGGAGTTTCACACAAGTCTCAACTTTACCCCATGACATTTCAGCTCAAGAGCAATCAGTAATGCAAATCCTACAGGTAGGAGCTCACTGTTCCTCGTGATTAGACTACCTTATGAATGAATATAACATAACATAACATAACATAACATAACATAATATGTGGATTCAGTTATGATTTTATTTATTCTGTTTGTAAAAGGAAATCTGAGAGCAGTAAAGCATGCCAGTTTATCACGCTTCAACAAATTACAAAGCTTTTATACTAATGTTAATCTGCACATGAGTATGAGTCCAAAAGATTTGACAACTTACAGCTTATTTTTGTTTGTTTGTTTGTTTGTTTGTTTGTTTGAGTAAGAGAAACAGCATATGATAACCGTACAACCCAGTATCACAGGTTTTATGTTTTTAAACAGGATATCGTTCAATATCATGTAACCATTGCAGGGGCAATGTGATCTAAAATTATTCTGGTAATTAATATCATTTTTTCTAATCTTTATTATAATCCTAAAATTTATTATTGATATACATGTGCTTCAAAGAGAAAGAAATTAACGGTGAATTATAATATATGCACCTGCTTTCATCACATTGTATACAAAAGACATGAACAAAACGTCATAGATTTACCTCGTTATATTTCGTACACTAAAGAGGGCTACGTGTGTGTGTGTGTGTGTGTGTGTGTGTGTGTGTGTGTGTGTGTTTTGCTCTCTGGAGATATTAGCGGGTCAAAGTGATTCACCCGTTATAACTGTGCGATGGCACGAGGGGAAAGTTTTCAGGAACTCGTCACAAAGGCATTTCCTCTGGGTTTTCCTGCCACTTAGCCATTCATTCAGCCTGCAGAGTACCTGTCACTTTTATTTACATTTCAGTGTCGCTGTACTTGTATTATTTACTGTATGATTTCGTGTTGGATTGTGTCGGAAATCAGATCTCCTGGCGCTGACCTTTTCAAGATTGCAGGTAATAAACAGTACACAGATGTTCACTGGGTCGTTCCAACATCTAGCGGATGGCCGTCTGTAAGGCTGAGATCCATTTCCAAGCATCGCACAAGAGACTTTTCAACACTATCAGCCATTCCATAGTGAAATCTACGCTTGTAAAGCGTCATAAACCACTGTCATTTTGCCCTGTTAAGGAGAAACCAGTTTGTAATGAAATCAAATGTACATTTGATGTATTGTCTGCATCACATAGTGCTCCTACTACCGCTGCTATGAATACTAATAATGCTTGTATTAATGATCGTAACCCAGTTCAGTTGTGCTCCATTGTTTAAGCATGATATCAGTGCTTGAGCTGGTTTCATAAATCATTTTATCAACCTACACACATCATTTGCAAAACGACAGCGTTGACCGAGTAGTAGTTTCCTCAGCACGCAGTTGTGTTTAACTTAGCAGTGCAAAGGTATATCGATGATACAATAGCCGAACAACCCAACATCACGGTTTTTGGTATACTGCAGAAACTGCTCACGACTGCTTTTTATGTCATAAAACCCTGACGTGACCGCGCACGGATTAGTCAGTTATGAAAACTGGTCGAATATGAAATGACGTCATTTCAGTAGCTTATTAAGACAAAACAGAAATGCAGTTTTCTCTGACTGTAGTAGCAACTATTTCCGATTTTGTCATCACAGTATAGATTCATTTTTCCTAACATTGCCCAAAGTCTGCCTTTTAGCAGAGTACTCCTTCATGTGGGAGGAAATCCTGTCCCTCTAAGGAGAGCTGTTAGATTGATGGGCTTTTAAATGGCTTTAAAGAGATTAGCACTTCTAGTTTTCTGATCATACGACCTAACGTGCTCTTGCGCAATGTTGGAGAGTCCGTTCTCATTTAGTCATTTAGCGCTGGACAAGAGCCAATGAAGATCAAAAAGCCATCGTGAAAACAACAGCTATGTGTCCTGGTACGGCTTTAATTATTCTCAGATATGGCACATGCTCATATTTTCTGTATGAGCATTTATATGTTTGTCTTTTGTAGTCATGTCCGCTTTTTTGAGCCGTACCCATGCGTATTTGAACGTATTTTACAAAGTAATATTCGGATGCAAATGTTTGGATGCAGAGTGTCAATCTTTTCCCTCTGTTTTCCTAAAAAAACATTTTGTTTAACGTGCATCTAATTTAAGTAGTCTTTGTTTATTCTATCATCCTATTGTCAGATGATATCCATAATTTTACCATTTGGCTTCAGAGGCTTTGTAATGCTGCTGAATGTTCAATTATTTTGATCTACATATCTATAACTAGATATGTCCATATTTTATATTTTTATTTTATTTATTTGTTTTTTTTAAAACCCATGCCTCTGCTTATTACCTAATATGCTCATAGATCAGTTCTCATAGGTGCCAAAGTTATTTAGATTGACATTAAATATGTTAATATTTGTTTTGTTAATTATGACTGAAATACATAATGAAATATGTGTTTATTAATTATGTTGTGACTGAAATACAAATATCCCAGTACAGTACACGGTAGTATGTTTTACTTGCAACAGGTTGTTTCAAAGCACTCGCAGAATTTTCATTTCAACAGCCTTACACATATTTGTGCATCTCTTGCCCTCTAGGTTCAAGAGGCTTAATCTGTGTCTAGGAAACTTGCCTATACAGTTACAGCGCGTGCAGAGAAATAATAAAAGCGTGTTTGTGCGAGTCCTTCACACAGCTACACTCGGGTATTTGTCTGAAGATCCTCTCATCGAAATGCCTTTCCTCGGCACGGCGGTACCCATGGAAACTGTCGACACGTGCTTCTGAGGAGCTTGCTGAATCTGAGATCAGGCTTAAGAGGACACTACCTTGCATCTCAATCTTTTTGCTTTGTAATTCAGTGGTAATATAGACGGTGAATATTTTTCATGATTTACTTAAAGCTTTTGTTTTCGATGCACCACTGATAACAACGTGGTGTCTTCCGCTTCCTTATGACACTGTTGTACAATAGAGTTGTTGCAGCTTCTTTCACGGTCTGCATTAATCTCATTGTGGCGTGAAATGGTTCTCCATGGTTCTGCATACCGCGGCTAGAACAGGTTTGCATATGCAGCCAGCCCTCTAACTCTAGCTGCAGTATAGTGTAGAGAACAAAACCACAGCACGTGGTCACTTCCAATGGTGTCCCCTGCTTTCTGATCTGTGTTGCTGTATGTGTTGTTATCTAATCTGCGCGATTTGTTTTCTCAGCTAGCAAAAAGTTTGGTACAAACTGGATCGTGTTAGCACACTCGCCACAGCGTCATCACAGGATAAAACGAAACAGATCAAATGAACAGAAGGGTCGAATCACTCGAATTCAGAGAAACACACCACTCCTGTTAGTCAATAGAGCTGTCATGAGCTCTCTAGCTCAACTGGATTATAATACAAACTAGCTTCCCATCATTCACTAGCTTCCTGTCAGATTAGAGAACAAGTAAATGCCTTACCTGTTTAGCAAGAAAAAGTCTAAAACTCTGTCAATCCTGAAACCTTTTTTCTTCTTGTGTCATAATATCGGACTTTGCTTGCTTTGTTTACATTCTCACATTCTGTCACTCTCCTGATTGGCTGTGTCTCCTGCCAATCACTGCGAAGCCGGACTTATTTCGTGCCTGAAGTTGAGTCATAATGACAGTGACTATGCGTACCAATTTCTTGCCAAATCTGACGGAACACCTTTGACACAGAACTAATTACTATTACAGAATTGTCAGAAATGACACACATGAGATCAGGAACATCTCCCCTGATGAACTAATCACACACACACACACACACACACACACACACACCTGACTGTCACACCCATATGTGGGTCTTCCCGAAACTGTTGCCACAAAATTGGAAGCACACAGTTGTCTAGAGTGTCTTTGTATGCTTCTGTAGCAGTAAGATTTCTATTCACTGGAACTAAGGGGCCCAGACCTGTTCCAGCATGGCCCATAAAGACAAGGTTGGTGTGGAAAAACTCAAGTGGCCTGCACAGAGCCCTGCCCTTAACCCCATTGAAAAGCTTTGGGATGAACTGGAACGCAAACTGTGCGCCACACCTTCTTACCCAACCTCACTAATGATCTTGCGAATAAATGGGCACAATTTCTCGCATCCATGTTCCAAAATCTAGAGGAAAGCCTTCCCAGAAGAGTGGAGGCTGTTGTTAACAGTTGTGCGGTTGTTTAAATTGCTAGCAGCCCCAATGAAAAATATGCAAGAGCTTAAAATCAAGGCTGTGCGGTTTGGGTAAAATCATACCGAATTTAAATATTAGGGAAAGTTTACATATCTAAATCAAACCTCAAATCTCTACTTTATGCTTAAGCATGTCATGATCCTGCAACAAAACAGGGACTATGGCAGCAAATTCATTTAAAAGCTAGAGATGATTCAGAAGGCTTTTGTTCCTGTTCCAGTGCAATCGTGAACTCCAGGAATGAGACGAGGAAACTTGCCTGGACATGGGCATACATTTTTTTTCCCTTACTGTTTTAGCCCATGACATGTCACGACAGAATATCACACCATTTGTGGTTATGGTGCAAACAGCATTATATTATACAATAATAGTGCAATTAACTTTGGTTTTTTTGTTTTGTTTGTTTTTTTTTTCAACTTTGTTAGAATTTTTATACCTGAAAAGCCTGTTGTCAACAATAGTGATAGTTCAGAAACTGTCAAAATGTTGTTTTGTAACCTGGAGTAGCACTTTAAAAAAAAAAAATCACAGCACGTTGTCTTGAATCTTTTTTTCAGTTGTTGAATGCCACCTGTTTCATTTTACACCAGTAGTTTTATACACACTGGAAGATGTCCATGCATCTGCAGTTGCTCGCACTAGGTGTAGTCAATTCACTGAACCACGCACACTTGGATGAGCAGAGTGACAGTGGTTAGTCACTGATCTCGGTGGTAGTTTCACAGACTGAGGAGTTTTTTCAGTGCTAATGCTAGTGTGCACTCAGAGTTAGGGTTCTGAAAATATTAGATAAACCATAGCTTTTCACTGCACCATTGTAGAGGTAAATTTGCTATTGTGTGTGTAATTAACCATGTAACCAATTTTGTGGATAAATCTGTAGGACTGATATATTTGAAGTCCTGGCACCCGTGCAAGTTGCTGTTGTGGTTAAAATGTGTTAGTCTACACTGAAAAAAATGGAATATGTGGTCAGTCAGATTTAAGAGAACATGTTATGTATGGTTTACTTAAATATATTATGTTTCTTATCAAAACATGATTCCATTGATTATCTGAAACTTAAACAAGTTTCTAATGCCTATGTTAAATTATGTAGAGTGAGTGTGATCAATTCACATAGTATTAACGTAAAGCAGTTAAGCACGTTGGCACTGACAGGAGCTATAACTATAGAATTAAATGAATGCGGTTAGAATGTGAGATAGAATAGCACAGTGGTAATGTGGCTATTAAAGAACAGCAGCGAACTGAGGTTTGAACTGATATTGAGGTTTGAACATCAGTTCAGATGCGGAGTTCGGCTTTATTCAGGATACAAATTTGAAGCCAAAACGACACTATAGCCAATAAATATCTGGCCTTTTTTTGTTTCCCAAGCAGATCGAATGAAAACCTGTTGGTCACATTTGGGATTACAAGATGGGACAAGCTTCTTGACAGAGAAAGGAAATATGCAGCAGGAAAACTAAGCATGGCTGCCCATCGAATTCGAGCAACAAATAACAACAATGCAATACCTCGCTGCAAGTCTGAGGGCACACTTATTGAACTAAGTTCTGGATTGTCAGATGCCACCCTCTCCGATGTTAAAGGTTTCCGTTCTCTTCATATTTTCTATCTGTCAGTATTTTCTAAACATATTTTTTTTGTATTGACTTAATTCACTATTTTTTTTTCAGGACCCAGTCCTAGCACTTTACGACTGGAAGCTACTGCCTCAATTGAATCTGCTAGAGAAGTCATTGCCATTAAAGATTACTGTCCATCAAACTTCACCACCCTAAAGTTTTGTAAGGGAGACCATCTTTTTGTTCTTGACACATCTGGTGGAGAGTGGTGGTATGCCCATAATAACACAGAGATGGGATACATCCCAGCAGCCTATGTCCAACCTGTCACACATCGAGAATCTTTATCCTGTGACAGTGGCATGATTGACAGCCTAGGAGACATTTCCAATGATGGGTCCAAAGTGCTAGAGCAACGTGGAGAGTGGTCAGAGCACATAAAACCTACCGTTCCTCAAAAAGGAAACCCTTTTGTAACTAAGCGGATGTCTCTCAACCCATTCCTTGAAGGCTCCTTGCTAACTGATCAAAACAGTATCCAGAGTTCAACGGACCGCCTTGGATTTGAAACGTCCTCCTCTCCAGACTCAAAAAACAGCAGCAGTATTAACATCAACAAGTTTGGAAGTAACGTTTTGGATACATATTGCTTGAACCCTGGCACAGAGAAAGGTCCGGTTCTTAGAAGGAACAATCCATTTTATAGGAGCAAGCGTTGTTACAGTTTGTCCGAACTGTCCATCTTGCAATCACAGGCAGATGTACCTCCAGAATTCTCGGGTTTTTTCAGTAGCTTGAAAGCACCTTCACCTGAGCAGTTTCAGAGTAGAGAAGACTTCAAAAATGCCTGGTTAAACCACCGCAAGTTTACAAGGTCCTGCCATGACTTAGATTCCATTGGGCAAAATCCTGGATGGGGTCAAACGCAGCCATTAGAGACCAATATTGTGTGCAAACTGGACAGCTCAGGTGGTGCTGTTCAGTTACCCGACACTAGTATCAGCATCCTTGTACCCGAGGGCCATGTTGCACCGGATGACACTCAGCAGATATCTTTAAAGGCCTTGCTGGACCCACCATTGGAGCTCAACAATGACAAATGTACTACTGTGAGCCCAGTGGTGGAGATTAAGCTAAGTAATATGGAAACTAAAACCACTGTAACATTAGAGATGAAAGTGTCTGTTGTGGTCAAGATGGAGAGTCGACAAACGGCAGAAGTGATCTGTGTCCGCAGTGACTGCAAGGAGGGACCCTATGTTCCAATTCCACATGTTTATATGTATGGAGATACAGTACAGGTAACCTTGGACAATTTAGAGCCGTGCATGTATGTATCTGTTGTTGCTCAAGCCCAGGTTGTAGCCCCATACAACACAGTCTGGGAGCATGTTGTAAAGAAAGTTACACTTGGCGTATATGGTCCCAAGCATATACATCCATCCTTTAAGACGGTTGTTGCCATGTTTGGCCATGATTGTGCCCCAAAAACATTATTAGTAAGTGAGACTAAAATGCAGTCACACTCTATTCCACCAGTGTCCCTCCAACTCTGGGGAAAACACCAGTTCGTACTTGCAAAGCCTCAAGATCTTAAGGTTGGTGTGTATTCCAACATCTCAAATTTTGAAGTGAAAATTAGTGAGCAGACAAGGGTGGTGAGGAGTTTTCAGCTGAAACTTGGCAAAGTATCACGCCTCATCTACTTGATATCTGCCCGAGATCCAGACAACATCTCGGACTTCACTTTGCGCATTCAGGTTAAAGATGACCAGGACTGCATCCTTGCCCAGTTCTGCGTTCAGACACCAACTCCTCCACCAAAGGTTGCAACAAGCTCGGTGCAGAGGCGCTTTTTAAAGAAAAAGGAAATGCACAAAACTGTACTGTCACCTCTCATAGGAGTCACAAAATACCCTGTGTTTCAAGACAGACCAGTCAAAAATATCAAGTTTGGAAAGCTGCTAAAAACTGTCCTTAGACAGACAAAGAGCCAATATTTGCTGGAATATGTGAAAGGAGATGTGGTGGCACTTTTGAGTGAAGAAAAAATCAAACTTAAAGGGCATCTTTGGACCAAGGAGTGGTACGTTGGATACTATCATGGCAGAATTGGATTGGTACATGCCAAGAACATTCTTATAATGGGAAAGGTCAAACCAGTTAATTTAAAGGGGCCTGAGCTAACCTCTACTGTTCTTTTAGAGCAAATCCTAATCCCCTGCAAATGTCTCACTTACATGTATTCCTCATTGAGGACTATACTGATGGAAAACGTAAATAGCTGGAGAGCATTTGCGGATGCCTTGGGCTATGTCAACCTTCCTCTGGCACACTTTTGTCGTACAGAGCCAAACAGTGAGCCAGAAAAAGTGGCCTGTGTTCTTGAGAAGCTTAAAGAAGACTGCAACACATCTGAAGTAAAGCAAAGGAAGTCTTTCCAAAGGGAGCTCTTTATGGTACGTACTAATGAAGTGTTATAAATTGAAGTGTGAATGTGTAATTTGATTTGAATGAAAGGTCTTGCACAGTATTGCCTTTTTTTTTCTCAAAATCTTAAAGCTGCTGGATGTAAGATTTTAGAATGTTGCCCTCTCTGCTAGAAAAATGCTTTTGTAGCACAGTGGTGCTGTGCCCTTCTATGCCACAGGGATTAATATCCACTATGCAAATTAAAAAGATGTGAGTGCCAAGTCAGTACACATTCAGAGAGAACCCCTAGTTTTCAAGAGAAGCATGTCTTAGCTTCTGTCATCTGGTTAGCTTACTCTGTGACACTGCTGATTCTGCCACAGTCTGCCCATGTGGTGTAACAGTGCTTGTTGTGCTCCTTCTACAGAATGACATAGCTGCTTAATTTTAACTTGCAAGCTAAAACAGAAGATCTGGTTGAATGGGAAAGGGGTTGCTTTTCCCTAAGCGCCATGCATCTCAAGTCAAGTCAAGTGGCTTTATTGTGATTTCAACCATATACATCTAGTTAGTACACAGTGAAATGAAACAACGTTCCTCCAGGACCAAGGTGCTACATAAAACAAACACAGAACTAAAGGAGACTATATATATTTACATAAAGTGCACAATGCAAACATATGCAGATGGCATAAGACAGTACTAAACTACCAAAACAGCCAATGGACACGGTGAGTTACAGTGTAGCTCCGACTAGAACACAGTACTAGTACAAAGTGAATCAGATGACAGTAGTGCAAAAGAGTAACAATATAAGTTGCTATAAATGTAAACATAAGGAGTAGCAGCCTGGTAGAGATACCAGATATAAAGATTATATACAGTATATAATAAATATTTGTAGCAGCAGCACATGAGCATCTCTGAGGCTAATAGATGCTATCAAGCTGTCAAGGTCTACCTTTACCTCTAAAATCAATTGATCCATCTTGCAATCTTGCTACACATGACAGTGTAGGTAGGTTTACAGTCTGAGCTAGCACACAGTTACAGACTCTACTATTTGGGCACTAGTTTCGGATATTAGTAAAAAAAAAAAAAAAAAAAAAAAAAACCAACAGAGTTTTTGGACTGATGGTATTCCTAGTTTGTGACCTAGTGAGCCAATATCAGAATGTATTTTTGATAGACTTCAAAGCACTATTGCAAGTCGCTCTGGATAAGGGCGTCTGCCAAATGCCGTAAATGTAAATGTAAATGTAAACATCACTAGTATATTGTTTTGTCAATCTGTCCATAGGACAACCATCTTAAGAAGACACAGTGAAAAAAATATAGAATCATGATACTTGACATTATATCATAATATCATATCATAAGTTTAATTTATTTGAGGTTATATTGTAAGTGTTGAAGCTGTGACATAATGCACCAGCAAATGATTTATAAAACAGTGATACAGAGAGTTTATCAATGCTGGAATGTATCGGATTGATTATTTTCAGTATTCTTCAACGGAGACTGCTTTTAACTTTAAAATTCTTTACATGAAATAAACTTGAAAACATCCGTTTTTAAGCACATTGCTGTATATTCCCAGCTTATTCACATTTTTTAATCCAAATAACACTTCCTATTTTATTTAGATTTAATACAAAATAAGATCTTAAAAGAGCTCTGACTGCCAGATCTGCTCCTTAGCCGAAGATTAGATCCTAACTTTTCACAGGATGATAGGCTTGTGTGACTTTTTACAAGTTTAAAATCTTGAGACTATAGTGTGATAATACTGAATATTAGTCTTCTATTTAAGAAATAATAATAATTTATGGTATGAAATAATGGTATATTAATAAATATAACCTAATAAGTAATTCTAAATGAACAGCAGCAAGAAATTTTGAATCGATATGTTATATAACAGTAGAAACTAGATGAGCACATGCCATTGAATTATACTGTAAGATATATATATATATATATATATATATATATATATATATATATATATAATTATCTCACTACGATCAGGTCAGGTTCTTTTCTCGTCAGTTGCAATTCAGCAGCTGACCTCCATATGGAGATTTCATAATCAACATACGCTGAATTTCTTCACCCAAGCCAAGAGAGCATCTTTGAGTGTATGGCCAGCCCAGGCCAGCTAGTGATTAGTATTCTGTTCCGTATTGGCAGAAGATGGAAGAAGGCCAGGGTGTGTCAGCTTGGCTCAACAGATGTTTCCTTTTTTATTGTTTGCATCTAAACAGGAGGGCTTTGAGCCCATCAGGAGACGCCCCTTGTTCAAACACACGCTCTTGTATTTGGACCAGGACAAGACACACACAGAGCCATGGTTTAAAATTCATCTTAATGTCCATCTTTTGTTCACTTCTTAGTCATGGATGGTCTTATTGATCCAGGTCACCCCTTTTGTGTTTACAGAACACAGAGTTTAAATATAGCCCCTTTTTCCAGTGGGTGTTCTGGCCACTAGTGAAAGTAGCAATGTCTTGCCAGCCATCTGTGGGCCACGATTAGAACTCTGTGGCTTGGATGCTGAATTCTGTCTAACATGCATATAATCAGCAAGGAAAGACATATAGTACATTGTGAGGCCAGTTGTGGGCAGTGCATCCTGTCCCAGCAGACTACTGGCAACGTGTTGACTTGGCATTGGCAAAGAGGTCCATCTGTGCCTTGCCAAACCTTTCCCAGAGCTGGAACACCACTTCTGAGTACAGACACAGCTGGTTAATGTGTTCTCATCTCCTGGGGGGTCACAAGCCCCGGTGAGCCTGTGGCAACGCACTGTTCCCAAGCCAGTAAGGGAAGCGTCCATGGTTTTTCTTCTCACTTCTCCCGCTCCCTAAATACTTCTGTACTTTTGTAAGCCCTTTCACACAGTCCAGGGGAGACTACCCCTGTGGCTGCTCTGACTAATTTCAGCATCCTCCACAGGAGCCGGTATCACAAATAACAGAATGGCTGAATCTGATTGGCAAGCATAATGTCTGGGGTGACAGAGTGGCTAGCATTCCCAGTGAATATAGCTTCACGCTGATGAATTGTGTGGCCTTTTTCTGTGTTAATGAGCTCTTTTCTGAGTTCACTGAGAGTTGCAAAAGGCGCAGTGAACCTTTTCATGTTGGAATATGAAATGCTGATATAAAAGTGCTGCGCAGAAAGCACTTGGCTATGATAGTGATTCTGAAACCTGCACTCACACTTAGTGCCGTTCCTAAACCATGTTAGAGGAGAGTTGCCCCATATCTCGACTTAGGTGTCTCACTGCTAAGAACGAGGTGATGATCAGCAGCGTATCTTGGCAGGAAATGCAGTTATTTAAACTGTTTGACAACCGGAAACGGTCTTTGTCGTTGCCATTTATATATGTTCTGGTCCATACTTCCTTTAATTGAAGAAGTACTCTTCAGAATGCTGGGACTGCCCTAAAACCTCTCATGGGCAGTGTACATGAACACCAAAAGGTGGGCCAATATTGTTAGCACAGTACAGAGGAAAGTGGTGGAGATCATGAACCTCATCACGTATTCATACAGGATGGCTATGACTGTTCATTCAACCCACACCATATACACTACTAGCATGACAGTGTGCTTCATTTTTATCAGGAAAACTAACGCCAAGATTTACAATGAAACGTGGGACAGGGCAGCTGAAGTCAGGCCAGCTGTAATTACAACACAGGTTAAAACAAAATGTGATTATGAGAGGGGAAACCGTGAATTAATATTAAAATGAAATTAACTGTTAGTACCCACGCTTATTACTAACACAATAGAAAGGGATGTTGGTTGGAAAAAAAAATCAGAAGGGCCACATGCATCTGAGGAATGTATGTTCAATTTTCTCTGGTTATGTTTAGTTATCAGTTGTTCCTCTGCTTCCACCTGATCATTATCAGAACATTAGGTCATTTTCATTCTGTGGTAAATTCGACATTATAGTACATTTATGGTATATTAAACTAGAAAATCATTCACCTTGTCAAATATTGTAACGTTGTCAGAGCTGGTCAGGAAACTCCACTTTCCAGCAACATGCCACTTTTTGCTTCATCTTGACCTCAACCATGAAAACAGATGGCAGTTTCACTTGCAGGTAGCATTTCTAATATGAAGCTAATCTTCCAAAAAATTGAAAGTACACATAAAAGATCCAGCTGTGTAAACAAGTAGCAATGAATCTTTTCACTGGTGGATTTGTTTAGCAAGGCACCAATGCTATTTAACACGTTTAATAAATATGAAGAATACCTTCGTTTAACCCATCGCTTGGTAAACAAAAATATGTAAACTGAAAGGCAGGAATTCAAAACCTCTTGCTCTGGCTCAGGGTAGATCCTCGAGGTTATCAGATGTAAACCTTCCCCCAATTTCCTCTCATACCGAGCATTCCGTCCATGCAACTGGAACTGTGACCTCATGGACTGTGTGAGTGTCTGAAAGGGTTGGAATATCTGATATTTTGACCTTGTGGGGACATTTGCCTGGTCCCCATGAGGCCAACCTTTTTTTGTTTGTTTGTTTTACAATAACTGCAGCTTTTATTTAAACAATTTGTTTGGTTAGCTGCATTAATATTATGTCAGTGGAAGATCCTTATAAGGATAGTTAGACAAACGCGTGTGTGTGTGTGTGTGTGTGTGTGTGTGTGTGCGTGTGTGTGCTATGTTTATATTTCTTTATGAGTAACAGATGCTACATGGTAGGAACATGTGACAGGTTTTACCTTGTGGAGATATTTTGTAACAAAATCTATATCATCTTTAAAATTTTTTTTACAAAGATCATTTAAAAGAGCCAAAAGATAACTGTTAAGTCAACATTGAGGTTAAGGTTGAAACTGAGTCGCTAGATGTGCGAGACATAGCATTATTTAGCTACAGTAGCACAAAGGTCAATGCAAATAACCCACAACAAAGACTTAAACTGTGCGTGTGTGTGTTAGCATGTGTCCTCTGCTGCTGTGTTTACATGCTATAAAGTTAGCCTGAGATTATTTTTCTTTGAAGGCGTGCAGCTCTGGCAGGAGAAGCTGTAGCAAAAAAAAAAAAATCACTGAAACTTTCACTGAACTTCAGTGAATCCTACTGAAGCACACACCAGAGAGAAGAGGGCGGAGGAAGCAGCAAGCCGACTAAAACCAAACAAACGCTGGTCTTTTTTCCATCCACCCCAGCCGGATGTTCCTACTTCCTCCAGTGTTTCCCAGTTGGATGGGACTGGATGGCGCGTTACGCTCATACTAGCACGTAAATCCCTCGCTAAGAGCCTTATCTGCAAGTTCATCAAAGCACATAGTCATTATACTCAGTTGCTTGATTGAAACAGTTCATCCTGTGGGCCAAAGTGCTGTGTACACACACACACACACACACACACACGCACACACTTCAGCTCAGAGGATTTCATTTAACCAGCTAACCTGTACACCACATTATTGTAATGTGACACAATACACTCTTCCCTAAAATATTTAATACTTCCTTTAATTCAAGTATAAATGCTACTGAATTTGCAGACTGCACCAGGTCATAATTCTTTCACTTTCCTTGACAGTTTCTTTTGGTTGTGTGCATGAATGAATGTGTTAGTTTCATGCTTTTTTCCGTGTCTCTCGGCTTTGTGGCAAGGGTGCATGCCACAGCATGTGCTGTAGCTGAAAACGGTTCAGTGACATGCACGATAACAATAGTTGTCTCAACTTGCAGTAATATAATTACAGCAACGCTCACGTACATACACACATGCATACACCATAACATTAGCCATACCATTAAAACCACTGGCCTAATATTGCGGAGGTCCCCCTTGTGCCACCAAAACAGCTCTGAGCCATTGAGGAATGGACTCCACAAGACCTCTGAAGGTGTGCTGTGGTATCTGGCACCAAGACGTTAGCAGCAGATCCTTTAAGTCC